>JAODLC010000050.1:3117009-3147808 GCA_026781145.1 Hippopotamyrus pictus
GGGGGCATAACTTTACACAGGCCCTTAAAATGCACAAAATTGTAATATGGGGGGGGTACAACTTCTAGCTAGCCCCTGCTTATACCTGAAATTACATCTGTTAAGTGGAGAAGCAATGACAGCAAGGAACACAACAAGCAGAACACGAGGCCAAAATGGTACAGAAGATGGGTAGATTTGAGCTAGATATAGGAGTAACCGTATCAACCAACAAACACACACAAATCATAATCTCAGTCACTGATTCGCCCAACTGAAGGCAAAATGGAAAGTAAAAGAGAAAGTAAACAAGTAAAAAAAAACTGATTGAAAATCGAGCAAACGATACATTCTGACTTGTACTTTTCATTTATATATATATATATATATATATATATACACACACACACACACACACACACACACACACACATACATAACAGACATATATACATACATACATACATACATACATACATACATGCATGCATACATACATGGCCATGTTTATAATGCTTTATGAATAGATTATAATGCATTATGAATGTGCTTATAAATTACACTGCACCCTTGGGTCCCACAGCTACGAGTTACAGGCCCCAACACTGATGCCACATGGCCACATGGCTGGTATGTCAGTCACCTGCCGTTCCTATAGATCACAGTCAGAGCCCCGTATCCTTGACTCTACACTGCCGAACTACAGATTATACGGAACAGTTTTAATAGCAAACAAAAAATTTTTAAAAGTTAAACCGAAGAGATCTATCATCTCACAGCGTGGATGGGGTCCCTCACGGCACTCACCTCAGCCCTCTCCGGAACCTTCTGCAGGAAGCGGCACCCATCCTTGGCCAGCCTCTGGACCATCTCCAGGCGGGACAGCTCGTCCTTGTCACGCAGGGTGCACACGCCCCCCTGCTGCAAGGCAGGGGGCAGAGAGAAAAGGTACCTCAGGCCACAGCCCCAGGACATGGCGGGGACTGGGGCGCAGAAGGGGGCACCCAAAAATACAGGTTTAAAAAAGGAAATGGTGTGTAGCAGTCAATGGTGGTTAATCCAACTTCTTCCAGCTACCGGTTGGGTATATGGTCTGTGTCCAGTCGGCGTCTTCACTCCCTGTGTCTCCTGGTCTAGCACAGATTGCCTGAGTGACCTCTTCTGGATCCACAAGAGCAGGGGCTAGAGTGAGAGAGTCAAGGGGCTGGACTTCACGCCCTATCACAGCTGGCGAGGCAGTAGGCGTGTGTGTTTTTTTTTTGGGGGGGGGCTCCGGAGCACCCAGCAGACGTTTCCTGGCTTGTTATAGTCCCTGCCCGAGTAGTAACACTGAGTTCTGGGAAACTGTGTGTCCAGGATGGGCTGGGGGCCTGGGAGCAGGGGTGACTGGGCTGGCTCACGCTGGTGGGGCGGGTGGGACTGGTGGGGGGGGCTCGAGATAGCTGCCAGTGACTGCCGGGGCCTCGGCGGTCACTGGGCGGCTTGTTTACGTTGAATGCAAAAGCTGCATTCTGACCAACCCCAGTTAGGTCTCCCTAGCTGAAGAATCAGCACTAGAACAATGGAAAGATAAGCATTAAGCACAAAAGTAGCTTGGTTCTGCACAGCGGAGACATGCTACATCTCAAACCCAACTTCAGGTTGAGTACCAACAGCTTGGGTTTTGTTTCCCAGTTTCTTTTCTCAGATAAGTAATTGCCTCCGTGGCTCAGAAATACACACCCCTAAGGTTGCGATTTCACGTGAAGCCCTTGCCTACATCCTGTACCGAGCTCCAAAAATATCCCAGAGAACCACAAAAATCCTTAAATCTGCCTCTTATCTCCCACACACTAATTTATCAGTCTTACGAACAAAACGACAGACACGCCCAGATCACAAGACGAGAGAGCGAGATAACGTCGGCGCTCTGCTACAACCCTCGCCAAACCACTTCCAGCCACCGAGTGGGGCAGCCTGAAAACACCGTGGCGTCTGTCATCAGATCTCGCGGTTGAGCCTCACATTAGCTGGGAAAAACATAGAGGGGAAAAAGTCCCCCGAGGGCCTCTTAAAGTCCTTACCCACAGTTCCTTGCTTCTTCCTGTTTTCTTGCCATTGGTTTCCTCTCATGGGGCCTCAGCACAATCAATAGCACTAAAATGATTCAAGTTAATTTAGGCAATTTCAGAATTAAGCCTGTTAGTTTTATTCCTATACAGTCAACCTCTTCATACCAGAGTATGACTAATACTACATCTGTAATAGAATAGCCACTTTAAGCTCCTGTATTGCTGGCATCCCTTGTTTGGGTCGCTCCAGCCAAGCCAGTTCTTGTAGGTCTGATCCAGTTCACCGCAGAGGTCACATCAGCGCAGGGCTGGACATCACAGTCTGACAGCAGCCCACTTGATGCAGGGATTGTTCCTGCTTCCAATCCTGCCGAGGTCTTAGAGGCCAAGTCAGTTTAAGAGTATCAGGGGTCCTTCTAAAGCTCACATCTGCTCCTGCTAGAAAGTGAGCATATATCCTGAGTGCGTGTGTGTGTGTGTGTGTGTGTGCTGCACCCTGTCTCTCTCATGCATTCCCATGTTTCTAGCATTTTTGCACTATTTTATTCTTTCATGTTAGATGCTGAACCGCATTCTGTTGCCTGAGTATATCTATACTTCATGAGATGACAATAAAGTAGAATATAAATCGAATCTAAGATTTCCTCAGTGTGTTCTCTGCTCAAGTCCAGGGCACCAATCAAATAGCAGCTCTTTCGTACATCACTAAGGTGCGTAGATCCACAAACACTGATTAACGAGGCACAGTTTGCATGACGGGAGGGAAAAGCTCAGTAATTGCATTTTTACATTATACATTAGCAGTTTTAGCACGGGACAGACATCTGTCGCTCATTCTGTCACGTACAGCAGTGAATAAAGTTGAATTTGAATCAGGTCTGGATATACAGACCCACTAACACCCTATTAGCGTTTGATTGCGATCGCGGTCTGGCGGACCCACGCAGCTCTGATGGCTGCAAGCTCGTCTGCTTAGATGTCACCCCTAGAGCTTCACTGACTGAACACATCCACCCTAACGCTGCCCACTCATGCGACGCAAGAGCTGATCGAGGGAGATCATCAGATCATTATTACAGTATATTAGCGCCGATGAGATGACCACACTGATGTGGCCAAACCACTAGTAGGTTGCACCAGTCAGGGAGCTTCATACAAATATCTGAATGTTTTTTTTCCCTCATCCCATCTGTGTTCTCCATTCCCATTCATTCTCATTGTTTTTTCCTGGCTGTCAACCAGAAAACTTTGACCACATCAAACTTTACTGCCTGACCATCTTCCACTGGATACATATTTTTAAAATCCCCTTTCTTAAAAAAGGGTCCAGGGTAGCGCCTGACACCATATATGAATGACCCAAGATGAACGGTGTGAAATCCCGGGGACTCCCCCGTGGATGTGAAGGTCCCCTCTCAGGGTGTACAGCTTCAGAGCCGTGCGTAACGTATCGGACTAAGGAGTGGGCTTTGAGCTGAGAGCTCTCACAGACCTTGTCTGCAGCTGGAACTGGAGTTTCCTCCACGGCGCCCTCTGTTGGCTCCGAATGGTCATCCTCAGTGACTGCAAGGGAAAGAAACATGCACATAAAGCTGGCCTTTGTGCCGATCATGGAGTTTCCAAACCATGAGAATGAGGATTGAGAGGTTTCTGTGTAAGACATCAATGCTGCTACACTTCCACATTTATTACTCAATACATACAAACACAGTCAGACACACAGGGAGGTAGACACACAGAGAGACAGACAGACACAAACAGACAGACAGACACACACAGACAGACAGACACAGGGAGGTAGACACACAGAGAGACAGACACAGGGAGGTAGACACACAGAGAGACAGACACAGGGAGGTAGACACACAGAGAGACAGACACACACAGAGAGACAGACAGACACAGGGAGGTAGACACACAGAGAGACAGACACAGGGAGGTAGACACACAGAGAGACAGACAGACACACAGAGAGACAGACAGACACACAGAGAGACAGACAGACAGACACACGGAGGTAGACACACAGAGAGACAGACAGACACACGGAGGTAGACACACAGACAGACAGACAGACACAGGGAGGTAGACACACAGAGACACACACAGAGACAGACACAGGGAGGTAGACACACAGAGAGACAGACACAGGGAGGTAGACACACACAGAGACAGACAGACACACAGAGACAGACAGACACACAGAGACAGACAGACACACAGAGACAGACAGACAGACACACAGAGAGACAGACAGACACACAGAGAGACAGACAGACACAGGGAGGTAGACACACAGAGAGAGACAGACAGACACAGGGAGGTAGACACACAGAGAGACAGAGAGACACAGGGAGGTAGACACACACAGAGACAGACACACACACAGAGACAGACAGACACACAGAGACAGACAGACAGACACACGGAGGTAGACACACAGAGAAACAGACAGACAGACACACAGGGAAGGAGACAGACAGACACACAGATACACAGACACTCACTCGCTTTCCTCGCTTTCCTCGCCAGGGCCACTGCCAGCTCATTATGTACCTGTGGAAGAACAATCACCATTATTTCAATTCACCCCCAGCCTCTGGCAGCTCAAGTATTACAAACTGCTACTATAAATAATTTAAAAAACCGCAGTAACCGGTAATAAAGGCTGCTGAACACAGGTCCCGTACACCGGATGGATGCCTGCAGCACCCCACACTGACCCCACTGCCTGTGTGGTAATCAGCGAATAGCGCTTCGAGGCAGTCATAGCAGAGCCAATCACCCTGCACCACCTCGTGGGGGGGTCACCTCTGTGGGACACCATCAGGCACTGAGATCTAAAGGCCGGAAGAGAGCAGCATTATGTCACTAGAATCCATAAAACAGCTTAAACTATATACTGGCTGACCAGGTACACATAGGTACCATTACTGAATGAGTACACACAAAGCACCACTGCTAACCGATAACTCCCCCAAGTATATGCCATTACTGACTGAGTAGTTGTCCTGACATGATATCCCATTACTGGGTACATGTCTTCCAAGTATATCATTACTAACTGTACTTATGGCTGCAAAAAAAAAAAAAAAAAGCTAAAGATTAATTTATCTGATGGTGAGACAGACTGATAAACACTGCGATTACTGTCACCAGGCCAGAGCTTTGTCACATGACCACAGACGCCAACGACAGGGCTGACCAGACCACACAGGGCGACACTGCAATGGCATCTGGCGAGAGGCGTCACCAAGAGGGTGGCGGGAGCCAATCAGTGCCCAGCTACCTGGAGCCATCTGCTTTAACGAATGCAGGAAACAGGACAGAGCATGCTAAGACCCCAGGGGCACCCAGATGCTCATTCCACCAAGGGTCACAATTAACTCTTGTCTGCCTCCCTCTGATTGGATGGCTGCCAAGTAGAGCAGCAGGGAAGCTCCTGATTGGCTGGGGGGGGTCTTTGCATTTGAGGAAGTGTTTTCAGGAATGTCTGTAGGAAGTTCCCCAGGAGGAAAGACATTCCTTAGGAGAAATATTTGCTATCTGGACACAATTAAATCAACAGCCTGACTGCACTATCCATCAGCCCTGGATTTAGAAGAAATTTTATCAGGTTAATGAGATACCCAGCACCACACAGCGACCGGCTTCCCGCAATGTCACATTTGTCACGACCCGTTCTGGGTGCCCTGATTGGTCCACCGGGATAGTGTGTGACCAGCACGCTGCATCACGCCGCCATGGCAACAACCCCGCGCGCCACCTAGCGAATCTGTCCCTCAAATCTGTCCCAGAGCCTTTTCCTACACGACAGGAGATCTCCAAGCCGGCCGGATATTCATAATCAATCACAGCTCATACCTCCAAAGAGGAGAGGATCAATAAGCTCATCAAGCGAACTACCACAAAAAAAGAATCAAATACAAAACGAACAACTAAAGAAGAAATAACAGCCGGTACCCCTCCTCCTTTCCATTTCCACAATTTATTTCACTACGTCGCAGAAAAAAAATTATTGTTTTCATCCTCCAGAAAGGATATTATTGAAACTCCATATCAGTCTTTATTCAGAAGAGAACTATTTAACTGAAGAGAACCTATTATGAATAATCAGGACGCGGCCATAAACTACAGATCTGAATGATGAGTGTGGTTCCAATTACAAGATAAATCTTATTTTATGTGCAGCAGAAAATAAGTGTAGCACAACTAGATTTTCAATCTTAGATAGCGAATATTTTTAGTCTTACAGCCGGATTTGAGATGCTCGGGTGACGCTATAGGCAGCCGCAGAGGAGAACTTCGGAAACGGGCAGCGCGCAAAGGGGACCCCCCCCCACCGACGCCATGTTCCCGAAACACAGCCCAAGGTCAGCGGGCGAACGTCCACCGTCTCGCCCTCGGGGGCGAACGGGAGCGCGGCCGCCTCTTACCGTGGAAGTGAGGCGTTCCAGAGCCTTCATCTGGAGGATCTCATTGCAGATATCCCGCTTCTCGTCGCTCTCCTCTTCAGGCCTGGAGCGACACGCGCACACGTGACTTCAGAGGCGCCAGCATCCCGCAGGAAAAAGAAACGCAACATCTGCTGGAAAACATTTTTTTCTCAAACGCTTCTAGCACTTCCCACCTTCGCAGATTCATTTTGCGTTCGTGTCACAGAAAAAAATACATACAAAATACATCTGACCTTTTCCTACATCATTGACTGGACATCTGATATTGAGAGGACACTGCATGAGAAGGTGGAAGTCAGAGAGGGGCAGGGTTTGAGCAGGGTCTTGAAATAACTCGCACACACCCCTGTGAGCCAGCGAGCTGCTGTTTCCAGCTTTTGGGACAAGGTGTGTTCTACTGGTTTCAGCGGGATGCTATTTATACCCAAAGAACCGGCGGGGAGGACATCTGGACCAGGGAGGGCGTCTGGACCTCCTCAAAACGGCAGACGTGGAAGAGAGGAGCCTGCCTCAGCCCTATCCTTGAATCCAAAGCACACCGTCCACGCTCCCCCGTCATATATGATGGGGGCACGCGTGACCAGCGGGTGACCGGTCTGCATGTTCCATTTGCCTGGTTGCCAAGCAACCATAAGATGCCGCAGCCCTCAGCGGTCAGGCCTGTGTACCCCAGCGAGAGAACACCCATCCATGCCCCTCTCACTTGTGGTTCTTAATTCAGTACCAACCAGCACGACGTTTGTTCCGTTCCCTGCCCTGAGTCACATGACTCTGATCGCAGTCACACCCAGAGACCTTTAAGGCAGACATTTAAATAAAACACATTTTGTAGCTATTAGCATAACATTCGTAGTTTTCTCTAATGTTCGCTCTCTGGTTTCTGGGCATCAACACTGCTTGCCGTAATTACCATGACGGCCTTGGTCCCTGTACGGAGCGTATGCAGATCTCTCATCCAGGGGCCGCGGTCGGCCTGAACACGACCCGCTCGGATAACCGAGAGGACGGGCCTCGTCAGGCAGGTCGAGCCGCACGGGGCGGTCCGAGTCCCTCTGGGAACACACTGTAAATGGGCTAATGCCGTCAGCGCTAATGGTACCAGACGCGCCGCGGGACTCCCGGAAAGATCCGGAAAGACGGCTATGAGGAAAGGAGCTCCATGAGACACAAGGCAGGTTCCGGTATAAAATTACCGCAGGACATTCAGGGTTTGTCCTTAACGTTTCATTGGAAAGTATCGGAATTAAAATTCTTTTTCCTCACGAACAATTGCAGTGGGGTGAATCAGAATTAAAAAAACTAAAAATATGTACATATGGTTTGGGACTCAAGATGGGGGGGACTGCAATCTGTTTTTGGTTCTTGGGTAGATTGTATCCATCCATCCATTCATTACAAAGTTGGGGGGGGGGATCGATTGTGTGGCCTCTCACTGCTTGTCCGCCATTTGAGTACCCCGCCCTAAAACTATTCATCACACTTTTGTGCTGGTTCCAGTCCCATCTGCATGCTTGGTTAAGGATCTTAAATACCTGCTGGATTTCCATTTTGGATAAAATGCATCAGTAATATTAATATCTGTCTGCCATTCAAAAATGGATCTACACAACCAGGATTTAGCTCTATCAAGTCCTCAACAAGGAAACTGCCACTCTCCAAAATGGCTCAGATGGCCACCTGCTGGCTGTTATTGTTACTGCGGTGGATGCGGTCCTGCCTAGTGTCAGCCAGATGTCTGTCTCCCCCCTACGCACCTTTTTATAGACATACCAAGACATATCAAAAAAACTCCAAACTGTAGCATCACACTCCACACTAACAGAACCCTTGGCTGTCATCAAAGTGTGTAAAATTAGCCCCACTTTAGTCACAAGTCAGCCCATGCGCGTGTTTTGTTTGGCTCTGCTCAGGTGGCGCTCTTTAGTCGCCCACTCCGGTCTGCTTTACTGGATCTCAGAGCCCGTCGGCCGTCATGCGACTCAGAACAGGGCCGTCTGAAGCGTGCTGACATGTGGGAGGGAGTATCACACCGTAACCGGTGCCCTGAGGGCAGGCAGGAGGACTTCCGGGTGCCACACAGGGTCAGACATGCAGGAAGGCATCGGTGGAGAAACGAGGGAACCCAACCACCTCATGAGCTCCACCTCAGGTTCCCGTCTCCACCTCCTGCTCCTCTGCCCTACCCCCCCTACATCGGCCCAGTTCATCCGGCCGTGCCTTGAGTACAACCCTCATCCTTAAAGGTGATCAATTCCACGGAGGAGGAGAAGAATCCCCACAGAGTAGATGAGAGCAGATGCAATCCGGTCGCAGCGCTGACAAAAACACACAAATGTTTTTCATGTGGGGCCTTCATAAATGGTGTAGATTTTAGGGGGACAGTAAATTCGGAGCTCATTTGGATGGTACCGATTTTGAGACCAAACCCATACTCTGGCCCTTCATCAAGGCCTGCAGTCTTCCCCCGTTTGTTGGTTATCATCTCCTCCAGGACGACTTGCCCGTTTCGCCGTGTCGTTCTGACTTTTCCGTCATATAATGGGCTGCTTTGCCTGGATTCTTCATTTGGTCCCGTGACCCACTAACATTGAACCTGTTTCACGCTTGCTGAGATCTTAGAGTTGTTTCTGTTCTTATTACAGAAAGCTGTCATATTCTGCATTTAAAGCGTTTTTATCCTGGAAGTGCTCTGCAAAGTGACAAAGGCTTTTTAAGTTTGGTTGAGGAAATTTAATGGTCTCTAGGTATCTGCAGTATAGACTGAACCGAACAGCTTTTGTCAGGTTCATCAAACCTGT
Source organism: Hippopotamyrus pictus (assembly GCA_026781145.1). Taxonomy (NCBI): domain Eukaryota; kingdom Metazoa; phylum Chordata; class Actinopteri; order Osteoglossiformes; family Mormyridae; genus Hippopotamyrus; species Hippopotamyrus pictus. The sequence continues at coordinate 3,126,295 of JAODLC010000050.1, forward strand.
CCTCTCCATGACCTCCCATCAATCTCCAGAACTGCGATGGGATCAAATATTTGACCTCGTGAACAGAAAAACCGAATGAGACCCTAATGGTAAAATTTAAGCTTGATTCCAGCGTAGATAATAGGCTGTTATATGATACATGATTTGATTCCATTTTTTTTTTTCGTTTCCAGGACAACAAACCTGCCTGTCTGCTACCCCTGCTGATTCATTTCACAAACACGCCTATTATGCTATTTCTTAAAAAAAAAAAAAAAAAAAAACAAAAACACCATTATCATTAGTGATAAAGTTTAATGCTCAAAAAGGTTATACAATTACAATTTTTACAAATCATTTTACATGAATACTATGGATGAAAACAGCAAGGAGAGTTCTGAATGGTCTTTTTAAGAAAAAGTGGAGACTTCTTGAGAAAAGCTTCTCCTGACCTGTGGTTTCAGATTTGCGAAAGCAGCTGGCGATCTCCCCCCCCCCCCCCCCCCCGCCGGGGCTCCGCCAAGCCAGTCTGGACCTCCGATCAAACGCCGTGCGTATAAAAAACTTCCTGATCCTCTCTTCCAGGTCCACATTACAGGGCTGCCAACTTTGGTCATTTGGCTGGCGCGAGATTTTCAGTTCAAGATAAGTCTGCACACGCATTTACATGCATGTAAGGGTTTTATCGCCTTACAAATAGTCCGTAGGATTTGCGAACTACCCCAACGCTTTTGATGCAGCCAAGTTTAGGTTCATAATCGAATAATATAGATGCGCTGTAAGATTTCTTGCCTGATCCTGAGAGCCTGAAAGCGTAACTGGCTCCCCAGATGTGCGAGAGCCGGCAGCCCTGACTTACAGAGTCGCCGCTATCAGCCGCGGAATCTGCGCCCGCATCTCGCCGTCCTCCCCCCGACGGCCCTCAGCCTCCCCCAGGCGCAGATGAAATGCAAACACGTCGCTAATTCCCCTGAGCCGCAATAAGCCGGCCTGTGTAGGAGGCTAATATCCAAACAGTCATTTTTAAAAAGAACATATTACACTATTACACTGAAAGCAAGCCGTCCCCCTTCTCAGACACACAAGATTTAAAATTTTAATGAGGTGGTGAAGTCTACTCCACTATAAAGCCCCCCCACACGCAAACCTCACGCTTATCCGTATTACCGCAGAAGCATTCCTTATAAACACACGGACTTTCTCCATTACCATCTTTCGAAACATGGAGAAGGGGAACATCTAGATCCTCTTGACTTGATTAAATCTGGTTCACACTTAACAGCTCACTTTTTGCGCACGCATGTGTTTGATGATGCTGTAATGCTCTAGGTTTGGGACTTGCAACCTTCCTTGGGGGGGGGGGGGGGCCATAGTAGTCTAAAATACCGTCAACTTACAAAATCTCTCGACAGACCACTTGCGACGGCTTCACAGACCTCAGGTTGAAAACCAGCGGTCGTCCACAACAAGCTATAGATGCTGACGTGTGTGAGTGTGTGTGCGCACACGTGTGATGAAGATCACACACAGATGTGCCCTCGCAAGCCCGTCGATCAGCAGAGAGACCTCAGCAGCGAGGACCCATCACTAAATTTCCCGGACAGTAGTGAGTATTATCCTAACAAACGCGCCACACGCGACTGGGGTCATGCCTGTCTTGGATCGTTTTCTGCAGGATTTTCAGCTGTTTGCTCGCTGGAAGCTCCGTCAGTCGTCTTTCACTACTCAAACCATCCCCGGTCACAGAAACAAAGTTTAGTAAAGTATTAAAGGACAAAAATTCTGCTGAAACTGAAGTATTTAACAATGTCACTATCGATGAGCTGTTCAAAAGTGTGTGTATGTGTGTGTTGTGTTTGGGGGGGTAAAGCCCTCTTTTACGGTCATAATTTCTCCATCAGCACCCTGCCAGCCAGGAAAGCCTTAACCTGGATGATACTGGAGAAAGAGCAGCATTTGCCATCTTCAGTTACAGCCCATCGCTCACCATCGGAACGGAGCCAATAGGTTTTATGAGCGGCTGACACTGGACAAACGAAGTCAGCCATGCGGGCAGACGTGGAAACGTATGAACACCCCCCCCCCCACACACACCACTAAAATTAAAAATTGTTCATTTCAGTGCTCCCTGCAGGCCAGAGACGACATCTGGTTGATATTTATCAACATTTGGTTCAGTGGCTACTGGCTGGGGCCAGAGATTATGGCCAAACACCTATTCCCTGGGGAGGGGGGGCAGGAATACTCAAGAGGGTGGCTGACAGTGCAGAGGAAGACCTTCTTGCAAAGTGCTTTTTATCCTTTAAATTAAATTTTTTTTGCTTAGCGAAAGGAGGATTTGAAAATGAGAGTAAGAGAGTAATTGTGTCATCGCTGACAGCTGGGTCACTTCTGTGTTGCGGCGTGCGGTCATGTGACCCACAGCCCTGGAGTGAAAGTAGGCCAGCGGCACACGCTCCACCACCCCCCCCCAAACCACAACTAGATAACGGCGAAGCCAGCCATGCTGAACAGGGTCTCTGTGCAGGAACTTACCCATCATGCAAAGCGTCACTCAGTGCAGGCGGATGCGGGCGAAGTCTAAATTTGAGGCTCTGATGTCATGCTGCATTTAGCACCCACGCATGCATGCATGCATTTAGCTATCCGGCAGATTGAGAGGAGGCTGATATACTGGTTAAACACAACCTTTTAACCTAAAGATTGTGGGTTCAAGTCCTAGAAATAGCCCAGTCGTAATGCCCTTCAGAAGAGCTCTTAACTGGAAGATCTCCAGTGAAATAAATGGGGAAGACTGCATGGCTGTTTTGAGAACCTGAATGTATTACCATGGTTAGAATGTCAGCCTGACAAGCTACAGGAGCTCAAGAAATTAATTTTAAATTAATGTTTAGTTCCTTAGATTATTTTGATGCCCAGAATAAACATTTAATGATGCACCTCCTGGTTAAATTGATGAAGCTTGCGTTTATGCTTAAACAGCACAATTAGAAGACTTCCTAGTGTGTTAATTGGCTCAGGACTCTCAAGCATTTGAACACTGGCACAGCGCACCTGGCTGACAGGGTAAACACCGAGTAAGCACTGAGTAAATATGGAATAAACGTGATAGGAGTGCAGTGGAAAGCCGGATAAACTGTAGACAACCCTGAGATCCTGTGCCTAAAATAGAGCCCCCCACTATGACGCAAGTTCAGGAACTGGTTCCGCTTGACCCAAATTGGGCTGCCTCCTTTACGCGATGGGCAAGCGGGGAATTCCAGACCCGAGGATGCCAGATGACACTAAGCACTATAACAGAACCAGGCCCTCACCGAGAATGAGGGGGAGGCGAGGGGGTGGAGGGGTACTCACGAGCTGATGACGCCGACCCGGAACTGGACGTAGGGGGCCAGCTGGAGCAGGAGACGGACGCCATTCTGCCACTCGTCCTCCCGGCGGAAGCTGCAGGCCTGCATCTCACACTCCTCGAAGGAGAACCGGTAGTAGGTGTCAGAGTCCTCGAAGACGACCCGCTGGTCCACTGCAAAGGCAAGCAGGGTTGCTCTGACTCTCACGCACACCAGGACAGGACCGCTCGAGGAAGGGTCCTGGATACCCGCTCCGGTTCTGTCCATTTTGCCACCAAATAAAAACCAAATCACACAATTTGTATGACACTCAATATGGCTTAGCGGCCTATCGTGTGCTGAGTGAGACCGACGTCCCAGGTGCGGGTAAATACTGGGGCAGTGTGCAGCTCAGCAGGTTCAGGATCTGTGTCTGTGTCCAGGAGGTTGTTGGTTTGAATCCCGGGGCCAGCAAAGTAATCACAGCGCTCACTCAGATTAAGTATGTGCTAAATAAATTAAAATACTACAGTAAAGCGGTCTCACCCACTTTACAGTCCCTTTGCTGATAGATCAGGACCTGCTGGGACCCGGAATAGGGGGACAGAATGAGCGAAGCTCAAAAGGGACCATGTCACTGAAAGACTGAGGATAACCAAGATAAGAGGTGGAGTTGACTAGCATCATTCCTTGGACCTTAAACTAAACAGTTCACCGTCTCATAAAATCCGTTAAAAACACCAAAGCATCACCAAACTTTCTCTGAGACGAGCTCTGCTGGGGGACTCCGCACGATGCTTTAGAGGAACTGGGAGGGTTGTAAAAGCGCGGCCGACACGGACACCCGTCCCAACATCACGTCACCTTAAAGTGGCCCCGGGATTTCCTATATGACATCATTTTACACAGACAGAGGGGGTCTCCCGAGGGGGTCTCCTGAGGGGGCCCAGACGTTCACTAACCGTTCCTGCCTTTGAAAGAGCGGTGACCTACAAATCCAGCCATTAAGCGCTTGACCCAGTGCAGGCTGTCAGAGAAACTCCTGTTCACCCACATTCATACCACTACCACGGTCTTCAAGAGGAAGCAAGTTTTGAACAAAAAGTATTTTTTTTGTGCTCCAAGAGACCAAAACAATTAAATGGATTTTAAATTTTAAACATTTCTAACTCTGTGGAGTGTCGTCACCTCCACTGACTCCCAGCATTTTAGAAATGTCTGAAAACCCAAATCGAGCGAATCTCATCGTGTCAGCGTTCCAGGGTAGGGGCCCAGGCCAAACATGCGGCAGCCTCAGCCAGCGCTACTGGCTCCCGACGCTGGGGGGGTATTTTAAGCACAAGTTAATTTCCCTCGTGAGTGAGAGACGTGTCATTTTCAGACGCAGGCTGCCCCCGGGGGGGGGGGGGGGGGGGGCGATTTACTGCCGGTTTTATTGTCCCGTCGTGTGAATATTTGATCACTGGAGAAGGACGATATTTCCGAGGAGACTAGTATAACAACAGTTTTGCCAAGCTACTAACTAGCTGGGTAAATAAACGATAAATGATGCTTACGGTCCCTGAACAGTTTCTGGAGGTGGATCACGGTAATTACTCTCCTAGATTGTAAACTCAGCACCATTCATCATTTCCAGTGTCAAAACCTTAAATATTTATAGCCTTTTGCTTACTTTACTTAATCATGTTCGACTCGGTTTGCCCAGTTAGAGAATATAAATAGCAAGCTTATGAAAATCACTCATGATCATTGTAAGCCTGAAGGTTAGGGAAAAAATATAATTACCAAAGAAAACTAATTATCAAGCTGCATTCATGAAAATCTGGTGTAAAGCATCTGTTGTACGTTTCCTCTCTAAGGTAAACAAATCACAAACAAGTATTACGGTGGTGTGTTATATCATGGTAGCTACATCGTGTTGTACAGGAAGGGAGGGAGATTCCAGTTATTAGGAGACCATAAAACCTTACATTAATACCATGCTACACCTGGTATTTTTTAAATATGGTGCTTTTTATACAACAAAGGAACACAGAGGGAGCAAAAGCCTTTGAAAAGGCTCAGGAAAGATAGACTGTATCTCCAGGGCTTGTTATTTTGATCCAAAACTACCGAGAGCATGAGAGGCAGCTGAGTCTCACTGCAGTGGCAGCCCAGATAGGAAGTGTTGAAAATACCAGCTGGAAGTTTGCGATAACCTGCCCACTTCGGACTCCAAAGTCCCACTTCTCACTGCGCACGGCTACTTCCCCTGCCCTAGTGTTTGGAAGGCGGGTGCCGGGCGAGCAGCGGGCAGCGGGCAGCGGGCAGGCAGCTACACTCACCCGACAGCAGGATGCCCAGCTCCAGCAGGACCTGCCACACACGCACTGCAATTGTCCTGCACTGGATGAACAGACACTGCTCCAGCAGCCACTGCACCAGCTCCAGACCCTCATAGGTTCTCCTGCAGAGATTGGAACATGAGTTTGTTGCCTGGACACACCCACAGTGTGGCCCCTCCCACTGAGTGGCACGTGATCAGACACACTCAGTGTGGCCCCTCCCACTGAGTGGCACCTGACCATACAGCCACACCCACAGTGTGGCCCCTCCCACTGAGTGGCACCTGACCATACAGCCACACCCACAGCAGGCGTTCTATGGTACTTCAGTACTTTGGGGCAGGACTTAAAATGCTTTCTTTGTCGATTGGTTATGCAAATAGCCTGCCTCCTGAAACAGAATATGAAAATAGTTACGAACTCAGAAAACAATGATAGAATTAAATTAAAAAAAAATAATTAATTGTGATCTGGTCGGAAGAAAATATACAACAAAAAGATCAGGACGGTATAAAACATTTAAGAAGTGTTTTGTTTAATATACTAGGACAGCGATGGAATTTTGTTGCAAAAAAATATTGGGGTATTTTTAAATCACATCTAGGAGTGATTTAAACAACAAGGATGAAATGATTATGATCGTCTCGGAGAATGCATGCAGTGGTCATGCAAATGCAGCGGAGGTAAAAACTTTAAACTGATTTTTAAACATAAAACAGATTATCCATGAAAGAAATAATTAAAACTGCAAAGCCAGCTAATAATGATTCAGTGAAACAAACTCCCTGCACTATAATGTCTGTACAGAATTTAAAGTGAGAAAAAGCCTGATTTAAATCCAGCTGCCTAGCGATGTAAGAATTGCACGTCACAACATGCGATGTTGGTATTAATGAATATCGCACATTGTCCTGCCCTGTAATATACAAGCCATTTTTCAGGTTCGGTACAAAATACCCCGCCTTGCGTTGTGATGTCATTCGACATCTGTATCAGTTTTTACGCTACTGGAAAACCTACACCTTGAAGTACTGTACTTTTGGAACTTTCTCAAAGTACCAAAAGTACGGTACCTGGTGCGGTGGAAATGCACCCTAAGTCCCCCCCCCCACACACACACCAGCACACGCACCTCACACCAGTGCTAAAACGGAGACAGCCATCATCTACCAGAGATTTCAGAGGAAGTATATAAAGGCATCTCACACGATAAATGCGGCACAGTTATGTCACTCAAACCTGGCTGACTCGACGACGTGTGACAGCCTTATACACCACCCAGGGTGCAAATTCCTGCTATAAATAAACAGAAAAAAGGTACCTGACACCTATGCCTTACTATACCACTGAATGGATCAATCTTCAACCACATGCACTCGACGTGAGTGTTTGGGTGCTGGGCTTGCAGTCCCAGGAACAGCCTCACGATCTCAGCAAGCAGCCAGGAAGGTTTCAGCGACACGATCTATGCAGTCAGACTCCATATTTGGACTTTCACGTTTCTGCCAGACGGCTTTCAAACAGCTGCGGCCAACAGCGTGACTCACTCCATTATCCCACTCAAATAAGACGCTCCCCTACAATTTATCATTTAAAGCCACTCTATAACACACCGCACACACACATAACATACTACAGGCACACACCTGCATATCACAGCCCCCGCCATGCCCTACTGGAAACAAGACTCATCCTTTTGTTGAAAGAGCTTGTCTTCATTACCAAAAATCCTCCCTTTGTGGGTCAAACCCCAGAATGTCACTAGTCTTTCCTGAGGACAGACGTGTCCTGCTTCCATCTCAGGAAAACACTAAACACGCTGGTGGTGGGTGGATTTGGACCATCGGCTTAACAAGTCCTTCTCAGCCACAGCCTCACTGTGGAGGTCAGTGCATGCCGAAGCCAGACAGACGCCGGTTTGGGCACGTCGCTGCCTATTGCGGTGCGTCCCCCCCCCGGAGGTGGGCTGCCGCAGCAAACTGGAGCTACAGACACACAATGACACTGCAGCCAGATGTGGGGGCGTCACTGGAAGCAGAGACTTTGTATTTTTACCCACAATGCATCTGAAATGCAAGAGTGCAGACGTGATTGAATTTAAACTGAATCTGCAGGACTACAGGGCTGCACGACCGGTCACACGTGCGCAGGCGCCCGCACATATACCCTCGTACACAAAGAGCAGCGCGCGGGGGAGTGTTACCTGATAATGCGGGCTAGGTGTATCCTCTCCTTGCCGGGATATGGGCCGTGGGATAGGAAGGCGTTCCTGAGAGCGCGGCCTGCACAGGGAAAGCTCTGGGAGCAGGCCTGTGAGACAGAGTGGGCCTCTGTTAACAACATGTACACACACACACACACACATACACACACACACATACACACACACACACACACACACACACACAGACACACACACACAGACACACACACACACACACAGACACACACACAGACACACACTCGCGCACGCACGCAATGCCCATGGCGGCTTCAAGTCAGAAACTGGAGAGGCGCTCTGGAAGGAAGGCAAGCCAGATACCATCCCATCCTTCAGCAAAGCTCAGACAGAAGAGAAAACTGGTCAAACTGGATCGGTAAGAGCCCCACGATCCCAGCACCGCAGACGCCCGAGCTGTGAGACCGATAAGGTCCTCTGAGAGTCGCCACGCGGCGCCTCCATAAATAACAATTAACGGCAATTAATGAGCCACCAATGCAGGCCTCTGGGGACAGAATGAAGCAGGGCGACGGGGAAGGATGGGCAAGCGGCTCGTCACAAAGAGGCGTCTTCATGGGGAACAGAGCAGAGCACGGGCCGTCAGCGCAGCGGGGTTCTGCGGGGAATGGTGAGACAGCGTGTGGACAGACAGAGGGATAGAGAGACAGACAGACAGACAGAGAAAGGCAGACACAGCAATAATGATATAGATAGAGGCAGACACAAAGACAGACATACAAACACATGCAGTCAGATACAGACACACAGATAGAGAGAGACTGATACAGACAGACACACACAGTCACACCCACAGACACAGAGACAGACAGACGCATACAGACAGAGACTGATAGAACACACACACACACACACACAGAGCACGGTGTGGTTCTCCTGACTCCCACACACGACCTTTGCACGACCTTTACCTTATGCCTGGTGAATCCCACGCTGGGCCCCGGGATGGTGTCGGGGGACTGCTGTCAAGACACAAATCGACTGGGGATGAGAAAAATACGTGACGGACACCCAGTCGAGAGAGGGGCGACCGTGCGGCAGGTGACCAGCCCCAGGTAGGCTCTGCAGTACTGCCCGGCCAAGCTGTTAAACACTCAATAAATCCATCTTCAGCGACCAACTCCCACCAAACCCTAAACCTAACCGCTGTCTGATCCAAATCTAAACGGCATCGCATCGCATTACTGCCGTTTAATGTCCCCCAAAGACAATTCCAGTCCATCCCAAAGGATCACATCCACACTAAGAAGCATTTCATTTACAGCCTATAGTGCAGGAGCATGACGCTCCTCCTGATCCAAGCCGGAGCCCCATGAGGCGTCAGTGCCTCAGCAGCACAGACGCTGGCCGGACGCTTCACCTGCTCCTGGGTGGGCACCAGCTGACCCGATTTTCCGAGGTGGAGTGGGAGGGAATGCTTTCCCGGGGCAAAGTGTGTTCGTGTTCCAATACCCACGTCCTGCAGCTTTCCACAGAACCACCAGGCAAGGAATACGGGGAGGGGGGGGCTCAAAGCCCCACACCGGGCTCTCCGGCTGGCTGCGAGCAAGGCACCATCAGCCTGGTGTGGATTACGGCAAGATTAAAGCTTTGGGCCTTGAGACGGGCTTTACTCGCAGGGCCGTTAAACCGGCACGCCGCGACTCGTCCCTCTCAGATAATCCCGTCACGCCCAATGAGATGATGGCGCTAAATCACCAGCGAATCCCATACAAGCGTGAAGGAAAAAAAAAACACTACATTCTCAGGACCGAAATTACACTCTTACCAGTGTCACTGGGTCGGAAAGCACAGTAGTACTGGGATGCGAACGCTGTATGCCTGCCAGAAACCTTAAGGCAGATATTAAAAAGTAAAATCTGCGAGACAGGGCCATTGACGTCCTGTATGCACTGAATAATAAAGGGTCTTTTAAAAATGCACATGACAGAGACGCTGTCGACCAATGGGCGACGTCGAGTCAAGCAGAAAACTTGTTTTTCTAGCCAAAGCGGGACAGACTGTGAAGTCACACGCAGATTTTAAGGGGATAAAAACGAGGGTGGGATGAGCGAATGTTCAGCGAGCATCAAGCCAGATACTAAATAAGTAAAGCATAACGGGCACTGTGTAGGAAAAACTCGCACAAACACATCACAGGGAGGTGCAGAACTCAGCTAGGGTAATTAGAAAAATAATTCCAGTAGGGATTATATGTAAAAGGGGTCCATCTCAAAATCTTACAGCTACTGAAACAATCAAACACATTGCGAAAATATAGTCAAACAGACCCATACTGGAAAAGTGCCAGTCTGACTGGTCGGGATTCCGTTATTCGCTTCCACAAAGGATCAGTTGGTGACCGCGGTTAAGAGACTCATATTAAAATGTAACACACGAGTCTATTGTTTATTTGCCTAAATCCCAATGTCGGATTAAATCACTGATGCTTAACTGTTACGTTTTAAATTGGCATTTTAATTTGTGTGACTTTTCGCGAGCTCAACTCATTGTGATTCCACGGTTTAATAAGAGCTAGCAATTCATCAATTAAAGTTTTAACAGCTGGATTAATAGTTAATTGCTACAACTGTGAGCGGGAAATGGACGGGGGGTGGGGGGATACAGCAATCATGCAAAATCGGGTATTACTGCATCTACATATTTTAGATTGGTGAGTTTTTTTTTATGCACAGCCGTGCCATTTTAATAAAGCTGGTTTTATGAGACATAATCAGAGCTGGATGTAATTCCCGGTGTTATTCACGCTCAGCGCAGAATCCCGGCTCCCACCGCCTCATCACAGATGGATCTAAAATCTGGAGCTTCGCGGTTCCTCACACCAAAAACTACATTTTATTCCCATTTCTGCACGCGCGCTCCATTGGTTCCTGAATCTCATTCTGTCTCCCCGCAACGTTAACAAGAGCTTCAGCGCCTTCCTCATAACCGAAAAAATAGTAATAATAAAAAAAAACTGCTACAAAATCATTAAAACCCAACATTCATCCAAAACTTAAGCCCATCAGCCATCAGCAGCTTCTAACGGGCTTTTTGTTTACAAGACAGAAGGCCTTCATAATTACTTCAGGCAGGACTTGTGTCTCAGGACATCATGATGAAATCTGGGCTCTATGATGTTACCCTGTAGCAGTAATGACCATCATCTATTAAGATGCTTCTTTGAATCCATATATAACCTGGCACCCCACAATCCAGCCCCCAGAATAATTTTTACGAAGAATCCAGCATAATGATGCTGTTCATTGGAGGTAAAACGGCGCCATCGGACTGCAGTAACGGCACAACTGATAAACGACCTAGAGCGCAAGATTTCCCGGGGGGGGCTCGAGAGCGCCGTCTGAGTCGGGGCCGTCCTCACGCGCGCCTGATTCAGCCTGCACGAGGCCCCCGCGGCGCCCACACTTCCCCGGAGCGAGCGGGATCTGCCTGCGGATTATCGCGGCAGCTGCCTCCCCCTCCCACACGCGGCTCCCAGAGTCTCATAAACGAGCTCGATACAGACCTGGGACTCATTCCCCAGCTCGCGTGTGCCGGGATTCCTGCCACCATGGCTAGTGTCATCCCTGCTCCAGAAACAGTTCAGCGGTTTACGCATATATGCCCACAAAGGTTATGGGTTTGAATCCCATGACCAGCAAAGCAATCATACCAGCACTGGTCCCTTAACCCCAGCTGCTCCAGGATGATGCCTAATCCTACTCTACACCGTCAATATTGCCTGGCGTGACTTGAGAACTGACTGGTTACCATTAAAGTCCACGCACGCTCCCCCACCTGCTGAAGGATGCTTGACCAGCAATCAGGATATTTTTCTTCCAGAGTTTCTGATAAGCATGCAGTCCATCCTAGGTGCTCAAGGATCTGCGATAGCTTATTTCAGCTTCGCTTGACAGATCATAAAGTACCCCCGTCCAGCTTTGCCAACGGTCATTACATGGTTGAGCAACCACCCAAGACCCCCCAGGTGCACGCACGTGCTGCAAAATAATCCGGCTGAGTGGCCCTTGCAGTTTTAAAATGATACGACACCTTTGGCACCATTAAGTCGCACCTAGTAGCAGAAGTATTTTCAATTTCCCAACCTGACTGAAATTTACTACGTTGTTCTTTGGATTTCAAAAACACTGCGCGCGGATAACGCGGTATCCTTTTACTAGTCATCACCCCCAACACTGCCAGGATCAGTAATTATCGTTCATTAAAATAAATGCATTTTTCATTTATTAGACTGTGCCATTTTGAGCGACAAGTCCTCTGGATGATGAGAAAGATGCTGTTTATCCAGAAACCAACATCCCAGGAGGGTCAAATACAAGTAAGGAGGTTGTATACATTACCGATCACCGGTGTCTTAGACACGGCGAATTATCAAATTAATAAAAATGCATGAAATATAATCAAATCGAATCTAATGCATTAATAGCACCCATGAATTCATTCATTGCTAAATGTACGCTGCAGTATAACCTCGCGTATTTTACTGCCATGCATCCTAGGGGCGCATGCAAGGGAGGCAACCGCCCCCTGGACGCACCCGACGCAGACAGAGGAGCCGGGCTCCTTACAGCTAAACCACGGACCCACAGTCCGTCGCGAGGTGCTTACACGCCGCCCGCCTCCGAGCGCTAATGAACGACACACGGCGACCGGGAAGCGGCGGCCACACTTACACTTTTCCTCCGCAGATGCAGCCCGTGTTTCAGGAGGGCGGGCAGGTCTCGGATCTTCTGTTTGAGCTGGACCTGCTCTTTGGCGTTCCTGCCCCAGCGCCAGGTCGCCAGGTGGCCGTCCTCCGGCGCGGAGGAGGGAGCGCCGTCCGCTGCCTCCTCCATCGCCCTCCCGCAGGACTCACGGAGAGCGGCCCCGGATCGCCGATCCCCCGAATGCGCATCCGCTCCGCCCCGCGCCGCCCGTCCGCTTTGCGCTCCGGAGCAGCCTACGTGCATACGGTGCCAGTGAGCTCATCCACAGGTGCAGGAAATATCGCTGCATCACTTCCACCCTCCCTCCACATTCCCCTCCACCCTCCCTGGGGGATATTCACGGACTGGGTGTTGCTGGCTTTTGGTCAACCTCCATAACACGGCACCACTGCGAGCGGCAGCTTAGTACGAGTTTCTTCCCCCCGCCATAGTGCATTCAAAACCCCATGCGTGCATGCATGTATGTATGTCTGAATGAATATATGCATTATAACCTGGTCGGTCTCCGGAGAACAGCCTGCTTCATTAAGACTAATACCTGGAAAACCGCCATAGTCGGATGCCTAATTCATTCAACCTGAACGGATGCGCTACTTTTCATATGCAGTTAATTTAAGGCTTTGAATGTTCAGTTATGGCTCTACACTTGGATAGAGGCTTATAATTCATCATTTTAAAATGAGCTAATGTTTAAAACGAGGGGAATGTAACCGGACTCGAAACCGGATTTTCCGGATGTCAGTGTCTAAGAGTAAAAATGACTTAAAGTCACTATACAAACCCATGAGGAATCTGCATTTCTTTCAATGAAGCGTCTTTTGAACGATTTGTTCAAACGATTGTTTTGCGATTAAAAGTAACCAAATTACTACTGCCAGCTGTACTTTATCACAACCCATTAGCCTATATAATTAAGTCATGTTTAAACCACAAATAAACATATGTAATTCCTCAGAACTAATAACATTTATACATTATTTGTTCACAGTATAGAATACAAATTAACAAAATACGACACATTATTTAAATTATTATACTTCATTTTTAATTGGGCACTTCGCTGTATTCTACCGTTACTCATCATATGATTGGCGTGTCTTATATAATGTCATTATATAAGCATTAAACACGCATAAGAGCATAAATTGACGCAGACCTTGTACAGGTGAACCAGAGCGTAAGATTTTACGTTCAACATTAGGCTCGAATCATTTAAGTTAAATTAACATTGATAAATTAACAATGTACTCTCTTGTAGTGTATGTTGCTATGGAGAGAAACTAACTGACATTAATTAGTTGGAATAGAAACGGTAAAGTTGAGTTATTTCTAGCTATATAATGACAGAAAGGGATCTCTGGATCCCTCCGTGGGTGGGAGTTACCATGGGCTGCCAATCGCCGGCTTCCAGCCAATGAGAGCAAGGGAAATGGCCAATGAGATGTGACAGTGACCCATCAGTTTAGAATCCGAAGCCTTGGTTCTCTCATTGGAAGCCCTTTTGTGGTTGAGGGGATGCACCTGGTGCAGATACAATTAGGTTGCCTCTTTGCGAGGTCCAACACAACGTTTTCATGGTCATCATTCAGTGGGAAGAGCCTTAATCTCACACAGGGCTGGATTTCTTTACCATTTTCTTGATTGTTGTTTCTTGTTGTTTCTTTGCTCTATGGAGCCTGGACTGGCAGATCTGTGATTGTCCGCATGAAATGGTGGGCAGCCATCAGTGGGTTTCAGCTGCCTTTGGAGTCTGTCCAGATTTATGAATATTCTCCTGCTGCATCTGTTCAGATATAGGATGCAAAATATAAGCTCAAGCCATTATTAACAAGCCATTATTAAGTGGAACATGTATTATACAACCAAATATAATGTTAAGGCTTGGTACCTTTTACTAGTCTGTAAAGTACAGGCTCACGTTTGTAGTCCAAAAATGGTTTATTAGTTGTTTCAAACCATGCAAACAGCACTTGGATTATTTTGAGGATGGAACTTTTCATGAAATGTCTCCCAAAACTCCAAACCACAGAGCTTCCAGGATGTGAACAATTTTGTGAATGGACACAAAATTCCCCTTTGGTCTCAATACGCAACATGCAGACGGACAATACTAACACGCCCCCTGGGCTTTTCAGAATGAATAAAACATGATCCTTGCTCTCTTTGGACCATCGGCTAGGTGATCCGCCTTGTGTGATACACAATTCTTGTTTTGTTTTTGTTGACAAAGCGCTTGCATATCTAGAGAGCTCATTCCCAGTCTTAAAGACGGATTTGTTTTGTGTACAAAACAAATTAGGAGATGAGGGGGAAGTGAGACACCATTAAGCAAGTTTAAAGGGGATTTTCTTTTATAGGGTCCTCTGTGACACAGATATTCTGAATGACACTTCCTTCCCTGTTTTTCCAAAAGCCTCCAGTGTCTCATTGCAGCGATATATGCCATGTAATCAAGACGTGCATCCTAAACATGCCTGCGGGGCTCAGTGTGACCCATTAGCGGCAGAGAGAGGAGCTGGGAAAAGACAGACATCCACTGAAATCCCACAACCTCTTTATTCAGGAGGGTTCCGCACCCACCCCGACTACACAGCTCCGCTTGTTTTTTTGGGGCTGTACAGATCAAATGCCTATTCTCCAATTTACATTTTTTAGCACACTCCAGAACAACATACATTTTTGAGAAAGCAGGGTCAGACAATTCCGGAAGGAATTGAGGGTTAAGAGCCTTGCCCACTTACCAACCCTAAGATTTGAACCAGTGACCGTCTGGCTGCAGACACAGCAGCTTAGCCTAGTGAACACCTCGCTAAGGGCTCAAATCAGCTTTTACTAAAGCAACTAAACATTTTTGCACAGTTATACAGCAGGGTGGAGTGGTGTCTCCGAGGCTAGGGATCTGTGCTAGCAATCAGGAGGTTGCTGGTTTGAATCCTCTGAATGCCACTGGTGATTGTACTCTGCTGGACCCTTGAGCAAGGCCCTTAACCTGCAATTGCTTTGTCCTGGGTATGATGTTAATCTACATCCAGCCCTATAGGGAAATTTGGAGGCTGGTGGCATGATTGGCGCTCCAGCCACCAGAAAAGCCTCACACTGGTCCATTTGGACTAGGGTGGTGCTGAAGTATCACCCACAGCACAGCTGCACTCAGGTTCTCAACCCTAAGGTGATTTGTTATGTGGTGGGTGTGGCAATGCACTGTAATCAGTGCATGAAACTTACCACTCATACAAGACGGTGTTTTGCTGCAGTAATTAAGTAAGTCATTCAAGAGTACAACAAGAAGCCCCCTTTTGGATCAAAGAGAACTAAGAACTGAACCACAGTATCTGCTGCCGATCCCAGCTATGGACGAGGCCAAGGTGCTCTTGACGTTACTGGTGGGAGAAAAGGACAGCCAAGAACCCAAGAAAGCTGGTCTCTTTCAAACGGTTATTTTCAACGTCACTTGCACCATCATCAAACAGTATATTGCTGTGAACCACAAACCGTCTGGTGAAATGCTTTTCACGGGTACAAAGGCGTTCCTTCAGAAGATCCTTGAAGCTGGAGTTTCATACTGCTGACATAAAACTGTCATTTCTCTGCCATGTAACCAAGTTTAATTGGACCGTGTGCAGTACCATCTGGTGAACTAGGGGGCATAGCGGTTAGAGGCAGTACCTTCTAACCTGAAGGGTGTGGATGAAAGTCATTCAAGCTGCTCTCCTTCAGTAACTGTTCCAGCCATAAAGCCTATACAATGATAAAAAGGGGAACTAAGCAGCTAAATCTTCCTTAACATTTAACTTTACACTGGCCCATTGTGGAAAAGTCTCCAAGCTTCTGTACAGGTCTCCGGTCACTACTGCAAAAGATTTAACTGTTTAAACTGAAATAACAGTCAATGACAGATAAAGGTTTGGTGCAGAACAAAACAGTTCAGTTTTAAGTGCATCGTGTAGGGATACCATATTTCTTTTTTTTCTGCATGTGCTGAGCCTGTCAGGCTCGGCATCACTTGAAAGTGAAGATTTTGAATGTATAGGAGCGAATTTCTGCTGCCCCCAGACAGCCTTTCATCTCGACCGATAACGCTCCCCCCCCCCCATCAAGAACAGTGCGTACATCGCTCTTCAAACGAAGCCGTGATTAAATATTGAAGAGTGCCTGTGGCAAATGGAGGGGAGATACAATCCCAATTCCGCAAAAACAGCGTTTAGAGAGAGAGGCGAGGATCGGACGCGTTCCGCTCCCGTGAAAGGCGAGTCCGCGCATCCCGCGCTCCCGGTTCGGCGCCGCTGTATCACAGTCATTGCCTGGCTTTCCCGGTAGCTGCGGATTGTGGTCCCCAACTGATCATGGCATTGTTATGACTCAAGTAATTGCCTTTTGCAAGGTACCAAGCAATCTACGCTCATTTTCAATTAGCTATTGGCAAGAGAATCGAAACAGAATTGGCAGTAACACCAGTAGTCTTTATCTTTATAAATAGGCGATAAATATATGCGTAAATAAAAGAGCAGGCGACAGTATAAAAACTGAAATGATAAATTCTTCATTTTCTATTAATTCTGCGTGCATACAAGAAAGTGTGTCCATTCCACCGTGTGCTTAGCGTAGTATTTGGTCGCGTAAGTGTTAGGTCATACACATAAACTGGGAACGTGTCGTCGTGGGGTTTCCTCCGGGTACTCCGGTTTCCCCCCCACAGTCCAAAGACATGCTGAGGCTGATTGGAGTTGCTAAATTGCCCATAGGTGTGCATGTGTGAGTGACTGGTGTGAGAGTGTGCCCTGCGATGGCCTGGCCCCCCATCCCGGGTTGTTCCCTGCCTCGTGCCCTCTATGGGTTGCGCATGTGGCTCAGAGGCTGTACCCCTCCAGTCATGAGTTTGAGGCAGGATGGAAGCCAACCTCACCTGCTGTGTAATTATCATTTGGTTTTTCCTTAGCATCTGTTATGGTTTATGTTTGTGTCCCTGCTTAGGTTTACCCTGCTTGCACCTTATTTTGTTCTCTCTGTGCTTATGTTCCTAGCCTTTTCCTAGTATTGTTAACCTCTGTGTTGGTAATAGTACCTGTGCTTGAGAATTGTGATGTATTTAACCTGTTACTTGTTATTCCATGCCTGTGCTGCTTGATTGATTTTTGGACCGTGTTAGTAGCTGTGGTTGTTTCTTAGTCTTCCCCAGTTATGTTTACTTTGTGGTTTCTTTAGTTTGTTCTTAATGTTCCTGTGCTGGTTTTGACCCCTCTTGGTCCCTTTATTTTTGTATATTGTGTATTGTATATAGGTGTTAAAATAAGCCCTTTTTGCGCTAATTGTAAGCCTACATTATAGTTTTATATCATCATAATTATATACATCATCACTATTAAGTTGTCCCAAAAAGAGTATCAGTGTTCTTTTGAGATCATTCTCTGGTGACATTCGTGTCTCTATTACAGGATGGCAGGCAAAATTTCATATAAGGAACAATTCAGAAAATGAATAGGTCAGAGCACTCATTAATTTATGAGCAAGATTGCAAACTACTTGTGTTACGAAGGGTTTCAAGAAACGCTCACTAATTAACGATTGATCTTAAGTGCTAGATAACAAACTATTTAGCATTATGAAGCTTTCAGGAAACCTATTTAGCATTGTGAAGCTTTCAGGAAACCCACCCGTGAGAGGCTGATTGATGTTTAATGGAAGAGCTAAGAGGTTGTATCCAAGAGGAGAATAACATAGAAAACAGAGGATCAGAAGGTGGTGGTCACCTCTATACTGTAGTTCCCAGCAGAAGCATAATAAAAGAAGATAAAGACAGATGGCCTTCTTGCACTTGAGAAATTAATTTCTAACAGGTATCTTTGAATCGTATCTTTGTACACAGGATAGCGTATATGCTGTTGCAAAGTACAATGCATGAAGCCTGTATGTTAGAATATTTCCTATATAATCTGTAAGCATCACATTCCGAAGTTCAATGGCTTGTGATGACTCAGTCAAAAATAAAACCAAACAAATTTTGTCTGCTCAGAGTAAACCACCTGAAGTCATGAGCAGATGGCTAACAGGACCACCCTTGTCTATCTGAAAACAGTCTGCACATAAATCCTGATTCACCTTGAACATGGCCTTCACTGCTCACCTGATCTTGTCCTTCTTCTCTAATCCAAGCAGGTTCTTGAATCTTATGTACAGCCTTCCAATCCCTGCCATCTGGGAAACAATCAGTTCCTGCTAATTCAGTACTGGAGTGGCAGGAGGATGGATGTACCATATATAAAGACATGCCTGCCCTATCTGCACTAATATAGCTGATAACATAATAGAGGCACTTCTTACCTGACAAATGAGTTAAACTAGTGACCTTGCTTTGTATATCAAAATACATGGCTTAAAGAAATATATCATTCAATGTATAATATATGCCAGTAGATGAAATGATTTGACTTTATACTGCGAACTGAGTAAATGCTGGATTTGGTATTTATTGGAAAACCATTGAAAATTTAATAGGCACAAAGCTGAGAAGTTTCTCTGGAGTGTTTATTAGATGTGAGGTTATTAGAAGTTTGTCCCCGCCGCTGGGCCCTGTAAACGGCTTTGGCGGCCTAGTAGACGGCAGAATGGGAGCCAGGAGGGGGTTCATCCTGTCAAAGGAACGATTGGACCCTCCAGCTGGACACGCCATCAGTTTGTGCCACGCGGGAGTCATCTGCATTACAGATAATAGACGGCGGCGTGGCCATATGGGCCTGTCGAGCCAGCAAGACCACGACGCTTCCAGCTTCCGTTACGTGGCACAGGGTTACAAGATATGCACAGCAAAAAAACAAAAAAAATATATTTCTTGCCGCCTATGGAGGAAGAGCAGCCAAGCTTTAAGTTTGTAGTTTTATTACTGTGGAATTCTGATTTCAGCTGCACACTGACTTTGCTCAGTTGTTCTCCTTTCTAGCTCTCTGCTTTTCTTGGTGTAATCTGTGCCCATGTCTCTGCACAGACCCCCGTAGTGCCCTGGAAGAGACTTGTTGTTGTGTGACCAGTGTTGCCATGGGAGCAAAGCCTTGGATGTTGTCTCAGTGTCCAGATTATGCTTATACTGGCTAAAGTAGAGTAAAAATGATACAGCTATCAGATATAGAAGCAAGTATTTTAAATAATTCTGTTGTTCTAATAACCTCAATGAACGGACCACTAATGAATTGTATGTGGTAGTTGACCCTAATCAAGTGCTCATTTGTGTTCTCTGCCCTTGTTGTGTTTTAGGGAGGTCATACATGGTATACAATGAAGCTTGTAAGCAACAGACAGGAACAGCAACAGACAGGGAAGTCCTTCTTTGGGGTGCTGGCCTTGTTTAACCATTTGACTTCCATCTCTTTTCTGGGCTTGCTTTTGGACCTATCAAGGTCTGCACTGAAATATTTTAATCATTACTTTAATCTTGTGCTATCAAACCAGAATTTTGATGTAACACTAAATGCATTTACCTTTTTCATTTAGAAACTTTTTTATTTTGTGTTATCTAAATAAAATTAAAAACTGTACTTGATAACAAAGGAAAACATTGCTTTTCTACAGCATAAAGTTTGCAAATAATTTATGTTTACATTTGTATATTCAAAAATCTCAGCTACCAGCTTCTCCAAATTGTACGCAGAAGTTTTTTCGAGAATAATGTTGTGTTGTGTGTAATTTTCATCTTTTCAAGTAATGAAAAACAGTTATTAATTCACTTACTGTTCTTTTAGCTAGATGATGATGATTCATCCATCCATCTTCCAGCTGCTTCTCCAGCAGGAGGCCCTGGAGCCTGTCCCAGGCAGGACTCGGCAGAAGGCTGGGAAACACCCTGAATGGGATGCCAGCCCATCACAGGGCACAGACACACTCACACATGTACACACTCAGACACACAGTCATACTCTGTGTGCAATTTAAAGTCACCAACTAATTTACACAATTATTCAGTTGATATAGATAATCCTTAGATTCCATGTTGGCAGGAGTTAATGTCATATGAAAATATTAATATTATATATGTAGAGATTATGCATCATATACAGGCATTATAGATAGACATTATATATACATATACATTGTATATACAACGTTATATATTAACATTATAGATATTAATTGGTTGAGATACCAACATACCTGTAACATACGTTAAGAAATGTGGGTCCATTCTTCCGGGCTGGGCTATTTGTGAGTCCCTGCGCCCAGTCATCACCTCTCAGTGATTATCTGCTGCCACGGGCCATCATTGTGTCACTGGCCCTTCTTGTCTTGCGGTTGCTGGGTGACTGACAGCCCGTAGTTGCCAGGCGTGGAGCCGGGAGACCTTGGCAACAGCTTGACACCCCATGCTGATTGGTGCATGGGATAGGCGTAAAAAAAAGGCCCCGAATGAGATGGTTGAGGCATCTGCGGCTCACCACAGAATGACCACCCAGTCCGTGATTTAGGCCTGGTCACCCAGAGCTGAGGCCTTGAACAGTAACAGACAAAGAAGAGGCATCCAGCAAAATGGCCGTCACTGGTTTTGGGTAACATGGACATTTTTCTGTCGTGGCAGGTATGTAACATGAAAATGCTTTATATCACCTGGGACAAACAGTCTTTGAGGTCTTAAGGAAAGCTGAACAAGCCTAATGGACCTTTTAACTAAGGTTTCCTTTCCAATAAATCCTACTATTCCTTACTTGAACTCAACAACAACAATACTACTACTGCTGCTGGTGCTACCATTACTACTGCTGCAAATAATAATCATAATAATAATAATAATGTATTTGACAGGTCTGTGGGTGTCTCTGATGTCATCTGTGATGTGTTTGTATGATGTGATTACTGTAACTGTCCTGCTCGTCACCCTTCAGATAGCTGAGGCCAGACTGCACCCCCTTCCACTTGACAGCACCATTTTTACTTCATCCATCATCTGTTTCACGC
>JAODLC010000050.1:3158582-3175972 GCA_026781145.1 Hippopotamyrus pictus
CACACAGTGAGAACCAGAGCTGCACTTCATGGATGTTAGCAAGAACATCACACACAGTGAGAACCAGAGCTGCACTTATGCCCTGCGATTGTAGCAGTGAAACTGGGACCCCGTAAGTGTCAGGTATCAGTTTATGAAAGTTATGAACGAAAGTCAAATTTTTATGTAGTGCTTTTCAAACACCCAAAGTGCTTTACAGAACCCCCTACCCACACACACACACACACACACACAAACAAACAAACAAACAAACAAGCGCGCGCCTTTCCAGGCTGAGGGGGTGAGCTGACATGCTACCCGTCACATTAGCTACCCCACCCCCAAACAAAAGGAGCGTGGACACAGTACCTGAGGACGGTGGGCTCCGGCATCCCCGGGTCAGCGCCACGTTTGAACCCTGCAGAGACACGGAACACGGAAATGTTACTCTCATCACAGATGGAAGATGAAACAGATTTTCCTGCTTGTATGATAGGGACAAAAAAGAGGGGGGGGGGGTACTATTTGTAAGACTTATCCTCACTGGTATACTGGCTGCCAGCTGCTGTAAGAAATGCTGTCATTCAAAAGTTTGACATATTGACATATTTATACAACTGGGAATTTCACAGGCCACTTCAGAGCAGTGTCTCTCAACCCAGTCCTCAGGGCACCCCCAGATAGCAGAATGGGGGGGGGGGGATGCCGCCTTAGAGGACCACGAAAAAAACACCCTGTCACACCCGGGCCACGAACCAGCAGCCTTCCGGTTACGGGGCCATCTCTCGAACCCGGGACAGAAACCTTTTTCAAAACTTGAACAAACTCAATAGTGAAGCCCAGCAAGCAGACTGAGATGCTATGATGCTGAGCGGCACAGAATAACAGAGAGTATCACTGCTCAACTCGTCATCAGCAGTCGGAGTTCACGGTGTTATAACCAGATGAAGATTCAACATGACACACCGCTACTCCTCGACAGCCACTTCACAAGCAGACCTCCTGACTCCTACAGAAGATACCGAATGACCGATGTGATCTCCTAATGTTTCCATCGCCTATCAGATGCTGCCAGCTCATAGGAAATTGCTCAAAAGGATGCATTTACGAATAACCACCTGACTAACTGGAAAATAACCTAAAAGCGCGTAAACATCATTATGTTCCTGGTGTCGGGCTAAAATTTTCCAAACACAAGTCTTATCAGTATCAATTTGCTGCTTTACACCAGAATGACTTATAGTTATGTATTTTGCACATACTTTTATCCCGAGTCAAGCTGCAGAAAAAGAGTTAATTGGATCAGTTTCAGTTGCAGTAGTAATAAATCTTTTGCATTGTGTAGAGAATTTCTGTGAATTTCTTAAAGTGATACAGACGAGTCAGAAGTGGCACAGAAACAAACAGCCACCTTCTCTGCCGTATTTAGTGCTAATGATTGTACTTCGTACCACTGCACATAGCATTTTGACGGTATTTTGAAAAGCGATGCTATTTCAGCATTTTGAGCTGCCGTACGCATGAATCGACCGCGACAGTCTGCATCCACGTACAAACGTAATACGTGCACAAGAATCCATGCAGTTGCGTCAGGCATATAAAGGCACATGGAAAAGAGAAATATGAACGGCTTCACATGCCAATGTTAACGTTACTAGGTGATGATGTCATTATGTGAAATTCACACAGCAAAGCCCAAAAATGCAACTAACTCATGACAAAATTCATTGACAACTATTTTAATTAGTTCCTGCACCCCTAATTCGAAGCAATATACAGCTGGGAATGCAGGATCAGCGAGTCCCTGGACCAACTGAGGGGGGGGGGCCTTGTTCAAGGGCCTAACAGTGACATCACTCTGCCGATGCAGGAATTCCAAGCATGGCCACAGCGTGCGAACCTGCTGAGCTACTCACCACAGCCAAGCTTCACGAGCTTGTGCCGAATCTTCAAAGATAAAACAAGACACATCTTTTCATCACTTAATAAACTACGACTGTTGTCAATTAATGACCATATCCTGCCCTTCATAAATTCAAATCTGAAAAAACTAACCACAGCACTCTGGCCTTTTACAGAAGACTTTAAGGGGTCACCAAAGGACCGGCACAAGGTGGAGAAAGACACTAGTTGTTTTCAACATACATTGCTGCTGCAAAAAGTAAAATAAAAAAATATATATATTTTTAAAAAAATTAAACCTGAAACTTTCCCCCAAAAGTCTTTGGTGGATCTACAGTGATATCTATCACACAAGAAATGCCAGCATACAAATATTGAGAACTCAGAAAGAGAAGGTGACGTCAGAAAGTGACGAAGCGAGAAAAAGCCAGAGGCGCGGAAGTCTCTGGGGTTGGGGGGATTCTTAGGAACAGCCATCATCATGAACATGATGGGCCATCTCCGGAATGCGACACCGTGACATCAGCAGTGACCAGGCTGTGGGCAAAAATAGCTTGTGGAAGGATTTCACCACACAGTAAATACCCAGAAGTTGATCTCCTACCCTCTTACCCTCGGAGATCTGGTACACCCTTCGCAAAAGTGTCGACTGTTTCCGGCAGAATTTTCACCAGATGACTGGCAATCTCTCTTTCAGGCAATTATTAAATGCCATTTTGAACAGGAAATTCCAAATGAACATGAAACCCAACAGAAGTGAGGATGATGTTTCACAGAGAAATGTGCTGGCAACTATTTATTAAATTTCTCCTTAGTGGTGTCAGTTTCTGCTGCTGGGGGATCTGTCATTTAAGACAATTTATAATAACTGAACACAGGCAAATAATTTAATTCTTTTCATTTTGCATTTTTGAAATCTAATGAGTTCAGGCCCGGTTGGTCATATCAGTACAGCACTGAAAGGAAACTCAGGACAGACAGTACATTTTTCTGCTAATGTTCAATTATATAAAGCATGCCAACACAGCCATGAACGAACACTTCTTCCCATATCTATTTTAGGTTGTACTGAGGTAATACCAATACCGACCACGACCAGACATGCACACAGTTCCTCAATGATTCAGGAGTTGGTTTCGTTTTTTAACTGAGCTTAAAGAAGGTGCCAATACAGTTGTAATATATATAGCACTACAGATTCAACAAATATGATTAGATAATTAACCGACTGCTTGCAGGACTTACCAGGAAAGATTTCGATTAAGTACAGATAAACTGATAAACTGCAATAACCAGACATCCTTTACCGCATGAGAATGATGCTGCGAATTTATAAACCACCGAAAAAATGTCATCGTTTACTTGTTCGCAATAGTGTGAGGATAAAACGCGATAAGAGGTCGGAGAGGGCGCCACCTGCTGGTGAGGACGAATATAGTTTATAATATATACCGCGGCGACACAGTGCCCCCTACTGCCAGGACGAGACATTTAGAACGTTTTCAATGAATATCCCTCTCCGTACAGATACATTTCTCTAACACGGATACAATCACATGTAAATAATCACATTTTATGTTTTTTCAATCTGGATGATGACAAATTTAATATATAGTTGCTAGCACATGCTAAAACGGTTACATGTGATAAAAAGCTTCGGAAGAAATATAATCATGACGTTATTGCATGCTAACTGTAGAGCAGCAACTACTAGCTTACTGGTCATATGATATTTAAACAAAATTTACAAACAAGGAAATTAACGACACGCAAATAACAAAAGGTTAGTTCAAATCGCAAATGGCCAGCTAATAATAATGATAATAATAATAATAATAATAATAAAAATACTTATTATCCTGCCACACGGAACATCTGAATATAACAAGCTTGCTTACAACCGATAAGCACTCAAAAAAAAACACATCGGTATATATACAGACCTAAGTAAAGTACCGTTGGGATAAATCCCCACCGGATTATGAACTGTCCGCATTGGAAAACCTGCTGCAACCGCTGTTTTGTTTCTTTGCTTAGTTTAGCCATATCCCTGCTAGAATGTATTGGATCTTTTTCCACGCTGCGCACAAGGACAGGAAAAAAAAAGTCGCAGATTGATGACGCTACACGGGAGCTCGACTTTCTAAAAGGTGCGCTGTCTGATGGGAGCAGTACGAAGCACATATAATTGTGAAATCATTTTTTACTATGTAGTCGTAGTCGGTATTTAATTGGTTGCGAATAATATATCCACATACTCCACAACTTTACTTGGTCATTAATGACTTTTAATTATTTATTAATAATTTAAATTTTGGGATACAAAGAAGTTTACCTCCTTGTCCACTCAAAACAGCTTCATTTCTTTGTTAAACTTTAATATTTATTCCACGTTCCTGGGTTTTTGAAAAAAAAAAAAGTTTTAAAAATACAATTGAATCAGTCTTCATAGTCGTAATAATAGTATATCGGCTTGTATAGTGCACAAGGTAGTGACTATTCTGGGCTCACTGACAAAATGTCATCTTCAGCCTTCTGTTAAGGTCCCCCCAGTAGACTTTTCTGGGGGGGGAGCTGATACGTGATAGTGCCTAAGTAATGTGGGCCATGTCAGCTGAAATTCTTTAGGAATAAGGAAAAATGACTCAAATTATGGGTTTAACAGCCAACTTTCCACATGAGCGTGAGTCATGGGGTTTTCTGGAAAAGCCAAAACCTAGGCTTCTATTACAGGTGTGAGCATTCAGTTGAACAGAAAATAAAAATGGCTTTAAATCTCATTTTCTCTGTTTTACAATTCAATAGTAAACTGATACTGAATTTATGAGATAACCGTAACTCATACTTTGTTATTGCTGATTTTTTCTTTGTGTGTCTGGGGGGGGATTTTTGTGACTTTACTGTAGGCATAGAAAACTTGGCATCCTTGAGAATTTTTTCGCTAGTATTACAAACACGACCACTGTAGTTAGTGTTAGATGTGCTTATCCATCAGCATGTGATGTGACCTGCTTAAGTGAAGACAAGAAAATGTATTTTGCTTATAGCAAATTACCCTGAGCCTCCAGTGATGGAATGTAACACTTGTTGGTGAGCATTGAATCCATCCCTGACAAGGCCGGCAGGGATAGACTGGGTGTCAGGAACAAACCCCTTTCTCATCAAACACCAGTGCACATGTTCAGTGCCCTCAGGTGACACTGAAAACAAAACATTTTCTCTGAGTATGGCTATGACCAAGTAAAGGTATAGTTCTGATGCTGTAGATGAGATTATAGTAACCATGGCGACAGCCTGAGCACAGTAACCATGGTAATGTGGACCCAATGCAATGGCCTTCAGTGATTCAACAAGAATTTTGGTTTGTAACAGGTCGTTTGCTCCTGGAGTCCACAGAAACTGGGGGTTAACAGTCTGGTGGATTCAACCACAAGAAGGCTGGTCTAACTGTTTACAGCAGTGGTTCTCAACCTGCTCCTCGGGGACCCTCAGATAGTCCACAGTTTTGCTCCCTCCCAGCTCGCAGTAGAGAGGAAAATGTTTACGGCACGACAGGGAGCTGGAAGAGAGCAAAGACATGGATTGTCTGGGAGTCCCCAAGTACTGGGTTGAGACACACTGGTTTACCATAATGTGACTATAGTCAAACAGGCTAGTATAATTCACTATTCTCATTTTACCAGGGTGTAATATTCATTCTGGTTATTAAGCTTCCATATTTTCAGCAACAGCTGCATCGTTTTAAAAACATTGCTAATGTGCCTCATTGAGGGACAAGTCACGACAAGCCAGGAATAATCTGCCACTGTGACCTTTTGAGCCGCAAGGATCCAGCAGTGTCATGTACTGGGATGTGTGAATTATTGAGAGGAATTTCTGAATAAGTAATGATAAGTAACCTGACTCAAAAGAGAAAGGGAATATTCAGTCTGCCAGACAGTCCTCGCTCACTCCACCCCTGTCCATCATGTGACCATCATGTGACAACAGCTAATAGGAAACTTGGTGAAATTATTGGGAAGGAACTCAAGAAGTTCATTTACGACTGCAAATCTAACAGAAAAGTAACACCTTAACAGAGGAGGACAGCAGCTTTCCTGTGAGTTTAGAGTCAAGTGCTTCACGTTTGGTGTGATGGATGTTGAACCTGCGTTGAGCCTTTGTGACCGTGTCTCCCAACAAATGACCACACAAACTGTGAAACAAACACTTTATTTTCAGAAAGCTAAAGCAAATCAGTTATTTTCAGACAGAAGGCAAAAAACCTCTGAATAATAATCTGTACATTTCACAAGGGAACCTTTTTTTTTTTTCTTCCGATACCCTGTAAACAAAAACCAGACACTGATTGTTATTGTTCCACATCATTAAAAAAATTACATCTCTATGAACTGTATTCACTGTCGACTTTTACTAGGTTTTACCAAAACAGTCAAAATGTAAATTCTTCCATAAACAGATAAGGTACCACAGTGATGTTTTGTTTTGTAATAGAAAAGATGAGTAAACAAGTACGACTTCTAAAACCTTGAATGAAGATGAAGTGAAGGCGAACTGCGACGATTTTAAAACACGGGCTTAAAAACCAAAAACGGAAAGAGGCCTTTGGCAGTGGCACAAACGCGGGCCGGGATGCGGGGGCCGGGACGCGGGCATTGTGCTTTTGGGGAATGGGGTGGCCAACCCACTGGACTGCTGAAAGGGAAGGTCACTCATGTGCAGCGCCCAGAATTTTTTATTTATTTATTTTTATTTATTTTTTTTAAAAAAAGAATCCCAAATACATATTCACACTTTTTACACCCACCTCCTACTGAACACGCCCAAAATGTAAAACACTGGACTGGAACATTGACACACGTATTGCTTCTTACAGTATCTATAACCGCGCTGCCTGGTATCAAAGTGACCACAGTCACAGGCCATTCCCCTTCCTGAAGTTACTTTGTAATTCAAAGAGCAGGAAAAGCAAACCGCCACAGTATGAGGCCCAGTGCATGTTGGGAAGTACGGAGGGGGGCAGAATGAGTGGCGGGGGAGGGGGCAGCTTCTCCCGGTCTGCACAGGAGGCTGTGTTGTGCCGTTTCTTCTTTAAACATAACACTTTTCTAAAAAGAACATCCCTTTTCACAACATTTGTTCAAAACCAAAAAAAAAAAAAAAAGATCAAAAATAATCCAGCACTGACACACATGAACCAGGCGGGTAGTACAACATCATAAACCAAAACAGAGAAGCTCAACTGCACTTCACACGACGGACTTTTGTACCGTTCAGGCTATGCGAAACGTCCGAGTCGGCGTGACAGATCTGAGCGGTCCGCAGCGGAGTGGACTGGAACGCCGAAGCTGGTTCTAAAACGTTGCACCTGAAGTCACGTTAGAGCAGCTTTAGCGATGGTCTCCCATAGTGATGTCTTTCTGAGGTGCAGAGTATTAATCCACAGTCCTGAGGGTCAGAGATCTGGTCCCCCGTCCAGCCCGGGGTTGTAGTGGGGTGTCATTCCGAGAGGGAACTATAGAAACGAGCGGCCGGAGGGTAGGACCCTCCCGTGGGGGTGGTCAGGACTGTAGCTGGGGGACACTGGCCAGAATGTAGTTCTGTTATTGCTGGGAGACGTGGGGGGTATTCAGAGTGAAACAGAAGGAGGCACCAGAGAAGTCCTTCAGTGGTATTTTTGCCTAAAAGCTGTGGGGGACAGAAGGTGGGTAAGAGTGCTTGTGGGGGTCAAGGGGGGGGGGGGGTGACAACTTCAAAAAGGTCACAGGTCGGTGGAGAAGTGCAGGCTGATGCTGGGAGAGCGCTGTTTGTGAGGGGAGGGACCCAGAGGCTCCGCCCTCTCCACCACGCACGCCAGCCGCTCCTCCTGAAGGCTGCATGCCGAGTAACGGTTGGCCTCGGGGGCGGAGGGGGTGCAGCCCTGGGGGTGGGCCGCACTGCCCACGGTGAGCGCATTGCTGACGTGTTCGAAGGACCGGGAGAAGACGGCACTGGCGGTCTGGGACAGGCCGAGCGTGCCGGACTTGGGCATTGACTGGCTGGAGGTGAGCGTCAGCCGTTTGAGGGACAGCAGCTCCAGGGTCTCGCTCATCGCTCTGCTCCCCGACTGCTTGCGGCTCAGCTGGTCTCGGCAGCTCTCCGGCGCCCCCTCCTTGTCTCTACTGGCCTTGCTGCAGCTGCCCAGACGTCGCTGGCCCTTCCCCGTCGGCCTTCCGCCACCGGGGGTGGCGTTGCTGCTAACCACGATCGCCGGGGGGCTCCCTCCCTGTGTGCTCCTGGAGCAGAAGCCCTCGTCCACCTCGGAGATTTCCATCAGCTCATCCGGGGAGCCCAGGTCCACCGCGTCTGTCGGCAGAAGGACAAGCCGCTCGCGAGTCCTTTCGGCTTAAACGAGGAGCGACCACACGGTAACAAAAAAAGACAAACCGAGCTCTACGGTGACCCAGACAGACCCACAGCAAGTGCACACCAGAGCTTAACTGAAATGTACCCACAGCGCACACACAGGGCCGAGTGAGGCGAAGCTGAGCCCAGGAAGGGAAGCAGGGATTAAGGTGAGAAGCCAGACCAGCAGGC
The DNA here is from genome assembly GCA_026781145.1 of Hippopotamyrus pictus. Taxonomy (NCBI): domain Eukaryota; kingdom Metazoa; phylum Chordata; class Actinopteri; order Osteoglossiformes; family Mormyridae; genus Hippopotamyrus; species Hippopotamyrus pictus. Next base: position 3,167,040 of record JAODLC010000050.1, read on the forward strand.
AGAGGGATTACCATGATCATCACGTCATTAAGGGGTGACAGACGAGAGAGGGGAGACACCGGAGGCTGAAGGCCGGCCGATTCTCACACTGTGACTCCAAATCCCAGTAAGAGTTCCCATGTGGGGGCTGTAAGTCACGGTGATGTCGTCGGCCTTGTCGGGGCAGCGTGGAAGGCACCTCGTCCTCCCACTTACCCAGGAACCAGCCCCACGATCAGAGGGAAGGTTGGCGGCAACCAGGAAGATGGGAGAGGCGGACCGAGGGTTCCCCTAAGCCAATCAATGCCCTAGACCTCACGCGATCCCCAAGTTTAACGAGGAATGATTTGCCAACAAGGGGGAGGGAGGACCAGTCCGTGGTACCTCCCCCTCGCGGTTACGCATCTTGGAGTTGCAGGTAATGCCCTGTGGCTCAGCACCACACCACCTAGTGGAGTTTAAGGGACATGGTGCCCTATCTATGGACACACAGGATGCTCTGCTGCCTAAACAATACACACTCTTGCCTAGCAATCGTTAGGCAATTCAACTCAAGGTAAGTTTTTGGTTGACCTTTCTCAGGCGGATGTGATCTTGAACTCCGTCTAAGTTGAGGTGCAGAACTGTACAATCCATTCCCATGCTCTGTGGTCACTCCTATATTCCAGACATACATTTTTTTTTCCCTTCTCCCGGAGGCGTCTTTGAGTCGCGTTTGGTCAGCAGGGCGGCCATGTGATCAGGTGAGTGGGTGAGGTTAGTCAGCATGCCATGCAGCAGTCCCCTGGTCTCCAGCACTCCCACAGCACCAGCAAACCACAGCCCCGCCCACCACCCCCAAATCCCACCCCCGAATCCCAGCATACCTCGGCAGCGTCACCTAGTGCTGGACCCGGCCGGAGGAGGAAACGCCCTCCTCCACCATCCTTCTGACAGACTTCTGCCTCCTGACCTCTGCTCTAGAATCGGGCCCCGCCTCCGTGCCCCCCAGGGCCTCCCCATTGGCCAGTCGCTCATTGTTCACCCCTGTCACGCTAATCTCAGGGATGGGCCCAGAGAACACCGAATCTGGGGAGTCAATACTGTTCTCGAGAGACTCTAGGGGTGGAAGAAACACACACGCACAGACACACGAGCAGACACACGCGCAGACACACGCGCAGACACACGCACACAGATATATGTGATGGCTGAAAATGAACAAAATTAACAAACAGCACAGCAATGCAGAACATAATGTTGTTGTTGTAAGACATTGTTGGCAACGGGGTCAACAAATGATGACAAAAGACATGTTACAGATTCTAATTAACAGTCAGCGCCCGGTTTGAACCCGGTGAATTCAGCGGCTGCGTCCCTGTTCGGGTCGCCGATGGACCCAAGACGGTGTTCATACAGACGGGCCCTAAGCTGGTGAAGCATGGAGGACCAGTGGAAACGGATCAGGGCTGGGGACTGTGGCCAGGCCCACGGGGTCCATAAAGGGGGCTGAAAGCTGGATGATTTGATGCCAACACCCCCCCCCCCAAATTCACCAGAAAATATTTAACAGAAAAGGTGTGAAACTATGAGTCACTAACTGATGCTTCTCTCTCTCTCGCTCTGGCTGCAAAAAGATAATCACATCTCTTTATTGCCATAGCGACGGGGGGATCGAAACCTCGTAATGATTTATTCTGCACATAAACAATATGTGCCGGTGGGACCCTAAGGACACCCAGTCACCTGCTTCTGCCCTGTTACACATCCCTGCTCTCAGCTGTGTACCGACTTTCTCCCCCAAAATCAGATTTTTACCGATCTCAAATTATTTCTTGCTGATGTTCGACGTCGCTGCTTTAAGTATTACTCTGGGTACATACTTTGGATGCACCGCTACCAGGAAAGGCACTATATAAAAATTGGTCAAACTGAGTGACAGGAAATCTTGATAAAACACAGTACGACGTGCTTCCGGGACATTCCGCCCAGATGGCTCACGAGGCTACGAAACGGCCCACATCCCCTGCACGCCTCTCACCGTGCCTCTTCCACCGATGTCCGCGGATGGACAGGCTGGTGACGGCATTCCTGGATATCCTGGAGGAAGTGGGAGTGATTTCGACGCGGATACGGCGGGAGCCTTCCTTGTGTGATTTTAGGGCTCCTCCATGCTGGGAAGACTTGATTGCGTTACACACCTGAACACAAGCGGTGGTTAACACATGGGTACAAAGGAGTACACAGACACTCCTGAACACTTAGCACATATTCAAACGCACCAACAACCAGAATCAACGATTTAAGGCAATTGGACAGCCGACGGACCAATCAGGAACATTTTTATAATAAACACACAGATCACAGTAATGGGGCTGGGGTCTTTCCCAATGAAATGGCCATGTGAGCTGTACCCACCAGCAGAGCCTCTGGAAACAGCTCCAGCTGAGCCCTGTACATCACATCATCCAGCGCCTTGAAGCCCAACTCAGGCTCTCCATTACACCTATGGTGTGCATGGGGAGGAAGTGACATCACATCACGGGGAGGAAGTGACATCACATCACGGGGAGGAAGTGACATCACATCACTAATGAACAGTGGAAGGTACCAGTAGTGAAATAGTCTAAAGGTGCTTCTTCAACAGAACCAGCAAAACTACTCTTTATACCACCTTCATAATGACAAAAGATGACAAATTTTACCAATAAGGATAAAAAGAAGCAATAAAAAAATGTACTTTTGTAACTAATGATTTGGATAAAACAAAGTAAACACGCCGTAAAAACTATGGACATAAGAACTGATTATATGAGAAAGAGGTGAGAAGCGTTTGGGAGAAGTCAGTGTGTGAGGGGCTGCTCACAGGGCGTAGTGGATGCCCGTTATCAGCTGGACCAGGAACTCGGAGGACACCAACATCCGGGTGCTGATGCCCTTGTAACGCCTCATCTGTTGCCGGGGGTAACCGCAGATGCAGACCCTGACAGAGAACGGAAACCATGAGAATCTCCATCTGGCCCACAGTCCAACGGAACGTTATTCGGGCCCAAAGAAGCACGTGTGGAATTTTTACACATATGAACGAGTGAGCAAGCAAGCGAACATCCATCTGCCATGGCCAACAGTCACACGAGAAAAATCACACACAGCGACCGTGGCTGCAAACCTGGAGCACGTCCCAGGTCTGTAAGAGGACCAGAAACGGGGGGGGGCCGGGTTTATACTGAGGTTTACCATAATGTTTTTCAGCAGCCGTACTGAGCGACGGGAGGTAATCAAACATTACAGGGGCTGCCTGTAAAATTGCCTTGAAAACAGGACAGGAGAGGTCTTGTGTTTGCATATGCTTTCATTCCTAAGAAATGCTCTGACTGCTGCTGATGTAAAGTAACCTTTCTGAGCAGATCGGCTGACTGTGATGAAATGGGGAGGACATCTTTACATAAAGTCACAGGAGCGCAGTGAAAACCCAGAGGAAAAGCAGCAGTAACGGCAGCAGAGAGTTTGCCTTGAGGGCCCCGACAGGGGTCAGGTTGTACAACCTCCTGAGGTCAAACAGATTTTCTGGTAAAGGCAAGGGGGGGGGGGGACGGGTCCTAAGCCCTATGGGTGGTCTGTCTGACCTGATGGCGGTTAGGGGTCGGCAAAATTGCTACAGCTGTGAGATTTCAGGGGGAGGGGGCCTGGGCTTACCTAGAGCCCAGCTGACAGAGGGTCTGCAGTGAGGAGTTGGACATGTGACTCAAGGCTGCGTTGTAGCACAGCAGTAGGAAGCTGAGGACCTCAAACCTGTGGGCGGGACCAGAGAAGCAGTTAGCACACCGCTAACACCAATTACAGCTACGGGCAACATACTGCTAGGACCAGTTAGCACACAGCTAACACCAGCATTAGCTATGGAGGTTAAACTGCTAGGAGAAGATAGCACAACGCTGACACCAGTTTTACATTTGTGCGACAGGTTGCTAAATGCTAATTCTCAGGTCGGGGGTTGACAGAACCAACTGAGGACAAGTAGCAACAGCATTAATGAAGTGCACACACTGTTCACACAATCTTTTAAAAATTAGCAAGGCTCACCTGTTCTGTGCCGTAAACGTCTCCCTCTGGAGGTGTGGCCCGCTGTACACAACTCTGCTGAGCCCATGATTGGCTAGAGCCCCTTCAGTCAGGGCCAGTGAGCCAATCGTTGAGGGCTAAATGAAAACAGATTTCCTTTCAGGGAACTGCCTCTCAGCTGTTATTTAAATCAGCACACGGGAATTAATCCCTTCTTCACAACATGGTTCATTTGCACTGAAACAGTTGAGTCTCCAAACAGGAGACAAGCTGAGCCTTGCGTGGTGCACCCCCCAGGATTTCTCAGTTAGCTGGGTTAACTTAAGATAGAAGTAATGACTGTCCAATAGGAATGCTCCTATCCCCCCCCCCAGGGACCTAGTGGTGGGATCACTCAGGTGACCTAACCCACAGAGCTGCCCTCCCCCACCCCAAACAAATATATATATATATTTTGTTTACCTTTTTTAGTTAATACATAATTCCATATCTGTTATTTTATAGCACTGATGTCTTTGTAGCGAATAGTAAAAATAAATCTTGCTATGGGTACATGTATCCAAACTTTTGACTGGTACTGTATAGTTTATTTTTGGAAATTAACCAAAGCCGCTCAAAACCGCCAGTGATCGCCACCCAGGTGGAACATTCTCAGTGGATTGGGAGTCTCCGTTTATATATATAGCCCTCGATGCACAATTAACACCTCGATGACCGAAACCAGCCTAAAAGCTGGACTCAGACGGCTTACCTCATGGTACACAGACGGCTTGGACAGTGACGGGACTGTGAAGGCCAGCACTTTGCTCTGGCCGTCTTTGTCAACTATTTCCTGAGAGAAAGGAAGGACAGAAAGGGAAATGAGTCCGACAAACAGTTTGCTGGGCTAAGCAGAAAGTTGAGGGCTGCATCCCGTCCAGGAGGCCCTGTGTTTCCTGGATGGACTCCAGGCTCACAGAGACGATTCGCTGGATAAGCAGGAGACTGATGCATTTCGATGGACGCAAAAATCTTACACAAACATCTACAAGCAAAGATTCAAAGAATTTTTTTTTTCCCCCCACAATGTTTTCCAGACTATTTTTGGGCATTCATCAAAGAGATGGGGGAGGGGGCTGATGTGGTTTATATTTTTTGGAGGGGAAAAAAAAATCCATCATCTTGCTTCTGACAACTCAAGAATGTCACTTTAAAAAACATTTTATTTTAATCTTAAATTGGTTTTACTTTAAAGCATACAACACTCCCACTCCCACCAGTTTGTTTATTTTAGCAGCCGCTTTTATCCAAAGCAGTGTGCAAAGAACACAGGCTCAGACAGTCTCTGCAGTGATTGGGGGTTAAGGGTCACGAGTCAGAGTTCAATGGTAAAATCATTCTGCTGACCCTGAGATTTGAACTAATGACTTTCAGGTTACAGATAGAGTCTTAACCCACTGAGCCACACCGCCCCCCAACTAAATGGAAATTTGCATTTGTCCGAACGATTAGAATGGCGGCTTTCATTCACGGCGCAGTGCTGACTGATGCTGCTGACATCAGCCGCGGGGCTGGCGGAGAGCGGCAAGCAGCACCTAAAATAGTATCTGGCACGTCAGGGTGTCATCAGTGTTCTGGGTCACATGGACTCAGGATCTCAGAGCAGACACAAACGCGAGCTGGCAGAGTGACGCTGGCGGGCAGAGGCTCGACCGATCGCAGCCTGGCCTTGCCCCGGTTGGTCTGTAAGCTGGAAATAACCGGCTGTGCAGAACTCTGTGAACCCAATCGGACCGGACACGAGTTACCGAAGCAAGCAGCTGGATGCTGGTTGACTTAGGGGCTCACGTCTCAGGTCAGAACTTGACCTTTATTTATCCAACCTTTTGAACTGAAATTTGTAGAAGTCTGTATTATTGGGTACAGCACAGGTACAGAGGCTGTCATTACAAACCACCCCCCCTTTACACAGCAATCCTACAGTATACAAATAAAATGGGACTTCCCACATGCTCAAACTCCCATCCGGGAAGTCTTCCGCACAAAGACTGATGGCAATCGGCTGCTCTGTTCCCACCTGGCCGCCCTGCACAGACTCACCAGGTTGTAGATACCCAACAGGAGCGCCTCGATGCAGCCGCTTCGGTGAGGGTCCCGGCCCGCCCTCACCGACAGGTAGCTCCATATGAGCTCGGGCAGGAACTGCAGGGTGAAGCGCATGAGCCGCGGCTCCCCGCTGCGGTAGAACTCGAACAGCTGGTGGCAGACCGGCTCCAGGAGCTGGAGGGGGCGGGGCCAGATCAGGGGGAGGAGCCAAAGAGCAGTGGGAGGTGGTCATGAGCGACAATCGTTTTGCTGTGTTCCTGAATAGTATCCGGCTACATCCATTAATGTTCTATATGCAAACCATAAAGCGTGCTGAAGTCTGAGCAGTACCCACACAAATAAACCATTTTACACATACTGTAAATATTTTTTTCTTTATAGTACATATATCTTTTTAAACAGTTAGCAGACGGTGAGCACTGTCCAGCACGTACGTCGCTGTCATTCTCCCGGACGACCCTGTAGATGGCCGGGATCAGAGCAGCCTTCACCTTCAGCGAGACGGCATAGTTGGAGATGGCGCTTTCTGGAAGGGTCTGAAATGCAAAGAGCAGAGATGTGGCCTTCACAGGAGCAGAGATGTGGCCTTCACAGGAGCAGAGGCACCACAAAGAGCAGAGATGTGGCCTCACAGGAGCAGAGGCATCACAGTAACCTGACAGAAGGCAGATTGGTGGATTCAGACCTGCATTTTCCAGGATAACGACCCTTGAATTGAAAGGTGGTGGTGGGCGGGGGAGGGGTCGGGGTCAATGCTCAACTTGTGTGCATAGAGAGGCGGGGATTTGACCCAGCCCCGGTAGGGGGCCCACGACCCTAACGATTATGCCATCTAGTGTTGTCTATCTTACCATTTTTGAAACTGACATGAGAAAAATCTCCTCTGTTCTGCAAACCCCAAAGCGTTCTCGCTGCCAGAGAACAGCGTCAAATCGAAACCCCCACCCACATTCTCACCAATAGCCCCCGGCGGAGGGGGGGGGGGCTTACCTTAAACTCAGATAACCACTCTTCCACCACTCCTCTTTCCATCGCCAGCATCTTCCCACATCTGCTGTTCGCTGATTTCAACCTGCGAGAAGAAGCAAGAGAGAGAGAGAGAGAGAGAGAGAGAGAGAGAGAGAAAGAGAGAGAGAGAGAGAGAGAGAAAGAGAGAGAGAGAGAGTGAGAAAGAGAGAGAGATATGTTCACATCGGGCCGTTATGTAAGAGTCCCGTGTGCACGCGGTGTGGCTGGTAGACCGCTCCCTCGGGAGGCCGTAAGCAGCCATTGCTCTCCACCGCGATACAAGAGCCGACGAATCAGCTTCGCATTAGCCAGCCAATCAGACGGGCAAATAGTACCCCAACCAGTGATTCGGCGGTCAGTGGAGGGAGATGCCGTGATGTGAGCTGGTAAAAAGAGCCTGACGTCGACGTGGCAGCCCCCTCAAGCCCAGCACCATGTTATTCATTCCCCTGACAGAGAAGACCTCCCACGCGAGACTCACACATCCTCCTGCACATTTCAACACCGCCACAGGTGAAGACATATCCTGCCCAGTAAGATACAAGCAGTGCTGGCCTCCACACTGTACTGCTGCCCCCCCCACACTGCAATACATATCCCCTCTCACAGCCTCAGCCAAAAGGACTACAGCAATTCTGTAAACAATGATAAAGTCAGGCACTATAAGTGCGAACGCGTTCATCAGCCAGCAGGAGGCGCCATAAGCCCACAGCCTTGGAAAACCAGATTACCACAGTAATCCATCCCGCTCCCCGCAAACCCGAAATGAAATGGTAAGATGAGCTGAGTGCAGCCACCCCCCCCCCATGAGGCGGCAGGAAGCCCCGGGTGGCCCCACACTGCCGAATCGTCACGGGTCTCCCCTCCCTCTGGGGGAGGGGGGGGGTTTAATCACGACTTGGAGGAGACAATGCAAGAGCATCGCTGTACCCATTATCCTGGTGAATGTAATACAGAAAAAAAAAATCCTAATTGAGGGAACCCTGCATATCCCATAATGCACAGCCCTCAGAGATTTGTATAAATGAGGTTAGAAGTAAAGGAAATACAAATAAACTGGGTTTGGCCCAATTTAATGTGGAATAAAACAAGGTAAACTTTTCCTGTTTCTTCTGTAATAATGAGCACCCAATTTTAAATCCCTCTCGTGCTACACGGCTGAAATGAGCAGCCTGCACGTCTGCTGGTTCCTACGGGACAGAAAGCCAAACAGCCCACAGTCACTGAGTCACTGCTGCTCTCCCTCAGAAGCCCACAAACCCCCCCCCCCCCCCCCAAATACAGAGATAATAAATGGTAGCAAAAGACGTTTGCTCTGCCTGCACCGCCCCCTGACCTGCCACTGAGGTCGCACCTCCCTTAAACCGAGTGGAGGGGTGCCACTCAGCCCTCCCTGGGTGGCAGCAGGAGGGTACCAGTGACCCCCCCCCACGGCAGGCAAGAAAGGAGCTTACCTCCGCGAGTAGGTATCCCCCCCTCGAACACGCCCCGCTGCATGCGGGAGCGGGAACCCCAATTCATCGCCAATAACGGCGATTCCTTCGGGCGTCCTCCAAAAGATGCCAGCGACTTCGCAAAAAAAAAGAAGAAAAGCTGTGTGACGATGTGTAGAAGAAAGCGAGCAGTGATCCAATAACATGGAGGCGCTACGCGGCAGCGGAGCGGGTGCTGTGCGAGTGGCCTCTCACGTGTGTGCACGGGGGCGTCTGCTCGCAGGCCGAGCCCACCCCCCCCGGGAGGGGTTTGTGCCATGTTAGTCATCACAGAAGCAAGCGGAATGGCCCCTGAGGTTCTTGGTGGGGGGGGGGGGGGGGGGGGAA
>JAODLC010000050.1:3176072-3186328 GCA_026781145.1 Hippopotamyrus pictus
GGGGGGGGGGGGGGGGGGGGGGGGGGGGACATGATGGCCCCAGAACTCCAGGAGACTGCCCACATAATGACAACAAATGACACACAGTGTTTAATGTCACTGACGGAAAGAAATAAAATCCAGGCGGAATAAACACAAAGTGAAACGTGACGTATTTTAACACCCTGGGCACAGTATTCAAGGAGGCGCCGTCTTCACAAGCAGTCATTCCCCCAGCCGCTGAGCGTGACATGAAACAGGAAATTCGGGGACAGAAATCAGCCCAGGTGACGGATGCAGGTGACACACGTGCATGCAGGACGCGAGCATTGAGAGGACTGTCTTCCCGGTGCAAGTGATGGGAATGATGGGCGGATGAATCTGATGACACGGAAATGAAAAGGATATGAAACTCCGACCACGGCGTAGCTGACCCGAGGGCCTCACTGCAGGCACTGCGGACAGACAGGAAATGGGGGGCGGCCTCTAACCAAATCCACCGGCTTCCTGAAGCACCGTTCGGACCTTATCTCCACTTCCTGCCTTTAGATTCGGTGACTGACCCCCCAGATTGCTGAAAATAGCATGCATGGCATGTGGGGGGGGGGGGGGGACAGGAGAGCACATAAGCGAAAAAGGCCGGCGCATATTCTACCTAATTATCATACAGGAAGTGAGCTTAAAATTAGCCGCTTCATTAAGGCCGGCCCACGCGGCGCCGAGTGGAAACCCATTATGCCTTTTCAGCCCTCCAACATAAAATTGCATTTAGGGTCGAGTCCCTTTTAAAACAAAAGGAAAAATGAAAGCATCCAGTGAAAGCGCTTATCTTGAAATATCACACAGATCTCACAGCAAGACACAAATGCACAGCTGATGACACACACGGAACTGTGTGTCCAGCGAGGTCCAGCGGGTCCAACCTCGCTTGTAATAGAACCCGGGCATTAAGCCTAACAGATCCCATGCCAGAGCACGCGTCAACACGCCACAGCGCAAGGCGCACCCGGGCAGAAGGAGAAGCAACAGGAGATTGCTCAACTCCTGGAGACCAGCAGACTTGCCCACATTTTTTCAAAACCTGTTTCTAAAGAATAAAGACAATAGCAAAATCATACTATTTGAAAAACTTGTGGATGGGGTGGGGGTATATGGGGAGGGTGAGGGGTGGGTCACAGAGGCTGACTGTTTCAGTACACACCCAAAACCAACTGACATGAGTATTTCATTCTGAACCGAAGTGATAGTACGATACCTTCCTGACTGGAGCTCAGCTCACAACCCAGTTGCCTACAAACATTTTGCTCAAATCCCTTCAGAACCTCCTGAACAGGGAGCAACCTAACCTAACCCTAATTAACTTAACCCTAACTCACACATTCATAAAAGAGTTAGTTGGTCGTAAAAGCTAGTTAACACCATCCTGGGTACATTTCCTACATAATCAGACTTTCCGACATAAAAAGACCACAAATGGACTGGTCTGGTTACGTTGTGTCTTTCCCTAGCAGTTCAGTTGCGCCACTGACAGCCATCAACCTACTGGAGAGGCAAGACGTACCAGATCAGATGTGAAACCGTGGAGATCTCCAAAGACACGCCCACAGCCGAACCCCCCCAAAACGCCTGAAATCTTCTGTCATTTCCTACTCTCGCCGCTCGGAACGTCCCGCCCGAGCAGGGCAAAGCCGAAACATGTCAGACGTCTGACCGTCTCCAAGCTGCTGTATTATACTCTGAGGGTGGTGCCAGGAAAAAAAGTGTCCACCAATCAGAATGCAGAGTGAGAGAAAGAGAGCGAGGCAGGGAGAGAGTGAGCGAGCTCTACTTCAGAGGGGCAGGGTGAATGACCAAGGCGTGTGCTCACTCTGACACAAATACAGGCCACAGAGCCAGAGTTTCAAGTTGTGTAGTTTATTTCAACATCATCAGCATTTAATCATCTCAATATCAAACTAATTCCTTCACAAAGCCAACAAAGAACAAAAAAGTGTAGTGAAGAACCTGGTCGGCTCACCCTGGGACTCTCGACGAACGTCACCTGACATACAAAAGGCAGTGGCTGTTTTACTGGATGTGGTTTAACGGGTCACGTTTTCCTACTAAAGGAATCGTCTGTTGCGCCAAATGTAGTTTCAGAGGTCACAACTTCCTTAAAACATGGATAACAAAGCTGACTAATGAAGCAAAAAAAGCCACCAGAGTAACAGCAGCGATCAAAGGTTCTACTTAATACAGTCATATATTATAATGTTTGCAATAAAACGGGCCTTTTGGACCTCTGGTTGGTGCCACTTGTCTAAACCCTGTGAAAACTTCCCAGTCAGCCCATTCTTTATCCACTGCACCATTACAAAACCCATTTCCCCTACATTCCAGCCTGGCTTGCAATCCCTCCCCCAAGTTACTGGTGAGATTTCCCAGCCACTCTGGATGTGGACAGTCATGGGGAGAATGTAAGGTCCTGAACCCCCCAATAAGCCACGAGAGAAAGCTGGAAGCTGGAAGGGGGAGTGTTTGCAGTGATGGATTAAGGTACATCAAACTAAGATCTGCAAATCATGAGCCTGGTGATGCCTACTGCAGATAACAGACATATCTCCAGAAACCACCTACATAAAATCCTTCAAAATAACCACCCCTTTAATTCCTGACTCCATTCTCCTCACATATTGCCAGTCTGCTTTAGCAAGCTGTGGATAAATCGATTACCTGACAATGGTGAGGATGAATTCAGTGAAAGATAATACAAGGAGAAAGGCATATTAATATTGTCAAACAAATGTAACCCGAGAGTCCAAAATAGCTTCTAGAGCCATCAGCGCCATAGAAACATGGGCAGCCGTCTCCGCAGCCTGGGAGTCCGCACACCCTGTGTAACATGCGTGATAAAGTGACTCATCATCACCATGCCGACATTCTCGAAGCCCTTGCTGGACTGACGGAAAGAGCCCTATCCAGATCTGTCAGAGGCAGTCAGACCACAAGAGCACCCAGCCCTAGATTTGTCAAAGGTTGTGTTCTCCAAAAAACAAACATAGAACAAAATTAACTATGGCACTAGCGGACCGCTGTAATGCGCCTGTCGGTTTCAACCAACGACAAAAGACAAACCTGCAGTCACACGACAAGGCTTTTCGACAAAGCTCAGGTTATCAGGAACACATCAAGCAGGCGTGAGATTAACGACAAAGCATAATCACTCAGCACCAAAGACAGAAAGAGAAATATTATAAATACGCTCATGTCCCCTGCATTCAACCGAAACAATGCTGGAGGCTAGTATAATACCAGCAGTCAACAACAGCTGTAGTTCAGCAACATGTTACTATCTAATCTGCATTTTATGCTACAAAGCTTGTGCAGGATCACACTCAAAGGCCATCATAGCTTAGGATGGCTCAAACAGTAGCTTATACATACAAGGTACCATTAAAGACAAGTTAAAATAGATGCAGTACTTCGATACTCTAATTCTTATTACACCAACTATCCATCGAGCATTTAAGGGGGCACTGTCTGTCCTGGACAGGATGCATTCGCTGGAATTACTTGGGTTCCTAAGAAGCACTGTATTCCATAAATCATATGGCACATTAGCAAATGCATCACAGGCCAAGCTCCTATGTAAGGAGTAGAGTGGATGCACTGAACTGCAAGGAAAAAACTGGTTGTCTAAAACTACAAAAATTTAGCATCTGAAGTATCACATTAGTTTACATTTCCATTGCTATTTTTATTATATAAAACTCTGGGTATGTTTTTCAGTTTAATGTATTTGTTGCAAACTGGCATCTCATTTGGTCTACCTCAGTCTTTTCACTAAAATGGCTGGAATGGGAGCCAGGCCCCCTACCCCACCCACACACCCCCACCCTCGCTACACTGATTAAGATAAGTGGTTATAAGATTGATGGATGGACTGATGGATGGACTGCTACATGTATTAATTGCAGCAAACATTTCAAGCCTGGACCTTTACGGTATTAAATCCCGTCGATTACACTGAAGTTAAGAAGACAGTTAATGAAATATCTTACATAGTAACAATGGGAAAAATGAGGCTTTTAAAGCCACAGCAGACAGGAAGACAGAAAAACGTCAAACACGAGCCGGATTATCCAAAACGGAACAGATAAAGCAAGCAAGCAGAAGTGGGTCAGTAGGTTACCACTGAGTCGCTGATTGACAAAGCATGATAATCCATCCTACTGAAACTGAATTTCTCCCTTTGTCAGTAAATGGCATTTAAAATGCCTTCTAAAGAGCATCCACGAGTCAATTTCAGAACCTGCACTCAAGAACAAAATAGACCCACTTTTCGGCATGACAGTCAAAACGGTAAGCGATATAGTCAGTCGCTCGCTCTATTCAAACGCCACAATGCTCAAGTGCAGAAATTTCTTACTATATTTTTACTTATTGTTTAACGTTACAATGCATTACTCATGCCAAACACAATTACTTATATTTTAGACGAATGAGGTCCCTGGGTGCATGGGCACATTCCGCCGCCCCCTGCTGGTAGGGAGCGAACCCTGGTGAATGCAGCCACAGCCTAATAACGCCAGTGGTAGCGTACAAAGACAAACAGGACCTTTGGTGCCTGGTAGGCGCATATTTTGGCTTCATGAACGCCTTAATGTAAACATTGCTGGCTCTGGAATGTTTCTCTTCTTCATAGTGAGCCAACAGGGCCCTGACAGACCATTACTTACATGTCACGACTGCTGACAGCTGGAAGCTTCTACAGAAATTACGTTAAAGAGCAGAGTGCATATCAGGCCCCTCACAGATGCAGGAAGAGATCGCTTGGAAAAGCTGTAATTATGCTGGCGTCTCAAATTCCCCTCTGTCCAGGAAAGCAATTGCACTGTCTTCAGTACACTTAAAGAAAAGGACATCCAAAGAACTGGCATTCCCGCTACTTCAACTTTATTTCAGATAATCAACCCACACCACATACTGTCTAATGAGAACAGCAAAAGTTATTGACCTAATATTCTCATAATTGAATTTCACCATAATAAACCAGGACAGAAAATGAGCAAACTGACAACACGGTCACATCTCTATTTATCCATCTTTATTCTATCTTTAATAAAACAAAAAACTTCATGTAACATTGCTGACACCTTAAAACATGAATTTATTAAAACGAAAGACTCGCAAACGCTTCCTCTTTTATGGAAAGTACATGGTTTAAGTTTATATTGCAAAATCCACAGGGTATCTGACATTCTTGCAAAATCCTCTTATGTGAGGCTTAGCTCCAGTTTCAGACCAAATATCCATTTCAAAGCAGGAAATACCCCAGCAGACATCCTCGGTCACATTAAATTTAAAACACCAGCGATAACAGACATGCTGCTCTCCAAAACAGCACCTGGAGATGTCAGTCTATCGAAGAGGACCTTGACAGCATTTCCAGGGGAGACAGTTACAGAACGTGAGCTTCCTTCTGTGTTAAATCACATGTTTCCACAATTCTTTCCCGTGAATACCAAGTAACCCCTTACACTGGGGGAACACTCCATCCACAAGTCAGCAAACTTTACCAAACTTTTGGGGATTCACGTCAGAGGAGGCAGTTGACGGACGCCATAACCTCACAGGGTCTGAAGCTACCAGGGCCTCACAGCATCCAAATTCAGGGTCTGCATCCTTCAAAGGACGCGGTCTATATAGCCTTTGTAGGCTCCGTCCTTCGAAGGCCAATGGAATGAATCTTGGGATTAAGTTGGGCTGTGAAGGATTCATCATGTGGATTCTCAGCAAAAGAAGGACGCATTTCCAGACCGCAATTGAAGGAGCCTTCAAAATGCGACAGCCTGGTCGCATTACTGTGACACATTCGGCCTTTGACTGCAGCCTTGAGAGGATGCAGCCCCTGAATTCGGATACAGCCAGTGACTCAGTGAGCACTTCCCACACGTGTTTCCTAAATGGCCCAAGGGCAACCTTACCCAACCCCTACTTTTCAAAAAGCAATTTTCATTTTTAAAAGAAACATGCAGGGTTGACAGCTTTGGTCAGCTGGCTAGTGTGAGATTTTCAAAATAAGACAAGTCTGCACGCACATGCAGACGCATTTACATGTATGTAACAGTTTCATTACCTTGTAAATAGTCAGTAGGGTTTGCAAGTTACCCCAACGCTTTTGATGCAGTTAATTTTAGGTTTATAATGGAATAATGTAGATTTGCCATAAGATATCTTGCATGAGCGTGAGAGCTGGTAACCCTGAAGCGGCGACAAACTGACCAGACATGTAAAATTCAAAGTGTATGCTTGGGCTACATAGTTACTGCACTGTTGGTGTTAATAACTACACATCCCAGTACGTCACCCGAAGAAAAATCGGGAACAACGAACAACATAAAGACATTTTCAGCGTTTATGCTAGCTTTCCAGTTTAGTGTAAAAGTAGTTCTCCGGTGAAAGAAAGAAAAATAATATCTATACGCAAGTGTGCTAAAATATTTATTGACGAAAAGTCGGAGCGCCTGAACGTCACAGAGAAAAGGTCACGGCTTGAATGCAAAATGCGTTATTTATAATTTAATATTAACATGGAAATTATGTGGAAAGCGGGTAGCCAGAGCCTCACGTTAAAACGAAAGTAAAATGATGGTAAATCATAAGACTGAATGCAGCCCATCTGCTGATCGGGCATGGAGAGTATGAGGCTGGCACCCCCGGCACCCCACCACCAACCGCCTCAGGCACTTTACACGGCGATGGGGGCCGTGACTTAACCTCCTTAATGCTTAAAAACCCCGGTAATGCAAGGTTAAGACAGCTGGTTAGACTGCGAACACTCATTAATGGTGATCGATCTGCCCCATTTACTGGGAAATAAATTTCCACTAACACAATAACCCACGAGGGAAACAATTAACGTAGAAATCACTATAATACATGTATAATTCTCCTAACCTAAGTCTCCCAAATGCTGTAAGTTCAGGTAAATGGGCGTGTCTCTAAATAAAACGTCAAACAGGTATTACGCTTTCACTAATATTATTATTCGTTATAATACACTATATTATATATACATATATGCGTAAACACAAAGCTAAAGCAACAATTACATATTGAAATTCACTCGAAATAGTTATATTAGTTTTCTGACACAAACCGTTTTTTTAATGCTGCGACTAGCTTGTCCATTTTTTCGTTTTTATGGGGTATGAAAGTGACCGTTTGGCGTCTCGCGACCAGTTTTAAGTGTCAGATAGCAGCAGATAATCCTTTTTTCATGGGTGGTATTGAAAGGTGCACGCTGGCCATATACACATACTTAAAACCACGCTGACAAGTCTGGGTTAACTCACAATACTTACTAGCATGCTATCCTCCAAATATTCCGCTCTCCTGACGCTCGACTGTGCTTTCCGTGTAAGCTGCTAGCTATCAATTACTCCATAAATTCACTTAATAATTAAACAACACCAATTCCTCCATTTTCATTACTTTCGCCGCTCGAACAAACTTGATGCCAAGTATTAGAATGGAGTGGCGGTCGGTCTCAGCCAACTGCAGAGGAGGAAATCAAGCCACCAACGGGGAACGAGCCAATAGGAGCGGCTTTAGGGGCGTGGCGAAATATTTTCCACGAAAGGGATAGGTTGTCACAAGCAAGGGGAAGATGTCCCGAATCTGGAGCAGGCTAGTGGGATGGGTTGATATTTGAAAGCAAGGGAAATATATATTTCCCCGTATTGTTTGAGTCAAGTTGATTATGATTTTTTGGTCAAATATAACGCATGTATCGCTTTGTATATTTTATACTAAGTAAGCGTTTTAACTCCTTTCTAAAGATGATTTCCTATAGAATCGTTTCATTAAAACGCAAGTGTACGTATATAATACTCTGACACATGAAAAACAGCATCAACTAAATTTGGACTAGATTGCAGTCATGTTGCATGCATTGCCATCTTTACCACGATACTTCGCCTGGAAACTGCTGACTAGGAGCATGAAAACGTTTGAGAAAGTAAACAAGCTTTTGGCAGGTGCTAAGAAATGCATAAAACCGGAGGTCCGACATGTAACGCGCAATTCCTGGTGAAACTCTTTTGGCTTAACAGACAACAGCATGCTGGTCACCCATAAATATTGTACATACAAAAAGATGTAAACCTTTAGCTACGCGGGAGATTGTAAAAGCTAGAATGAATGGAATAATATTGGAGGGCATGCAGGAATCTAAAAGAGCAAATCATTAATAAATGAGATGTTATGGACTGTAGCAAATGTAGTCTTACGGGAAGATCTCGAATGTACAAGTAGCTTTAATTTTAAAAGTTGGGTTTTCTTTTGTATAGCTGGTAGAGTGTAATTTTGATTTATATAGATCCCCCCGCCACGAATAACAGGTATAGATTGGAGCTAAAAGGACCGGTTTTATTCAGCATTACTTGTAAACTGCGCTGTCAAGGACAGACATTTTGCGCGATGAGTCATTTACTCATTAGGAAAGGCTTCGTGCGTCAGCGTTATAAAACACTATACACAACAATTAATCGAACACTTCGTTTTATTTAAAATGAGTTGCAATAATACATAATGCTAAATGTTTATAACTCAGACTTCATTGTATCTTTTATTTTTCTGGCTATGAATACAGCTATTCAAAACAAACAAGCTGACGAATATTTTTTTAAAATCTTTTCTATTTCATATACATGTATCACTTCATCTTAATCTTAAATTCAAATTCTGCATCACAATGATTTCAAATATTGACAATGTTCATGTAAGCCTCCATAAAAAGTTTTTTTTTTTTTTTTTGTTTAAAAAAGCAACAGGAAAGTTGCTCTCCAACAGGGGTCGTATTACATATTCTGTCACCTTCTTCCATGTTCAGCAGCAAGCATACCTTCATTAACATTTGCATCAGTCACAGTCATCTCAGGGTATGACATATTAGTGAAAGCAACAGTTTTTAAAAATGTATTGATATAGGATTCGATGCATTGTGCTGACTGTGAGTCACCGAAGAACAGTGGTTTTCTTCAGCTTCACTCCGGTGGTGTACGTCATGTTTTGAAACCCCGCGGTAATTACTCAGTCTCTCCGTGCTGACCGTGGGAGCCAGCTTAATTGAGCCATGAAGTGACTTGAGAAATGTTACGGTTAGCGACCCACCGTCAAATCCAATTAAGGTCACAGCATAACAAAGAATGGTGCTATAGGCAGAGATCCAGTAGGACAGAAAGATTTCACTGGGGGTCTTCAATTCAAATGCTTCTGACTCTCGCTGTCTTTGGAAACCCAGAGATATGACCAGCCGCTCATTTCCAGTAGTTCATGTTCTGTTTATCTTCTTATATTTAGCAAACATTTTTACCCAAATCAATGTAGAGTTCCTGAAGTAATTGGGGGTTAAGGGCCTTGCTCAAGGGTTATATCACCCTGAGAAGTTTAGGATTTGAACCAGCAACCTTCCGATCACAGACGCAGCATTCCAACTCACTGAGCCGCACACCACCCCTCTACTGCTGTCTACATAGCTTATATCTGGGAAAAGGAAAAATTGGAGCAGGCAGGACAGCCAAACACTGACCCTCTGATGACAATAATGAGCATGTTAAGAACTGGATAAATGGGGAGACATTTGCTTTCAGAACATGTTCCCCATTTTAACAAAATACTAATTTACTGTTGCTACACCAATCTACAGTATTTCCTCACAGAAAAAAGGAGATTATATTTATAAGTTAGTTCCCTAAACCCCCCCCCCCCCCCCAAATACTGTTGCAGGCTGTTTTTTTTATATGCAACAGGTATTAAGCAATACCATAATTATCCTACGTATTGAGTTTAAGGAGCAAGATTGACACCTGAAAGTTGGGCCACCTCCTTCATCAGGTCACCCGCTTCTTGTCTGTATTTTTGCGACAGATCCCTGGCCCGTTGGACCTCCTCCATGTTCTCCCAGAGGTTGGCTTCTACCCGTCGCTGGTCCAAATACGTCTGCGCGGCAGTGCCGACTTGCTGGGCAAACTTTGCCCCGCACCGCAGCACCCAGTCACTCATCTCCTGCAGCTTGGTGCTTGTCTCTGTGATGGCCTTGGCTGCCAGACATATTGCCCTCAACTGCTTCTGGGTCTCCTGCAGTCGGTTGGGTACTGGGCCCGGGGGAAGCACCAGTGAGAAATCATAGCCCTTCATCTGGAGGCTGGGGCTGTAAGTACCTAAGGTCACAAACAGAACTCTGGTTAAGCTAATGCCATCAGCCACATCTAGCTTGGACTACATGCCTCATA
>JAODLC010000050.1:3191931-3208388 GCA_026781145.1 Hippopotamyrus pictus
TTGCTGCTGACAGAAAGCCGGTGCACTGCATACAACCTTGTTTCCATTGCCATTTCTAATTGGCCAGCAAGCCAGGACGCGAGATTCGGCCATTTTGATTGGCTAATAGGTTTGTCACTCAAATGTCAGAGGCGGGGGAAAAAACCTCAGACTCCTGACGTTAGGTTATTGCGGGAGTTAAAACCTCAATATCGATGCGATAAAGGTTAATCGTGCAGCCCTAGTGGGTGCTATGACAATAAAGTGCAGTTGACTTGACCAATGATGCTCTGCGTATATCTGTAGCCGGAGGTTTGCTATGTAGGTCACAGAGCGGTGGCTATTCCTGCAGGCATCAGCGTTCTCGCCGAGTGCCTGGACTGCCCCGATCTGAAAGTCGCAGCCGACGACTTCATCCACCAGCACTTCACGGAGGTCTACAAGATGGACGAGTTCCTGCAGCTGGACGTGAAGAGGGTCACTCACCTCCTGCATCAGGACACGCTGACCGTCCGCGCCGAGGACCAGGTGAGAGTCGTTCATGCGTTTGTTGGCTGACTGACCCCTTTGTATGACTGCGTACTTCAGTGGAGCAAGTTGAGTGTGGAACCTCTCTTCTAACAGAAGGTTCTTTCCAGGAATGTCTGTGATAGACCCCCTGAATTACAGGTAAATGTTTTTGCTACAGGGAGCTGGGAGGGAGCAAAATCATGGACCGTCTTTGGGTCCCCAAGGACCGGGTTGTGGAAACATTGACTTAGACCAGGGTTTCTTCAATTATGAACATTGAGTCCAATTGCAGGCCTCTCCCAGGTATTGAGTTTTATAATTACTGATTTCTGATTGGCTGTAGAGTCTTCACACCTGGCTCACAGGTAAAAGAAGGCTGGAGAATCAGCAGCGCTCGGACCTTGAGGACCATGACTTGAATGTCCCTGACCTAGAGTGTGAAGGTGGAAACACCTTCCATACAACTAATCAGTATAATGAGGGGGGATGAGGTTTTAAAAGCTGTGGTGGGTGAGATCTTCAGTCACTGGCTCAACCAAAGGAGAGACGACGAAATAACTAAAAGCGAATGAGTTGACCCAGTCTATGATTGACAGTGATGATGAGCCCACCCACTTTTTTTGTTTGTTTACACGCTAAATGTGCTTCGTCTTAATGTCGCGATGTGGGCTTGTGCAGATATACGACGCGGCGGTGCGGTGGCTGAAATACGACGAGCCAAACAGGCAGCAGCATATCGTGGACATCCTGTCCAAAGTACGCTTCCCTCTCGTGTCGAAGAACTTCCTCAGCAAGACGGTACAGGCGGAGCCCCTGATCCAGGACAATCCAGAGTGCCTGAAGATGGTCATCGGTACGTGTTGCAGGACGCTGGGAGATTCCTTGTTATATTACTCCCTGTTATTCTGATGGATGCATTCAGACTTAGAGTGAGAACGTCATCTATGCTTTGTCGTGGTAGCTTAATGATTTTTGGATTGGTCTATTAAAAGGTTCATTAAAAGGTGATTGACAGAATGGTGGTAGGGCATTTAAGCTTGAGGGTAATCCTGATGACTGTGTTAATCTGTGCTACCTGACTTTTTTTTGGAGATCAGGTGGCATGCGCTACCATCTCCTGTCTCCAGAAGATCGTGAAGAGCTTGGGGAGAGCAGCCGACCTCGGCGCAAGAAGCACGACTATCGCATCGCCCTGTTTGGCGGCTCGCAGCCACAGTCTTGTCGCTACTTTAACCCCAAAGTAAGAAGTGCTGCTTTCCCCGAGCAGATCTGGTCAAGTCCTAAACCAGCAGCGGATCCATAAGAGCTTGGGGTCCGCTGGGTTCTCCTCTCCCTCACATCTAGGTTACTTAGGGAGTTTTCCTGAGATGAGATCTAGGTTCACCCAGAGTTCCAGATGTAGATGATCTTTGGCAACAGTAAAGTAACCCGAAGTTCCTCAGGCTCTGTGGACCTACACAGAAGAAAGCTGTCTAACCTTGCTCCAAACCTAAACACGTACTCAGTCTGGCATTCTGAATATGCCCAATGAATCCAATATTCAATTGATGACATAATATTTATTTTGTAAAATATTTGTAGAACTGTTTCTTGCTCAGTGGGTCTGTTGATGGACGGAGTTGGAGTGAGATGCTTGATGCTGAAGGACATCTGCATGGGGTTGCAGGAGTACAGTTGGACAGACATCCGGTGCCCCTTCGAGAAGCGGAGAGATGCCGCCTCCGTCTTCTGGGACAACGTGGTCTACATCCTGGGCGGCTCTCAGCTGTTCCCCATTAAGAGGATGGACTGCTACAACGTGGTGAAGGACAGCTGGTACTCCAAGCTGGGCCCCCCCAACCCTCGGGACAGCCTGGCTGCCTGCGCATCCAAAGGGAAGATCTATACCTCCGGGGGATCGGAAGTGGGTACGAATCCTGCGCACTCAGGACAAGCCAGACCCTAAAGCACTCTACCTATTCCAGAGTGTGTAGTATTTTTTTTGCACCATCAGATGAGGAGCACGCTTTAACACCCTTGAGGTGTGATATACCACAGGATGTGTGTTTTCTGACACTCTGGAGTGTTAACTTCACAGCCTTTCTGGTCACATGACTCTCTTCCCCGCACTCACCCCTCCCCAGGGAACTCCGCCCTAAACCTCTTTGAGTGCTACGACACACGCACTGAGAGCTGGCAGAATAAGTCAAGCATGCTGATGCCACGTTGCAGCCATGGCATGGTGGAGGCCAATGGACTGATCTACGTGTGCGGGGGGAGCCTGGGCAACAACGTGTCTGGGAGGGTGCTCAACAACTGCGAGGTGTACGACCCCAGCACGGAGGAGTGAGTCAGCCCTGGCCTTTCGGCATGACGTCGACCTCTCAGCCTTTCGTAGCCACGCTGACGTCGTCTACTCCAACCACGTGGATCTTACTGTGTGACGGCTGCGTTGTTTACGCTTTAAACTTGGGTAGCTCCATGTTAAGTCCAAACTTTGGTTTGCTGCCTTTTCAGGTGGAGGGATCTCTGTGCCATGAGGGAACCAAGGAAGAACCATGGCCTGGTGTTTGTCAACGACAGAATTTACGCAGTGGGAGGACAGAACGGCATGGGTACGGGACTGATATTCCTGCTGAGTCGCACTGAATCCAAATGCGTAACCTAAAACAGGGAAATCTTGATTGCAGTAGATTTCACACTCGAACATGCTGTCTGTCTCCTGAAGCTTTAAATACTTCAGTGGCACTGTGGTCTGTCCACCGGCGTTGTGGGTCTGATCCCAGCCTGATCTCTGTGTTTGAGTGTGGGGATTAAGTGTGTGTGGTTCTCCTCCCACAGTACCAAGACATGCAAGAATAATCTCTGGTTAATGCAGGCAAGATTGGTTGGTTATTAATGACCAATAAACTGGTCATGAGTAAGAGGGCGTGTCCATGGAGTATTTCCTGGTTGGTTATCAATGACCAATAAACTGGTCATGAGTAAGAGAGCATGTCCATTATGTGACCGTTTTCCCTGTAATGTTGCAGGGGGCCTGGACTCCGTGGAGTACTATGACATCAGCAGTAACGAGTGGCGAGCGGCCTCGCCAATGCC
Source organism: Hippopotamyrus pictus (assembly GCA_026781145.1). Taxonomy (NCBI): domain Eukaryota; kingdom Metazoa; phylum Chordata; class Actinopteri; order Osteoglossiformes; family Mormyridae; genus Hippopotamyrus; species Hippopotamyrus pictus. The sequence goes on from JAODLC010000050.1 coordinate 3,195,499, forward strand.
GTGGAAGGGCGTGACGGTGAAGTGTGCCGCCGTCGGATCAGTCATCTACGTGCTGGCCGGCTTCCAGGGAGTAGGGCGCCTGGCGCACATCCTGGAATATTACACCGAGACGGACAAGTGGGTGGCCTGCAGTAAGGTGCGGGCCTTCCCAGTTACCAGCTGCCTCATCTGTGTGGTGGACATCTGTGGAGCCAACGAGGAGGACACTGGCACCCAGACCCCAGCAGGAGACGTGCCCTCAAGTTCCACGGTGTAGCTAGTGCCCACACACACACACTTCAGTGCAGTCAAAGCAGTCGGTGCCACCTTAACTGCTGATTTTGCTATTAAACCACCCCCCCAAGGACATGCCAAAAATGCAAAAACATTTTTGCGTTTTTCCAATCACAGGTTCCATTATGCACAAATCATTTACTGTGCTGTTTTGTATGTAGGTGTTTATTTAATAGTTAAATTGGGATTCAGGAAATTATTTGTACAAGGGGTCTTGTTTAGAGGACCGAGATGTATCCGGTTTCTGTAATTAGGTTATAACAGCTTCGCCCCCAGAATGTCACGGAAGAATATTTTTGGGTTTTGGACACAGGTTGCAAATACTTTTTTCTGAGTCTCCTCTGAAAGGGCGATTTTCAAAATGCTTAGTGATTTAGAATTTTTGTACAATGCATTAATATATACAGTATATGCCCTCGTGAGAGTCGCAACTGCATCATGTTTCCATTTTACCAACATTGTGCCAAAGCACTTAAAAGAGCTTTGTTAATATTCTTGTTCATTACTTTGTGAGAATAATTATAAAAAGCTTTCAAATGGACTTAGCAGGTTTTATGGTGAACAGTTTCCCCAGATTTTTGTAAATAAATTGGTTTGAGACGAAAACTTTGCCTCTTGGTTTTGTCACAGGTTTTAAAGAAATTCCTATATCTTATAAGCTTTAGAATCTAAGGTAATTGTTACCAATACCACGTTGTATGTAGGATATGCATGTATGTTTGTATTTACGATTGATTGTTCGATTTTTCAATATTAAATTTCTTTGAAAATTAGCCACTGCTGGTGGGAACGGATGAAATTGATTTGCTTCAGGTACATTTTTGGTCTCCCTAAATCAATTATGTTCGTTCAAACCAGGCAGTTTTTCCTAGCATCAGCATTAGGCAGTGTATAGTTTGCCCTTGTAATAAGTTGCCTATTAGTGAGTATCTAACATAAATCGTTATGTTTCGCCAGAATTCCCACATATGCATGTTCCCGCCCCGTAAGTAGCAATGCAGTGATTTATGTTTGCTATGGCGTTTTAACCAACAATTTCTGATTTATCAGTTTGTAATCGGTTGCGTCTTCATGATTAATCGTGAGCTCTTGTCACGGATTTATTAGCGATGGTGCTCGAAGTGTAGTCTCGGCTTTCGTTTACTTCAAGCGTATTAGATGTTTCTATCGGGTTTGCGGTTCATTTTGGCCAGTCACGGCTACCATAAACATCGGATGCTATAATGATGACGTAGTAACATGGCGGCTCGCACCGGGCCTGCCTTAATATTTTGAAAAGCTGGAAAGTCGAGACTTACAACGTAGTTCTTACATCTTATCACAAGATGACAGTTTGTAATTTTTTTTTACAAGGCCGGTGTCGGTATGGAGAGAGATGCTGGAATGAACACCCACGAAGCGGCGGCGGTGGTTACAACAACAACCGTGGTCAGCAGTCCAGCAGTTACCGAGGCGGAGGTGCACATTTCACCAATTTTGTTATGACTTGAAAATTGTCAAAATAGTTGTATCTACGCTGATAAATCACGTAGACCCCAACATGTCCCTTAACTGGATTATTACCGTGAATATCCGCTAAAACTTGTGTTGTTTGTTGTTATTACTACTGTTATGATTCTACAGTTACTGATATAATTGCTGTTATTACCAGCGTAAATGTGCATGAATTTGTTTTTCGGTGATTTTCGGATAACGGGAATAATTTTCGTACAACTCAATGATGGGGTGTTCCTATATTAAGAGGTGGGGAATTAGTCAAGCCTTTATATTGTTAATTTATACTGTTACGTGTATGCTGTTGGGAAATAGCAGTTTGTTGCGGCCTTGTTACTATCTGTAACGAAAGTGACGGTGGATTTCATGTTTTATTTACCAACCACGTTAATCCAGGTCAGCGTGTACTTGTAGAAATATGACCCAGCGCAAAACGAGGCTTCACATTAGCAATACGTTGAAAATACAGTTTACTGTCATTGTTTTTCTCTTAGGCTATGGAAACAAAGTGTGGGTGAACCCTTCACAAAGGTCAGGACGAGACTATGTTGCACCTCCCTCCTTTGCCAGGGGGGGTAATGACTGGGGGAGAGGAGGAGGAGGAGGTGGTGGTGGCGGAGGAGAGCGGGACATAAAGGCCTCCAGTTTTAGCTTCACGGCTCATAACCGCTTCACTGCCCTGGACACCCAACAGACCTTTGATCACAGTGGTCAAGATGAGAACGATAAACTCTTGTAAGTTCATTTCTGTTACCTACGGCACATTTTTCCTCCCTCCCATAAAATATCAGCGGATAACAACTTCATTGAATAATAAGAAATGCAAGCCGTAAGATTAAATTGAATTTCCATGATCTCTATCCAATGAGGCCTACATGGAATTTAAGTTCTCTTAAACCCAGTGATTTCATTCTATTATATACGTGCAGTGTTTAATTGTACAGATGCCTTTTCAGGTTTACTATAATTGAAGTTTTGTATGTTTTGTGTTCAAAGGGAGACTATCAAGAAGGATATGGAAAGCTGGGAAAGCTCTGGGCAGTGGCCACTTTCCTGTTACTCAGCTCAAAAAGCTCCCATCTCTGGTATCTGCTGAAAGCACGATCGGTCTAATTACTGGCAAAATGTCACTCGTGTCTGTTTATTCGTTAATTATAAAATTGGTTTGTTGTGCATGTTTTCCATGAGTACAAGGACAGAAGTCGCAGTCATAGCGTAGGACGATTGACAGAGTGTTTTGAATGTTATTTTTTTCCCCCTCCAGGTTTTTCAGAGTTGTCTCCAGATGAGTTAAGGCTGGAATATTACAAATGCAGAGAAACAGGAAGCCTGCAATCCTATGTAAGGGCCACTGTTTCACCTATAAATTTAAAACCGCTTGGGTTTGCTTCTTGCTGCATGAAACACAGCGTCTTTCCAGAGCCACACATGGAGGTCTGCATTTTGGCTCACTGACAGGACGAGTAATACAAAACTTATCCTGACTGAGGTCAAATGAAACTGGACACGCGGTTTCATGGTGTTTAAGATGTATGCTGACCGGTTAGCGAATGGTCCATTGATAATTCTGCAGGTGGATATTCATTAAATACTAAACACTGTTGAAAAGTACTTCTGTGTGGTGTCTACATGCATGAGTAATATTGGTGTTCTCACAATGTCCCATTTTTGTCTGTTATTATAATGTTCGGCACATTTATTGACACACATGCCAGTTTTATTCCGCTCGCATGCAGTGACCTGTAGGAAGCTCTACGGCCTGACCATTCATCAGAATGAGTGTTTCATGCGGGTGCATTTCAGGCCGCCTCCGTGCAACAGCTGTTCAGCCAATGGAGTAACAGAGTGCAGGAACTAAAGATCTTGAATTCAGACACACGTGCCCAGCTGGTAAGTCCTGTGTAAGGATCAGGGTTCAGTACTAGAACAAGTCGATGGGTAGATACAGTACTGTACAAAAGTCTTAGGCAGTCAAAGGAATTGTTTAAAATGATCTATCTGGGTAGTAAATATACATATTTGCCCAGAACAAAAAACACAGTTTAATATCAGAATAAATGCATATTAAGAAAAAACACAAAAAAAATAACAAAAAATTCTTCTATTCTTCAAAAAATTGTCGTCTTGTTGGCTGGCTAGATGAACATCGCTTCAGTTCCCTAACCTCTCCTCATGGGCACCCCAGCCATTCTCTGTGTTTGTTAAATTTGATCACAAGTTCACTTAATTGATTTCAATAGCTTAAAAAGTCATTGAGGTACTGATTGGCCATATGGGGTGTGCTAGTGGTCGAGTAAAAAAAAAAAAAAAAAAAAAAGGGGTGTATTGGACAGTTGCTGCAAATACTAGGATGACTTTAGGAGAGGTTTTGAAATGGCGAAGCTGACATGTTTTGGCAAACATAACATCAGAGTTTTAAACAACATGATTATTTAAATATTTATTATGACTGCTTAAGACTTTTGCACAGTACTGTACATTATGGTCTGAATTCCCGTTTTTAACGTTGGTCAGATGAAGCTTCTGGGAAATACTCTGGTCGGCCATGGCCCCGAATAGCACAGGTATAGAGGATGGATAGTGTGGAAGTGGGTTTGAAGCAGCTGAAAGGAAAATGTTTATAAGATCACGGGTTCTTATGTACTCACATTTTTCAATAGATATCAGAATTAAACGACCCAGATCCTCAGCCATCATCAGTGAGTTTCGCTTCTACAGCACCGACCTTCGCAAAAGCAGGTGAGGTTGCATCTCTCTGTTTTTATTTGGAATAATTTCATGCAGAGGTTGAACAGGATTCTGGTCGTGTCTTCTCTGTGTGAGTGTACTGACAGGAATGAGCAGATGCTGATACGCTTCTGTATTATTTTTTCAGCCGGCTTTGGAGCTGTCAGTTCAGACATCAACAGCTTCAGTTTCAAAGCTTCCAGCAGTGGCTTCGGGTCTGCAGACACGCAGAGAAGCTCATCAGGTTTCGGGGCCACAAGTCTGGCATCGACCGGGTTCGGGTTTGCCGACAGCGGCTCGTCCACCGCCCCCTCTGCTTCCTCCTTCTCCTTCGCCGCTCCCGTTCTGACTGACAAGGAGAAGCTCACCGGCATTGGGGGAGCTGTTAATGTCTCCCAGTTCTCCTTCTCGTTGCCCTCGGTCGGGAACGCGTTTGCCTCCAACAAGGGGGACGGCTCCTTCGCACAGCCCAGTGGCACGATCGGTGCGAAGGGGCCAGCGGCGACAGTAGGTGGCGCTGTGAGCACGATGGGGAAGCTCTACACGCCGCAGAGTGAGCTTACGGCGGAGGAGCTGAAGGAGTTTGCAGGGAAAAGATTCACGCTGGGGGAAATCCCTCTCAGACCCCCACCTGCAGACATGCTGGTTGTGTGACGCATTGACTCCATAAAGAAGGCTTTATTTTGTGTATCTATTTAGTATTGCAATACATTTTAAGAATAAATGACCTAAACATTAAGTGTTCTCTGAAATCATGCACGTCATACACACGCAAGTAGGAAGTAGTTACGTTTAACACAAATTAAGTAAAACAATTGAAGCTCAAAACAGTTGGTTAAAGATGGCATTCTTGTTTCATCTCTAAGACTAAGCTAGTTAATGTTGTGTGGTAATATGAGGTCTCACCAGCCATTCTTAGCCTTCTACTTGGGATCGTTAGAGAACATCCTCACCATGGGAATCTCTGCCCTGGACCAAGGCAGCTCTGCAGAGGGTGGAATGTTCAGCTTATTGTAAGATATTTACCTCTGAAGATACAGGAGCAGAGCTGCCAACATCTGCAGGGACACGTCCCACTCAAGCAGCGACCTTTTCACCAGGCTGAGGTCTGGTAAGCGCTTCCTGTGTCCCAGTGAGAGCTGAGAGGCTTAACTTCGACCCTCAAGCCATCAGACAGCTTAATTCCTGTCTGACACCTTAATTCACATTCCCTCCTGCAGCTTGCACTTCATAAGAGCTGTTCTGTATATCACAAGACCACTTATTGTACAGTATAACTTTTTTTTTATTTTTGCCCTCAGTATAGACATTTTCCATATAACTTTCATTTTTTATGTCCATTTATTAGCATGTCGTTACTTTCTGCTGTCTGTTTATATGGCTACCTTGCCTTTCAACTGCAGGTTATAGTTTGACTATATCTTGAATGTGACATATAAAACCCTTGAATCCTTGCCGCGTTCTAGCCATTACATGCCTTTTTTGGACTCTTCATAACATAAGTGAATTAGGGTGTTGGGAAAGCCATAATTTTGGCGCACGTAGTTGTGTGTTTTCACGTCATGAATCAGAGGAATACCGGCGTGAACCCTGCTGATCTTATGATCATCGCCCCTTTGTTGTTTTATTGGCTCGTATGATGTTGATTGACAGCCGGTATTTCCCGCGATGCAAAGTTTCCCTCGCCGTTTTTTGCAACCCGCCTTCCAGCTGAATAGTGGATTTTGATTGGTCCGTGTATACGCCCTTTCATTGGTAGAAATGTAGAGCGGTTTGCCGGTCCATCACTGAAATACACGTTTTGGTGAACTGTCGAAACGTGCAGGATGTAATCCTACAAATCTGTTCAATTAACTTAACACAAACATGGCAAACAGTGATGTGACCCGGGTCCTTCGCTTAATTCGCTCCGTTTATCCGATCGTGCGGACGGCCCAGGAGTTCTCGGACACTATAGTGTTCAAGGAGGAAAGGAAGGTGGTGCTGGTGGAGCCGTCGGACAGCGCGCGCTACACGTCATTTATCGAGGGACTGCTGATCTGCTCGGACAGGGTTTTACAGCAAGTCCCCAGTTGCACCCAGGTCAGTTTACCCAGGATTAAAGAAGATGCAGGGGGGAGAATTTCCAAGCATAATGACATAATGAATATAACACATTCGTAATGTAACAATTCTATTTATTTAGTATTCAAACTAAAAGTTGGAAAACATATACATGCTATTATGATGTATATATGTAAAAAACATACCATTGAAGAATATAAATATGAATTGCAATATTACATGGATGATTTATTTCGTTATATTACTAATTATGGATGATGCGACGTGAACGATGGATATGATTTAGGGTGACGCTCACTTGCATGGAATATAAAATAAAATTACGTGCTACTACCTCTTCGTTTTGCAATGGCTGTTATACCCATATTCTCATATCTCTCGCACGTATCCTGTCCCATTTAGCAGTCCTCTCTAAATCCCGTTGTGCAGGTCATTACGCTGGCAGAGCTGCTGGCTTTAGTGCTGAATACCCTGAAGAGGAGGAGGAGGAAGAATGTCTTGTCTCAAGGCTATTCTCTCTATGAGGGCAAGCAGATGGACGCCGACGTGCTGAAGTTCCATGGCAACATCTCCTTGAGCGCCGCCTACGTCTACCATAGCGACTTCTGGAAGAAGCTGCACAGTAGGCTGGGCACGGACCTGACTAGATATGTGCTGGAGAGCTGTACTGTCTTCACCACAGTGCCCCCTAGCTGCCTGTTACAGGTGTGCGGCCCTCCTTTTTATGACTGCGTCCCTGCTGGGCCAGGCTCTGCGTTTCAGCTCAGCAGGTTTAGATCCGCTCACGGAGCCGCGAAGCCGAGACTGGGGCAGGCGGCAGGGGACCGGAGGATGAGGGAGCGGAGGAGTAGGAGGAGGGCGAGGAAGCGAAGGCGCAGCAGAGGGGAGGAAGCCGGAGAAGGGGAGGCCCAGGAGGACAAGGAGCCGCTCTCCAAGCGGGTGAGGTTGGAGGTCATGGGATTTAAACCCACAGCCACCAGGGGGCCGAGATTGCCTACCACCTTCCAGGAGGACGGTCCTTCTGGGAGAAAATTCCCGCTGCTGAGGCCCACCGACTGCTTCTTCCGCGCGCTGGGGCTGCTGTACGGAGGGCGTGGCCTGGGGAACTTCCTGCTGAACAGGAAGTTGAGGGTGGGGTCTGCGGTGCCTCGGCGCCTCCAGGGGCGGGACTTGGTGCGGCTGGTGTTCTTTGAAGGCCCAGTGTTTGGGAGCGGCACCGAGAGGAAGCCCCGGAGGCTACCGGTGCGGTTCCACGGCATGGTGGGCCTCTTCGCCGCGCTCCTCCGTCGACACCGCAGCTGCCCCTACATCCAGCTCTTGCGACGGACGTGTCCGGTGGGAGACACCGACGCTGATGTCACCGTCCTCCTGACTCGCCACAGCACTCCCCGTCAGGTTTACCTCTTCGTCCGGGAGTGCCTCCATCGGGTCGTCCCCGAGGTGTTCTGGGGATCTGCCCACAACCGGGTCCACTTCCTGCTGCGTGTGAAGCGTTACCTGTCCATGGGGAAGTTCGACCGGCTGTCTCTCTCTGAGCTCCTGTGGAAGATGAGGGTGAATGACTGTGATTGGCTCAAGCTCAGCAAGACCGGTAAGGCGCCTCCCACTCAACCCCACCTAACCACCGTGACGTGGACGTGTGTCCTACAGCTCCTCATCCCCCTCTACCGCCTGCCTTTCCCTATTTCAGGTCGCTGCCCTGCCAGCGAGCACCGATACCGGGAGTACCTCCTGAGCCGGTTCCTGGCCTGGCTGCTGGACCGCTTCGTTATGGGCCTGGTCCGGGCCCTGTTCTATGTCACTGAGAGTGCCGGCCAGAAGAATGCCCTGCGCTTCTATCGAGAGCATGTTTGGGTGAAACTCCAGGATCAGGCGTTTGGGTAGGCCTCTGGGCCTCTGAGGCGCCCCTGTAACTGCAGGCCTCAATTGTGTCCCGTCCATCTTCATACCTCACATTTCCTTCATCCTATTCAGAAATTGGTGCTTTTTCATATTGAAAACATGTCTCCAAGAGGTGGCGTACTGTTTAAGGACCAGGAACCAGTTGCACAAAACACCTTAAGTATGACACTTAAGTGAAATTGTGCAGTTCCCATGGAGACTGTGTTTGCTTGCCCTCACGCTTGCTCGTGATACCTGTTATCGCATCCAGTGTTAATTTCGTTGACAGAAATGTTGAGGAGAATATAGCCTGATGAAGGTTTTTTACTTGACCATCATTAAAACAAAAATGTGATTTTTCCTTTGGTTGTTAAGGTGTGCAAACGTTAAGGGAACTTTAAGGGATTCCTTAAGTATAAGACCAAGATAAGGGGAAAAACTTAAATATTTAAATAAAGATTTTAAGGAAACCTTAAGGAGAAGACTTAAGGGTGTTTTGTGCAACCAACTTTATTTTAAGGAAACCTTAACTCATGCAACCGGCCCCAGAAACTTAGAATCCCTTCTTTAATGCTGTAGAACAGTGTTTACCATTCCAGGCCTCGGAGACCCACAGTTGCACCACACTTTTGCTTCCCTGGTACGTCCATGTTTTTGCTCCCTATGAGCCCTTTGCCGGACGATACACATTTTTGCTCCCGCCCAGCTCTTTACCAGCTTGGGAAACACTGCTGTAGAACAATGTAGTTATAGCCCAAACTGCTGCAAAAAGACAAACCTGGTAAGTAGATGAATGCAAAACAAGCTATGATGGGCTGAAAATGATGCTGGTTTCAGCTTTTCCGTCAGCCCCGGGGTACGAATGTCGGCCGTCTCCGTCCGTTAGGAAACACATCCTGAGGAGTCAGTGGGAGCTCCTGCCCCAGCAGCGTCTCCCTAAAGCTACGGTGGTGTCCCGCCTGCGCTTCATACCCAAGCCTGGGGGCATGAGACCCATTGCCAGGATGGCGAGGGCAGACAGCCGGACGTGGGTACGAGTCTCCAAGTTGCCCACTTGTACTGGTAGCTTTTGAATCTTTCCTGTAACCTTAGGATGGGTCAGTACTGTGGCTCCCAGCTTTGTGCTGCCTAACCCTAACCACTGTCTGTTCCATTCTGCACCTTACTGTTGTCATGTCTCAGCCCTGCCTAATGGCCACTTACATCCTGCCTGATGTCATCTGTACTTCTGAATTCGAATTTCAGGGGGATTTTAATTCCAACTCCAGTTCCATTTCCTGAATTGGATTGGAATTGATGAATGCATTCCAGAATGGCCCCAACCCTGCTTCTGTGGAGCCAACTTTAAAATGCTCAGCTAACATCTTTGCTTTAACCTTTAACCCACATGCAGCTTGGTCACTGGTATAAATCTTTTTTATTTACTGTACTTATTTACCGTTTCAGACGAGTGATGTTTTTTGGTATCTGTCTTAAAGCTTTTTCAGTCTCGAATCAAGGACTTGCACGACTTCCTGCGGTTTTGCGTCCAGAAAAGACCGACTCTCCTTGGCTCCACCGTGTTTGGCGTTCGTGACATCCACCAGACACTGGGCCCGTTCGCGGCCCTCCATAAGGAGAAGCCCCGCCCCCTCTATTTCGTGAAGGTGATATTAGTGAATTGAATGGCATTAATGTGAGCCAATGGCGATGCATATGAAAGATGCATTTGGACACTTGTGTGTCCGTTAATGCGTGCCCTGGCTAGGTGGACGTTAGCGGCGCCTATGACAACCTGCCCCATGACAAGCTGCTGCAGGTCGTCACGGAGGTGCTCTTCCCCATATGGAACGAGGCCTTTGTCATTCGCTGGTGGGCCCAGGTGTGGTCCGAGACCAATGACGGCATGAAGAGGGCATTCCGAAGACGGGTGAGCTGTCGGTATGGTTTTATTAACGGGGTGGAAATTTAAAATTTGTGTGTAGATTAATGCATTTGGTGGTTGTTAAATGTTGGGATCTTTGTGGGTAGTGAGTTACACTGCTGCTTAGGACTCTATTCCTGTGATCAGAAGGTTGCTGTTTCAAGTCCCCTGGCTGACAGAGTGATGTCACCATTGGGCTCTTGAGCAAGGCTCTTAACCTCGATCGCTGCAGGAACGCCAGCTGACAATGCTCTGTGATCCTCACTTGTACTTTGGATAAAGGCATCTTCTAAATAAAAGATAAATGCATCTCTTTGGTAGGTAGAGAAATGGGGCGAGACGGACACCACGGTGAGGGGCTTCATGATGACGATTCAGCAGAATAGCAAGATTCACGACTCCATTCTTATAGAGCAGGTGAGAGGAAACATGAAGCCAAACGGGCTTCCCCGTTCTATTGGAACATAAATCCATCCATTCATCTGTCCATCATCAAGCACTAATACAAGTTTTCTGTGAGCCTGGGGTCTCTCCCAGGATACGCATAGCCTGTGGCTAGCAACACCTTACATTTAATAACATTAAAGTTATTTTCGTACTTTCAGTGCCCACTTAATAGCTCCCAAATTAATTGAACGCACAGACAAAATCCATTCTTGATTGAAGAGTTTAAAGGTTTAATGCTAAGCTCACCAATTGTGGCGCAAAAACGAACCAGCTTAGTTCTGATGCTGGATAATTTGAATTCTAGAACTTTCTAGAAATATATTATTAAAAGGTACAGAAGTTCTTACAGTTTAAATGTGTTTTTCCCAGCGATACTCACTCGACACATATGGTAAAGACGTCTTTGAATTCTTCAAGCAGATGTTGGCTAACTACGTCATTCTGTTTGGAAAGAAGTAAGTCCATTTTCTCAAATATCACCTTCCTGGGTGCTGAAGGTGACGGTTCTCGTGCATCTCCACATTCATCGCTTTTAACATTTCTAGAATGTTCCGGCAGTGCCGCGGGATTCCACAGGGCTCAGTGGTGTCTGCCTTGCTCTGCTGCCTCTGTTACGGACACATGGAGAACTCCCTGTTTCCAGACATTACAGATGGAGGAGGGTACGGCTTTGCTGCATGTCATGTGACCTTGCCTGTTTGTTGCTACCAAATCTTAGGGTACATCTGAAATGTCATACTTTACTATGTAGTAGTGAGCGGAATATAGGAATCCTCAGTATGGATGAGACAGTAAGCAAACGATACCTGGATGATGTAATACATTCTGTGAAATTCCTAAGTTTAAAATCCCACAAAGACACTGGAGCAGCATCCGGGGACGAAGATTGTTTCTTGCTCAGAAATTTGTGTCAAGATGGTGGAGGAAGTGCCTTTTCTGTACAAACAGTACCGTTACATAAGTTGACCTGAATATGAATATTTTTTCGTTGATGGTTTTTAACAGTTTTTGAATCTAGTGTGGGTCTGGCTATGTCATTAGTAAACATCTGGGTGAGGTGATATGACCATCCTTGTGCATGCATAATACTGCTCTCCTGCATATTGTACATATAGTATGTACTACATTAACGGTCAGATATTAGACTTCAGGAATTTCAGTATGTACTGTGTCAGCAGGCAATTTTTAGCGCATCCTTAAAGTCTTAGTGTTGGTTCTTTGCAGAAATAAACACACTAAGCAGTCAAATCATTACCTGCAGAACTAACTTTGGCCAACAGGTAGCACTGTGGCAACTCAGAATTTAAAAGTATACTTCTTACACTAGAAACTCTTGAGGTTACGCTTGCTACGGATGCCTTCTTTACAAAGATGATTTCATGTCTTATTGTTTATGCTGCAGTTTCTGTTTATGTGCGTTTTGCTGAGGTTCTGGTCAGGTTCTGTCAAAAGCAGTGTGGTTGGTTCTCCGCTTTGTGCGGGTTCAGGGTGGACTGGCCTGGTGCTGCCCAAGGCTTAAGGTACATGTGTTTGGTCTTCACGCTGCTAGGTGTTTGCTGAGGCTGGTCGACGACTTCCTGCTCATCACACCTGAGTTTGACAAGGCCCAGATGTTCCTCAAGTGGGTCCATGACCTTCAAGGGTTACTTTGTCATGAAACTATACGGCCATTTTGGTGATAAACGGTGCAATATCATTCCAACACCTCTGGCGTAACAGATCCCTGCTGGCGGGCGTTCCGGAGTACGGCTGCTTTGCAAATCCCGCGAAGGTCGCTGTGAACTTCCCTCTGGATGACATGGAGGGCATTCCCAGCGTCCGGCAGCTGCCCTTCCAGTGCTTGTTTCCGTGGTGCGGGCTTCTTCTGGACACTGATAACTTGGATGTCTATAATGACTACTCCAGGTGAGGATGCGGGTTGGACATGACAAGCACCACTGGTAGCTACTCAAGATGGGTTCAGGGCACAAAGCAATTGGGCCACAGGCACCTAAAGTGGTGCTTTTTAACCCCCTAGGTCCCTATTATTCAAATCACGGTCCTCGAGGTCTGAGCACTGCTGGTTTTCCAGCCTTCCTTTACCTGTGAGCCAGGTGTGAAG
>JAODLC010000050.1:3208488-3222283 GCA_026781145.1 Hippopotamyrus pictus
AATTATTAAACTAACTACCTGGGAGAACTGAAAACAAGGCCTGGATTTGGAATCGAGGTCCAGATTTGAAGAACCCTACCCTTGGTGAATACACTGAATAAAATATAGGGCTGCATGAGATCACCTCTCGACGTGCTCGTGATTATATGGTGCAGTAATGACCAGGGCTTTAGATGACAGGCGAAATGGACACTAGCTTTTCGATACTTTATGGTCATTTATTTATGTAAGCAGATAAGCAGTACGCCTAAAACATTAATGAGATGCGTATTGTGACGCCCATAAGTTAGTAATCTGTATAAATTCTGCGTTTCCTTATGTTCATTGCATTAGGTTAGCGGAGCAAACCCCATGCAACTGCACGGTATGCACTAAAGTGGAGGTGAATTGCAGTTTATTTGTATAGTACCGAAACACTGTTTCATTCGTCATCTGAAGCCCTGGTGATTATTGTGCATGCACCATGTAATCGCCAGTATGTCGCAATGTGTTACCGTGCAGCCCTGCAACCCTAATAAAAAAAATATAATTATTTCAAAATGGATGTTTGCTAAGATAAACGTTCATTAGCATGAAGATTGTCATTCCCCTTGAAGCTGTGCTTTAGCGTAACTTGCTCTGAATGAAACACTACAGATGTTCCGACTATAGAAAAAGGGCCTTCTTTTTATCACTGATGCCCAGAAATGTCAAATACAAATAATTGAATGAAAATAGATTTTTTAAACCACTGAAATTTTATACTATTTTGAATGCTGGCAGAGTTCCCAACCTGTGTTAGTTATGCATATTATCTGTTAATAATTTATCTGTGTTGTAATGTGTGACACATTTTTTCCACATATTCTGGTTTAGCCCTCATGAAATGGCTGCAATAAACCACCTGTTGTAGTTTAGTCCTCGTGGAATTGCTAAGATAAAGTTTTGTTGCTACGTTTTATTGCCATCCTGCAGCACAAGAAGATGCTGTCATGACAAGTCGTGGTTAAAGGCGCCACGCGAAGGGGTTTATAGGAAAGACGTTATGATGCGTTTAAATGTTAAAGACCCAAAGCCGCCTAATCTCATAAAACCTTTCGTTTGCTGTGTTCTTGATAGAACCAGCTGTTCACATGCTACAATGATGTGTGCTAACGATCTGTCCTGGTGGGCAGTCCCATGGGTTAGTCAGGACTCATACGTGTCTGTAGACTCTAACTGTGGACCCCCCCACCCCCCCCCGCACCCACCATGTCAGTTATGCCGGCCTTTCCTTGCGGAGCAGCCTGACCCTCGGCTCCTCACCCTTTCCCGGACAGCACATGAAGAGAAAGCTCCTGTCCATCTTGAAGCTTAAGTGCCTCCCCATTCTCCTGGACCTGAAGGTGAGAACCTGGCCTTTGTCACGTCAGGGACGTTTGGACCTGATCAGTCTTCTCCCTCAGCCGACGCGTTTCTTGTTTAACCAGTTTATAGAGTTTGATATGTTACTAGAGCAAAGTTAAGTAAAGCTTTTCATAATATTTGAAATATTTTACATTTGAACCAGGGGGCAGTGTTTACCTACGTGGGTTCGCAATCTGTACTTTTGTCCTTAAGGTTGTAGGTTCAAGTCCCATACCCGGCAGAGTAATCACATAATTGTTAATCTGACTCAAAGCTTTCTGTTCTTGTACATTGTCTTGTACAAAAGCATCTGCTAAGTGTATGAATGTAATGCATCTTCTGCTTATGAATCTCTGCTCCTAGGATTACCTGTTTGCCGGTGTTTTTTTAATCTCTTGTGGCCTCAGTGGTATGAGGTGAACATTGGTTTGTCTTCACGCAGATGAACTCTCCGCAGGCCGTCTACCTGAACATCTACAAGCTCGTGCTGCTTCAGGCTCATAGGTACCACACCCGTACCTGAACCTGCTGTGTAGAATAATCTCAAAAATCATCCATTTTATTTTGCAGGGATTGTAGAACGAAACTCATTGACCAAACATCTGTTGAGTCTTATAAGGAAGAGGTGGAATTATCTCTTTAAAAAGACAAATCCCAACCCTTGTTACATGCAGTCATCATTTATGCTGTAATAAATGGACTTCAGTCTCTCGTACTTAGAATGCAGCTCGAATTCCTAACATCATTCAAATGGAGGTTGATGTTTAACATGTCTATTATTGCACAGGCTGGACCTTAGAGGTTAATCATTCTGATAGCAGTGGGATGAGCTCAGGTGGTGGAGATCCATAAGTGTGGCCACCCCATTCCCGTTACCCATCATTCAGCCTGGCTGCCACACAAAAATCAGTCAAAGGCCCTCATGAAATTTGGAAACGCGGTCCTGTTTTTCACACTTAAAGATAAAAGCCCAAGGTTATTACTGAACACACATAGTGTGGCTTTTAGACAGTAGGGATGGGGGAATTCTGTCTTTGAGGGCAACTGGGTTTGCTGGTTAACTGCTTAGTCCATTAATTTGATAGGAAGTCACCTTGCACGGTGTTTCATGGGTAAATAACCTATTTCACCTGACAGGTAGGATGCAGCATGTCACCTTACTCACTCAGTATCTGCATCGGAGGCTGGTGGACCAGCAGTGCTGCTTGCCTTGCTCCGTGGGCATCACCATCTGTGATCTTCTCTGCCCTTGGAAGTTGCTCTCCTTTATTGCAGATTCCATGCCTGCGTGCAGAACCTGCCCTTCGGCCAGAAGGTCAAGAACAACCCACATTTCTTCGAGGTCATGATCTGGAACATGGCGAAGCTCTGCAACCAGCTGATCAGGAAGAATAACCAGGGCAAGTCCTCCCTCCGCCGCTGGTACTTTATATAGGCCTGTACCAGTAGGGGGGTTTCATGAAGCGGTGCATCTCCACCTCTCTCAGGAGACCACCTGGGCTTCAGGAACATGGGAGGCTGCCTGCAGTTTGAGGCTGTGGAGTTGATGTTCTGCATCTCCTTCCTCACCATCCTCTCACGTCACAGAAGCCTCTACAAGTGCCTTCTTCCACGGCTGCGGACGCGTACGTACTGGTATCCATTCTCTCGGTTCCGATACTGCTACTCCATCAGGGAATGATTGACAGCACTCACTAAGCCCCTTCCCCTTCAAAAGCCTTATTGGTATAGGCATCAGTTCATTGGAATGTGTCTGGTCACGTACCCCTTTTGCTCTGCATATACTGATGAGAGCCAAACTTGGGGTACAAGCACAGAGATAAGGACCTTACTTAAGAACCTAATGGTGATATGACCGAGCACGGGATTCAAACTGGAAACCTTCTGATGACAGACATAGACGCCTAACCCACTGGGCCACACACCACATCCCATCTCCTGTTATTGTTGTATCCAGATCTTGACACGTGAATAATTTCTATGACTCACCACCCCAGTTACCTTGTTAATTGTGCTTTTTTTACATCATTTTCCTGGCACTGTTTTGGTGGACCAGCAGTTTCCTGATTGCTCAGTTACAAATGACCTACAAATGACCTTTGTATAGTTATACCTACTGTACAATGCTATGGTTCCCTGTCACCTTTCCTGAATTTTCTCCATATCCTACCAGGTAAGAGGCGGCTGGAACGGAAGCTGGGGGCAGTGCGACTGGCCGTCGTCCAGCGTGCGTCTACGCCTGAAATCCCCGAGGACTTCCGGTGCATCTATGTCTAAAAGTCTGGTGATTTTCGCGAGGCCTGAATGATGTCCAGATGTTTTAACTGTTCTGTGTGATATCTTGTACGTATTCCCGTGAAAATGTTTCATAAATCCTTAAATAAACTCTTAAACAGCAAAATGCATCTCAAGTTTGGAAACCATGTAAGATGACAAAGCAAACTGAATTGATGTTCGCATCGCAAACAACGATTATTGCAAACCCCCGGTTCTGCTGGGTGTGATTAATGGTGTTTCCGAAATTGCATTAGTGAGCCCTTTCACTCTACATGGTCCATTCGCCTCTTCAGTACAATCTGCAGTTGGCAGCACGCGTCATTCAATCGGACTGGTTGCCAGGAATCAAAGTGCCGTTCTTGTGGTGATTAGCCTTCCTGGCTGTCGTCTCACTGTAAGGCTTCACCCGGGGAAGATGGCACGTTTATGAGATCAAATTCTACGCTTGTAAATTCTGTTTTCGTTTTGTTTTTACACAAATGCTCTCGTCAGACTGTTTTGCAGTCAGATTTTATAGTGTCAAAGTTGACATTTTATTATGGATTCCGGATGGACGGATAGATACCTTTTATTGTAAATGTATTTCATTTTCACTTGGCAGTCGCTCTGCTTTGTGTTTAACATTCATTCTGTAATGTGCTCACATATTTATACCATAACTGAATCCAGACGTAGTGCCCATATTTAGCTGGAAGCTAGCGAAATTATTTTTAAACAAGTACAGAAAAGCCTTTTAAATAAAACAGCTTGTCTATATTATTTTAAGAGAATTGGCTCAGATTTGTCTGAAATCCTTTTGGGTTTCTTTCAAACCCTTTGGATAAATTCCATACTCCAGGATAATTTTTACATTTTCTGTTGAGCATTGATTTGATAAATACACGAAACAAGAACTGTGTCTGTCTGGTTGCCGTCCTCGTACGGATTTATATATGGCGCGCTGTTACCCCTGCAACGACGCACGAAAAACTTGTAGACAGTAACGATGGGGATGAAGACACAGGGCAGGGCGGAGAGCAGCACGCAAATGGCGAAAACCCAGTCGGGGTAGGGCTGGTCTTCAGTCTGGGGGAAGTCCACCTGCAGACATTGGCTATTAGTCATGGATTCTTTGCACTTGGAGCCTGATAGATGTTAAATTCAACCGATTTCTATGGTCCAGTGAGTCAATCTGCCGTTTTCAATTTCCCACTTTGGTGGCTATGTGCAGTATCTGTTCATGATATGGTATATGTCATGTCAATTTTGTCAAAACTTAGTATATACCAATATGTACAGTAAGTGATGTGCATTTACAGTCTTGGCTTGATGTGCAATAGATATGTCAATAGTACAGGATTATTACAGCAGTTTCCCAATCCATTCTTCAGGGACCCACAGTCGTTCCATGTTTTTGCTCTCTCTCTGCTCCCTGCCAGACAGTCCACATTTTTGCTCCCATGTTAAAAACATTAGAGATAAAACGTGGACTGTCTGTGGGTCCCCGAGGACCGGAAAAACACTGTATTACAGTATATAACCTGGGTTTAGCTGAGCATAATGTATGCAGCTTCTGACTGCTGTTGGCTTTTTGATAGTTTTATGTATATGAATGGTTTTACATATTTGTTTAGTGCACATGCATAGACATGTGGTTCTAAGTGAAGACGATATTAGAACGTACGTAGTCCGGGTTCCACGCCGGGTACTCTGGCACTCTGGAAGCCTCGATCGCCACATAAGCCACAAACACGACCAGCAGCATGAGTGGGCTGATCACCATCCAACATGTCTGCCAAAAAACGTTGGGTTTCTTGCCGGTCATCTCTTTAATGTCCTCTCTGAACCTGCAACGACATTCAGGTGACACTGGTCTCGCCACGTGCCGGCCTTGATGTTGAGTTACCATTACCGTCATTTCGTAATTACGTCATTGCGGATTGGCACTATGATATTGGAAGGAAGGGAAATGAAAAGGTGAACGAGCAGTTTGACTTCTGAAAATGACATGATGGTGACGATGCTGTGGTGTAAGAGGGCGGTGAAAAGGTACCTCTTCATACCGTAGACATAAACCACAGCGACGATCTCAAAGAAAGCTACGACCAGCAGGGGCAGGGAGCCCACGTAGCTGTTAAAGATCTCCAGCCAGTAGTTACCCGAGCCCATTGTGAAAATCAGGCCGATCGCAAAAGAGACCAGACATATCAAACCTAACGGAATGAAGAAGGAGGAAAAGATATTTAGGAAATCACACGTCTGGCCAAACTTCAAAACAAGACAGTCTCTGCAAAATAAACAATTAATTAAAAGTACCATTGCCAAATTAATTTTGAAAACCTTGAATCAAACTAGACAAAAAAATCCTACGTCTGATCTGAGCTGGCTGAATCATCTGAGATTATCAGTGTATTTTTGGATTAACATTAAAATTCTGTGTTTGGCACATTAGAAGACTACTAGATTACCAGAGGTAGATAGCTCAAGTCCAAAAGGTAAAAATCCGGACCAAGATGTCCTCTGTGACAGTTATTCCAACTGGTTGGTTGAAACAAAATCTTGATCTGGGTTTTTACTTTCTGGACCTGAGCTGTCCACCTCTGATGATTGCTATCAGATGACCTGTGAGAATTTCCTTGGGCATCCACTTGGGCACCATGTGGAGGTCCTGCAGGGGTGCGAGGACCCCTTCCAGGTTCCCAAACATGGAGGAAAGTCCAAGGCTGAAGAGCATGATGAAGAAGAGCACGGCCCACACCTGTGAGGCCGGCATCTCAATCACTGCCTCCGTGAAGACAATGAACGCCAAGCCAGTTCCAGAAGCACTCTGGTTCCAGAGAAGACAACATATATCAGTGCTTAAAGAGAAACGTTTGGGAAATTTTGAAAATAATGAAAATTGGTTCAAACATACATTTATTCATCAAGTAATTCTGAAACTGAGGTGACACCATTACCAATAGCTACTGTTTAAAAGAAAGTTTTTGTAATATTTATAGAATATGATTGGAGTACCTGGTCAAGGAAGGTCTGAATATCACAGTGTTTCAGGTTCAGGCTTAAAACTCGGTCAGGATTTGTTGAGTTCAGATATTCCAACCACTTGTCATAGTTTTCAAGGGTTATATTCGTGTCTCCAATGTCAAATCCATTAGTCAGAGCCAGGATATTTCTATAAGATGGCAAGTAATAATTAATCATTTTTTGCTGATACTCTATTGCCTTCAGCACCGTACATCACCATCCTGACCTGTCTGCAAAATCGCTGTGACCTACCTCTGCAGGCAGGAATTGAAGTTCGAGTACGCCTTAAATCCAAGAATGGAGAAGATGGGGATTGAGGCGTAGAGGGAGGTGGCGCTGTTGATGCACCCCACGAGCAGCGCGTCTCGCTCGCAGTTGTTCCTGAAAGACGAACTCGTTTAAGCCCCCCCCCTGAGCGTGAACGGCATCACTCGATGGGTTCGGCGCGGCGAGGGACTCACTTGGGAGGATTGTAACTGGAGAAAGATATGAGTCCCCCGAAAGCTAAGGACAGCGAAAAGAAAATCTGCGTGGCTGCATCTAGCCACACTTTAGGGTTCTTCAGTGTCTCCCACTGAAAAACATACCACACAGGTCACATGACCAGGGCCTGTTTCCACCCTGCGATACCACATCCTACATAAATACCAGGCAGCACTTGGCCTCACTGGGGGCCCCCAACGCACCCCGCCCAACATGGTAACATTTATGACCATTATTTTACCCTGAAGTTAAAAACATTAGAGATAAAAAGGGAATTTAATAAACACAGTTGCATTATTTTCACTGCCCTGTGAAAAGCAGAATACACAAATAAAGCAGATTTATCGTTGCTGTACTATGCAATCGGGCACCTTTAGGGGCCCCTTCCCAGCTTGGGGGCCCCAGGCGATTGCTGCTGGCCGCAGCTCCAGGCCTATGATCTCAATTTCTACCCCTGGCTCTGTGTGTGTCTGGAGTTTGTATGTTCTTCGTAGGCTGTGCAGATTTTCTCTGGGTACTCCTACAAAACTGCAGTTAGTTAGTTCACCCCTCTCCCGTCCTAGGCAATGCCAAATTGGCTTGCTAAGTTGGCACCCCACCAGAAGAGGATGCCCTAGGTGGCTGCCTATGCCTCCGATTGGGTCGACGGGCACTGCCCCCGGATTGTCAGCGGTGCGCGATGATTGTATGTGAGTGTGCGCCCTCAGATGGACTGACTTGCTGTCCAGGGTGCATCGTGCTTCCTGAGATCACTGCGAAGCCGGATAGATGAATGAACGCAAGAGGCATCTTCGGACGAAAAGCCAAGACTCACATCGGGGGTGAAGAGGTAATGGAGGCCAACGGTAGCGCCTGGGAGGGTGAGGGCTTGGACCAGGAAGATGGTGAGGACCAGGTATGGGAACGTCGCCGTGACGTACACCGCCTGTATGGACGCAAGCACGAGCCCATCTGGGTTTGGTGTGTCTTCTTTCACGTCACCAAAACCATGCTGGCATCAGCTCGCGTGGCTGACCTCGCATCCCCCACCTTTCCGATGGTCTCGATGCCGCGTATGAAGCAGAGGTACACCACGCACCACGCACTCGCCAGGCACACCACCATCTGCCACTGCAACGAGCCGTCGATTTCGATGTTGGCTGTTATATTTAGCGTCTCGCGGTACCAGAAATAGTTAACGGGTGTGCTTTCCACGCATTCTTCCACGTAGCCTGCAACATTACGCCAGTTGTTACATTCACTCAAGATAATATTTCACAATACACTCAACCCATTGTACTGAATGCTGAAAATAATTTAACAATCATTTACTGTAGTTCCACAGAAATGACTAATATACACTTGGTAACACTTTCAAGCCGACATCTATAGTGCATTACAGATACCTTCATAATGCATTATAATGGTCGGTACAAGAATTGATAAAGCATCACAGCAAATTCTATTATCAGTCATAAGGCATTATAGTGTTGATTGCAATACTTCATAAGCTCTATTGAAGCTCTCATCTATAATGTACTATAGATACCTTCATAATGCATTATAACGGTTGGTACAAAAATTAATAAAGCATTACAGCATCTTCTGTTGTCAGTCATAAGGCATTATAGTGTTGATTATAATACTTCAAAAGTTCTCATCTAAAATGCATTACAGTTACCTTCATTAGCTGCATTATAATGGCCAGTATAAGAATTAAGGATGCCTTGTTCTGCATTATAAAGGAATCTATAGTGTATTATAGATGAGAGCTTCATAAGGAAGTCATAATGCATAATAAATATGGCTATAATGTTTTATGCCTTTGTATATGTACATGTTTATAATGCTTTATGAATGCATTATAATGTGTACTGAATGTGTTCATAGATTCTTATAGACACGGCATTCATAGAAAGTGCTACCATACATTCAGTGGCTGCTTTATTAGGTGTGCTTAGCTAGTACTGGGTAGGACTCACTTTTGCCTCCAGAACCACTTTAAGGATAGATCCCTCACGGAGTATGTCTACTCAGGTTGTTTGGTTCGGTACCTGTTAGGTCTGATTTGAGAGGGCAGTACTTCCAAGGTAGGGGCTCCTGAAAAGAACTGAAGAAATACCAAAGGACCCACGCCAGGATGGTGTTATAGAAGAGGCCCACCAGAAAGGACACAACCAGGGATGCAACACCTACACAATCCGGGAAAAACGCAAAGGAAGTCCAAAGATCCCTCAGTCTGACACATGAGTAGCCAGCAAGAGCAAGTTTCACTACACAGGAGCTATAAGAAGGACAAACACAATAGTATATGCAGTACAGAGTTACGAGTCCTTTTATGATTTTGGTATTGCACCTTTTAAAGAAGAGTAATTATCCCACTGAGACCTAGCTGCATTTTAGCGTGCTCCAAACTACGCTGTCGTGACATTCATCACCTTCAAAAAATGAACAATCTACACAGATTTCTAATGCAAACACTGTTGAGAAATTAAACAGACGGACGGAACATACCAACTCCACCCAAGTAGGGTGATATTGAATTCCACACTCCGATGCTTCCTGACCTCAGCTTTTGCCCAATGGCCAGTTCGAGGTACAACAGGGGGAGTCCCTCGAACACCAGTGCGATCAGGTAGGGGATCAGGAAGGCCCCTGCTCAGTTACAGACACATTTATAAATATGCTTGCATGAATTTATATATTGTTACATGCAGGGCAGTAGCTAGAAATTCTAGGTCCCCTACTTGGGTTGGTACTGTTCAATCTGAAATACGGATCCCATGCTAGATAGAGTGTTATGGCTGGGGCCTTCCTTCAGTTGATTTTGGGGGCCCTACGAAATGCCCGGGGCCCCTGAATTTTGGAAGTCATTCAAACCCCTTCCACACCATTGTGAGAACCAGGTAGCTCTCGTTTCGGTCATTCAGTGCTAGTTCCTGTGTTTATTTAGCCATTACTCAGAGTAACAATGCTGGTGTTTTAAGGATTAGGCCAGTTCTTAGCTATTTTATCTGTGTATACTGAGTCTTCAGTGAGACATTGTAAAAAATCAATCCTTATGCCAAGAAACATTCATATTCTCGAAGCTCCCAGTAGTGCTGATCAGTGCTGTAGCATGTCTGGAAAGGCTGTCCAGGTGCGGACAAACAACATCACCAGCATGCCAAGCTACCTCAGAAGGACAGCTGGTGATCATTTGACATTCTCCACCCCACACTACAAAGAGCCAAACGTAATGTAATAATGTAGGGCTTCCTTGCTAACCTAGCTGCAACGTAGCATCCTCAGACACCGATTGGAAGGAAAGTTTTCCTTGAAAATCTACCAAATCCATGAATAAAAGTGGAAAATGTCCAAATCTCCAAGAAAACCATTTAAAAAAAATAAATCAAGAAATCTAAAATCTAAGAAAACTAACATTTTCACGGAGTTAAATTGACCCAGTTTAGTATTGCTCTAATAATAATTTCTATTGTTCTTCAAGCACCATACCTGATTGATACATCATGTCATGCTGGAGAGTATAGACAGTGATTTTAGTTGCCACATTATACCACGTATTATGGTATTACGAAGGGGGTCTTACCTCCTCCATAGATCTGGCACAGGTAGGGGAAGCGCCAGACGTTGCCCAGACCCACAGCGAATCCGATGCAAGTGAGCAGGTACTGAACTTTGTTGTCCCACTTGGGTCGCTCGTCGGTGGTGCTGGTGCTTTTACTCATCTCTGTGCTTTAAATGCTTACAGACTACAGTGCGAGCTTAGCTTCTTGTAGACACGTGCAGATTGTCCTGAAAAATGTGTCACTGGAGCTATATAAGGTTTTTTTTTTTTTTTGAAAAGCTGAAAGCAGGAAGAGAATGACCCTGGTGTGTGGGGGTTTCCTGTTAATTTGAGTGTTGGGTGTGTTCAGGAGTGTACAGCAGCAGCCCTCTGCCTAGATATTCCCATTAAAGTCATAGGCAGAGGAATTCAAACCGGGGGGGGGGTGCGAAGATGTTGCAGGTGGGCACCAGTGAGATAAAAAACAAATAGGGGGTTTGAGGTTGGAGCAGACCTGCTTATATATGGCTACCATCCATTAAAAGGATTACAAATAATGTGAACACATTATATGTCTGTAAACATATCAAAGTACCAAATTATAATTTTTTTACCTTGAGCACATTTGCAAGCTTGATGTGCACGCACGCGGGCATTTTCTGGATAATGCTTGTGCAATGGTATAGACCTTGAAAACAGCCAAGCACAGCTGTCGGCACAGCTACTATGGTTTGCGATACTAGCTTTAATCTGTTACTGCAGCCTCGACGCCAAAAGCAAATAATCTCTTGGATCCTAGCAAACGGGTGAGGGTATAACAAGGAATTATTTTACTGCGACACCTAATGGAGAGATCTGTGAAATGCCTCTAAATCCCACATCAATTTATGTAAACATTATAAAATTCACACGTTATCATTTGCGGAATTAACAACAGAAGGGAGTTTGCTCTGTATTTTTCTTTACGATTAATGAATAATAAACTATGTATAATATATTGTGATATTATGATGTTTTGATTAAAATGTTTTTAATTAGCTTAATGTAATAAATACGTGATGTAATAAATATTTGTCAATTTTGCTAAAGGAACAAACATGACTGGGTGAATAGGGAAAAAGATTTTTAATATAATAAAGAAAATTTTAACTACATATTGGTAGCATGCAATGCAATGCAATGCAATTTTATTTATATAGCGCATTATCATAACATTACATTGTCTCAATGCGCTTTACATTTCTGCCATGTAAAGACCCCCCAGCATGCATTTGGCAGCAAGGTATTTTATCTGACAGTAAACTTGCATCCCCATCAGGCATCCAACACTGTCACAACGTTGAATAGCAGTTGCAATTACGTTGAATAGCGTAATTATAATGCTGAGATTTCAATAACTGCTGTGAGCAAGTAGGGACAACATTGCCACTATGTTGATCTCGCGTCGAAATATAACAATATAATATATTATTTTTAAAAGTAAAAAAATCATTCTGGTAGCACCCTGCAAACATTTAACATTTTAGATGTACAGTATATATTTTTTTTAATGCTGTAACCTCTCGGTTTGGACTAAACGCCAAAGCGTCCTCGCGCATGCTCACGTCTTGCATTCTCCAACGGTCTCCAGCTCTAACGGTCTTGCGGTTTTGCAAACACTTGGAAGCCGTCGAGGATCCTACGTGCAAGCAATCAAAAAGGTAAGCATAGGCAATCATAAAGTTGACCACCGTCTAACGTAACGTTAACCCTTTGTTTATTTGATATGATACAAAAGTCCCAGATGGCTTATAAAGCCCTTTCCATAAGATGGCATAAGAACCAAAAAGCCTGTATGCTACTTTGCTGTAAAAACCTCATAATTTCATGTAACTCAGAATGAGGATTTGGTAGTGTCTTACTGAGATAGTGTCATGCGCCGATTGTCCGCTCCTCTCGTGTGCCACGCCCCCTCATTAACCCCGTGTGGATTCCCAGTGTTTACCAGCTGTTCCCGATCGTTGTCAATTAGTCCATTGTATTTAGTCCGCGTTTCCGTTTGTTTCCCCAGTCCGGTCATTGTAATGTCATTCCGTGTTTTTGTTGCTGCTCCCATTAAACACCACATTTTCCCTGATCTTTCGTCTCCTCGCCTCTGCTTCCCTGGTCTGCGCCTGACAGATAGAATGTGCAGGCAACCTTCTTTATTAGACATTTTGAAAAATCCGGACATCATTTAATGAATACCAAGCCCTCGCATTCAGTTGTAAACATGTAATGGTTTATTCATAAGTTTTAAGTATAAAAAGTTTTAAGTATAAGAAGTTTTAAGTAAGTATAAAAAGTTTTAAGTATAAAAAGACATAGACATTATGACAGATATTTAGACATTGTGCTCAATCCCCTCCACTACTGCTTTGCTCTAATACTGCATGTTCTTCATTATTGCAGTAATCTCCTTCACTTTCTCCATCGCCTACAGTCTTTTCCACCTCCGAAGCTTTGCCAAGGAGCTTCATCTCCAGCACATCCACTTCTTTTAGTTCATTTTCTAGCTCTTCTGTCTTTTCCAAAATTGTCTCAATCTTTTCCTTCAGCCGCAGCAGCTTTGCCTCTGCATCTTCTTCTGCCTCCACTGGTGGTATAGTGACGTCTTTCTCTTTTTGTACGTCAGTCATTCCTTCATCGATTACCTCATCTACCACAGTGTGGGGCTGCTCTCTCGGCCTCTCATCACTTTGTGTTATATCAGGCTTTTTTTCTTTCCCTTTTTTCAGAAAGGAAAATATCTTGCGCCAGAATTTCTTTTGTTTCTTGTTTTCTTTGCTCTTCTGCTTTTTTGAAGCTTCCCCAGTCTCCTCTGATACCACTGGGGGCCTAAAGCAGTTGAGGAAAGACCAGTTCATGTTTAGATGCATCTTGTTCAATCTCTGATTTGTTCTGAAGTGGAATAAGTGCTTACAGTACAATTTATACCTTTAAAATGACGAAATTGCCATTGTCATGGTAACAGAGTTCTAGAATTCTATTTGAAAAACTCTTCTCTCACTGTAATACCATATTTGGTCACTGGGTCAATCTCTAGTAGGGTTGTAAAGGGGCGGAAAGTTTCTGGGAAGTTTCCGGAAACTTTCCATCCCATGGGAAGTTTAGCTGGGGAAT
>JAODLC010000050.1:3232383-3247824 GCA_026781145.1 Hippopotamyrus pictus
CAGCTGAAATTGGACAGACCGGGGGGCAATAACATCATGGCAGTCTGTAAAAGACTTGGATGGCTTTATAGGAACCCGTACTGCATGTACTGACTGGTCAAGGAAGGATGCCGTGATGAGTAGAGGTATTTTGTTATATTTACTGTCGGCAAAACGGCGAGATAGACATAAGTCGCCAAAGTGTCGACTTTACAAGTCGGCAAAACGGCGAGATGAACATAAGTCGCCAAAGTTTTAAGCTGGTCCCGCAAGTGTCGACTTAGACCGGTTTTACTGTATGTGATTACTGCCAACCACCAATCACACGGCACCTGACTCCAGTAACACGTACCGATGCTGGATCCCAAGCCTTGTAGATCAGTGTCTCCCTGACTTTGGTGATGAAGTAAAAGAGGAAGATGATTAACATGATCAATGGGCTGATGACCCTCCATGTTGCCTGCCAGAAGATGTTGGGTTTATGGCCAATCATGAACTCAATGTCCTCGTTGAACCTGCAAAGAAAAATCATTCAGAGTTCTTCAGAGGACTGGCGTCCAGGGAGTCCCCTTTGTGCCCTACATTGCCTTGGAGAGTGTGTGACTTTACTCAGGAAAAGCAGTTGAATGATGTAGAGGTGGAAAATGTTGCCCGATGTGATGGTTGCTCAAGGATATTTGGAGGGGTGGAAAAATACATAGACTGTCATAGGCTATCCTAGGCTGTAGCTTAGGGCCCAGGCAAATATCAGGGCCCCATCCCACCACAGGAAAACGGGAATGGTTAGTCAAACTGGCAACACCTGAGTGTCTGTGCTAATGTCAGCTAAGGCCCCCCAGATAAGTTAATCTGCCCCTATATGTTAACTACAATTGAAAAATATTGATGAAACTATGAGTATCTACAGCAGTCTTGACCCACCTGTCTATCCCATAGAGGTAAACCACAGACACCATCTCGCAGAACGCGATGATCAGTAATGGGATAGAACCTGCAAAGCTGTCGAACAGAGCCAGCCAGTAGTTACCGGACCTCTGCACAAATATCACAGCTATGATGAAGGAGACCAGACACGTCAGACCTGGAACACAGACAGAACACTTGCCATTTAGTCCAGTCACAATCCAAATATTGCTTAATAATAATGAGAAGTGTCAGTAAATATTCTTTCAGGGTAGATACCTGTAAGTACCTCCTTGGGCCAATTTTTAGGAAAGATTTTGAGGTCCTGCAGGGGTGCGACCACACCCTCCATGTTGCCGAACATGGTGGACAGCCCCAGACAGAAGAGCATGATGAAGAAGAGGATGGACCATAGTGAAGAGAACGGCATCTTGGTGATGGCCTCTGTGAAGACGATAAAGGCCAGACCGGTGCCCTCGACACCCTAAGAGAACGACAGATCTCCTCAAACTAGCATCCAATAAAATACTGTATACCTTGAGTTTATTAAATAATTAGGAACTGAAATCTTCTCATTTCCATAAGATGACATGCTTACAATTGATTAAGGCTGCAATACCAAAAACAAAATGGAGAAGGTCAAATACAATCAAATACAATCTATAAACATCCATCCATCCATCCATCCATCCATCCATCCATCCATCCAACATCTACCCTTTATTGGGGTTTCAGGTTGCAGGAGCAGCAGACTAAGCAGGGATACCCAGACCTCCCTCTCACCAACCACCTCCACCAGTTCCGAGGAAATAGCAAGGCATTCCCAGACCAATCCAGAGACAGAGATATGATCTCCCCAGCGTGTGCGAGGTCTGCCCCCGGGTCTCCTCCCGGTTGGATTTGCCCAAAAAAACCCTCCCTAGGGAGGCGTCCAGGAGGCATCTTAGATAGATGCCCAAGCCACCTCAACCTGTTCCTTCCAATGTGGTGGAGGAGCATCTCTGCTTTGAGCTCCTCCAGAATATCAGAGTCCCTCACTTCAAGGCTGAGTCCAGACAGTCTGAAAACTCATTTCTGCCGCTTGTATCCACTCTCTCATTCTTTCAGAGCCTACCCAAAGCTCATGACCATAGATGACGGTAAGAACTTAGATCAACTGTTAAATCGATAGCTTTGTCTTCCAGCTCAACTCTTGCTTAACCACAACAGAATGGTACAATGTCCACATCACTAATGTAAAACTATTTCAAAAAAATATTTTCTCACCCTGACCTCTTACGGGCTCCGTAGTAATATATTATTAATCTTGAACAAATATAGATGAGAAAAGGTTTCCGGAACTATCGATATTTATTGTTTTGAGCTGAACAAATTGAAAAGACAAAGTTTACATATACCCCACCTACTGGACATACCTAGTCAATCGTCTTGCACATGTGCAGTCGACACGCAAAGTTTCCGCTAGACATAAAAATCTGGGCTACATGCGCAACGACCGCAGCCGTCCGCAGCCGTCCGCAGCCAATCCCCGATGATGATATTTATGTCATGTCCCTTCGTCCTCAACTGAAAGTGAAGTATGAATTGGCCTTCAGTCTGGCAGCTCACCTATGGACTAATTTGAAAACATAGCTCCTATGAAGGTGCACCGTCCTCTCCATCATGGCAAGGAGGTGATTCATCGTGGGGCAATCTATTAATAATAGATTTCAAATAAAATGAAGGGCGTGGCCATCTTTTATATTTTTAAACAGACAAAATCAGTCCAGCAGACTAAGAAATCTATATATATATTTATTATGAGAAATATTTATTGACAAAACGACCCTTTTCCATAAAAGTAATATCTAAATTAGGAAATATTTTGTACAGAAATTCTGAACCTCATATTTACCAGTGAAGTTAGGTTAGAGGTGAAACAAGGTTTTGATTTGAGGGGAATCATTCAGGACAGACAGTACCTCACTGAGAAAAACCTGCATGTCACAGCTCCTCAGGGTCAGATCCTGAATGGTCTGTGGATGTGTGCTGTTGAGTTTATGTAGAGCTTCAGTATAATTATTTTCTGTGATGGCTCCCTCAGGAAGACCAAATGCGTTCATCAGCTCCAGAATATTACTAGAAAAAAAATATTATCCACATGAGACCTAGATTTGTTTCCAGGTTGTGTATTGGATTGGAAAAACTGATAAAAGAAGTGTTGCATTGCAGGGATTTTATGTTTTATGTAAAACATACAGTACATATAAATTATACAGGTTTTGCAGACTTTTTTGCTTGCTTTCACTACATTTATGTCTAAACCACATTTCGAGCATGAACTCACTGTCTAGCTCAGGGGTGTCAAACTCCAGTCCTGGGGGGCCGCAGCCCTATGTAGCATAGTTCTTTCCCTGTTCCACCACAAACGATTCAACTCAAGAGCTGTATGGTAATTCGCACAAGGAGTTGAATCAGGTGTGTTAAATGAGGTTGAACCAAAAACTGTGTAGGGCTGCGGCCCTTAAGGACTGGAGTTTGAGACCACTGGTCTAGCTCTTCCTAAACTTCGTCAGTGGAAACCAGTTAATTAACCAATGGGAAGTGGGTTACATTAATTCAACCCTGAAGCCTCTTCTAAAGATGTCTTTATGAGGGACACTTACTGGCTGAAGCAGTCGCCATACTTCTCAGTGGCACGGAAGCCGATGATGGAGTAGATGACGGTGGCAGAGTAAACGGATGTCAAGCCATTGATCAGTGAAATAATCACAGCATCCTGTTCGCAGTTGTTGCTGGGAAACAAAGATATTGACCAATTGTGTGATTCCAAATGATATGCTGTGAATGGGACTTTAATTCCCCATGAAGGATCTTACTTCAACCTGTAGCAAAGCTTTCTCAGTGTCATAACTTACTGCACTGAGTTGTAGCTGGAGAAGGAGATGAGACCCCCAAAGGCCAAGGAGAATGAGTAGAACACCTGGGCTCCAGCATCTAGCCAGGTAGCTGGGTTTGCCAGCTCTTTCAGCTTAACAGGATAAACACATAAAGGAATTAAGTCCATGTGAAAGAGACTTAGATGTAAGAAGGTCTATTATCTATAGTGGACTGACAACAAAAAGCAGGCCGGGTCTTGCTGTTAAGGGCCCCCAATTTGATATTTAACAGCCAAGTGGGGGAGGGGTACATTTTGAGAAGTCTCAGTGGACTTACATTTGGGGTGAAGAGGAACTTTATCCCACTTAAAGACCCTTTTAGGGTCAACCCTCTTATCAGGAAGATGGTGATTACCACATACGGCAGGGATGAGGTCACATACACAGCCTGAGGAGAGAGTGAGAGGAGAGTAAGCGGTTTAAACCAGAATGTCAGCTCACTAATTTAACAGGCTATATCTGGTTTGGCTGTTAGACTTGGAGATGGGACCCCTACCTTGCCTGTGGTCTCAATGCCCCTGATGCAGCAGACATAGAGCACAGTCCAGGCACATATCAGGCACAGGACCATCCACCACTGCAGGCCCCCAGAATCCTCTATGGCTGTTGAGATATTGAGGGTCTCCCGGTACCAGAAGTAATCCACTGGGGAGCTCCTGGCGCACTCTGACACCAGGCCTGCAGGGGGCAGTGCACAGACTTTAATCCAACCCAATCATTAGTTAACTAATAGCGTGAGAAGGTGAGCATTCCCTGTAATACTGGGCACACACTTGTGACTGAAATTCAATTCAATTCAATTCAATTCAATTCAATTCAATTCTTTTTTATTGTCATGTGTACAACGAAATGCTTGCTTGCATGTGCTCCTGCAGACAGTGAACATAGACAACAAGATGGATAAACAACAGAACGACAAGTGAATGTAATGATAAAGTGAATTATAAATAAGTAAATAAATAAGACCAGAATCCCAGGAATAAATAGAGACAGTGACAGAAATATATGCGTGGGTAGCAGTTTAGGTGACACAAGGTTACTGATTGTTCATGAGTCTGCAGTTGGGTAGAAATGGTGCATCAGCATCATTCAGGAGAACAAAAAAAACAGCTTCTCTCAGATGATCTTGATTACCTGTCCGGTTCATGTTGATAGGACACTGCGCCCAAGGCAGTGGCTCCTGGAAGGAGTTGAAGAAGTACCACATGACCCAGGCGATGATGGTGTTGTAGTACAGTCCGACCAGGAAGGAGACAAACATGGATGCGATTCCTGCGAGGTTTTTTTAAGTTTTTAAGTACATCAGCAGGAAGTAGAGGAAGCTTTATTTTGGTCAAACTCATACGTTAATTACTTTGGTGAGTACAGAGTTCTCAATTCATTGGCCCTGGTTGGATAAGCAAAGACAGATAGAGATTGTCAAGTGCTGAGATGTTCAGTGCTTGCAGATAGCTAGCTGTACATATAAAATGTATGACAGTTTACCGGTATTAACATGTTACTACCCACCGATGCCAGTTAAATATGGGCTAATGGCCGTCCAGACCCCCACACTGCCCTTCCTGAGTCGCTGGCCAATGGCAAACTCCAGATGCAGCAGGGGGATTCCCTCCAGGACCAGCAGGATCAGGAACGGGATCATGAAGGCACCTGGGAACAGATAGAAAGCCAAACTCACCAAGAGAAACAACACTTCTCTGAGTCTGCTGACCAGCTGAGCAGATGGATTTAGGTTCCAGTCTCATGCTTGGGGACTCCTTTCTCCCTGTTGTGACTGTTAGTTTAAGCATCTCTTTGCTCTTCGCTGAGTGGTGACTGGATGTTTTAGTTTTTTATGTGGATAGCCATTCTTAAGAGTCACAAGTAATTGTGCTGTTTATGGCTATAATTTAACATCCAAAAAGTTGTTGGTTCAAGGCCCAGGAGGCATTTGTGTAATAAGGAGTAAACAATCATCTTGACTCAGAATGTGTATTCCCACCTGTGTAGAATTGCTGCTTAGGCTAAATATTTACAGTGTTAATAGCGGGGTCTCACCACATCTGGATGAGTGGTTATGGAAAATGGATGGATGGATTGCATGGAATCCATGATGGATTATAACCACTTTTTGTGGTCAGACTCATACCATCCAAACTTAAAGATGATCACTAGAAATCAACCGCATTGATTATAGAATGATACGAACTTTTTAAGCAAAATTAGTTTCTATGTCGTAAACAAAACAAAAGTTGTTGTTGTTGTACATGTGGATAACCAGCCACTGAGCGATGTTGGTTGAAGAGGTCATGATCTAACCAAATTATTAATAATCAGCAGCTGTTGACTAATGTGTCCTTTTCGGCTTCCCTTTCAAAGCGCTCCTCCATTTTTCTGTTCTGTTGAATTGTTATTGCAGTCTATTGACACATTTGAGTCGCTTCGTACAACTTTAGTTCCTTAAAATGGGGCATTTAACCAGAAACGTTTTCGTTTTCCAGACCAAACCCCATTTTCTATAATTTTGAACATTTCATACACCACATTGATATTTAGCCCCCTTCCTACCTCCTCCGTGACTCTGGCACAGGTAGGGGAATCTCCAGACGTTACCCAGACCCACACAGAAGCCCACACAGGTCAGCATGTACTGAGCCTTATTGTCCCATTTGGGTCTGTCCCCAGCCTCCTCCACCTCCATCTTCTCCAGCTCCTGGTGGGACGGGATCCGCTCCTCCAGACCTGGGTTGGGCAGCTGCAGCTTCATGGTTCCTGGGGATCTCCTGGTGCAGGAGGTGATGGTTACCTGCCTCATTCGGTGTCGATGTCACTCTGAGTGGGAGTGCGGAGCCCCTCTGTATTTATAGTGACCTTTAGCACCTAGACTACTACACCCCCCCATCATGTGTGAATGACCATAAGAATCTGTAAAAGGCCAGTAAGGAATTGTGGTTCATCAGCAGAATCGAAGAGTTACGGTCACAGACAAACGGATAATAATTAATTGATTTTGGAGACGAACAAGGGAACAAAATCTTCCACTGTGAAGGAATTTCATCCATACTTCCTTACGGTGGTAACAGTTGTGGGCAAAACACCTCAGTGAGGTCAAAGAATGCAGAGAGGCTTGTTTGTGTTTCCTTTCATTCGTGCCTTAGTTGGATTTCAGAAAAGGGAATTATGAGTGAAAACTTGTAAACACTTGTTTTTGTAAACACATTCCCCTAGTCCTTTGCTGATATATAATACCTCAGATGGAGACACAGGAAATCAAACCATGAGAAAACCATTTTTTGAATTTGATTTAATTTCTGATTAAATGTGATACCCTAGTCGTTAAACCTTCACAACCCAGGCCAGAGTTCCATCCTGATACACTAGCAGATACACTAAAGAGTGACATTTCCTGGTAAATTCCAAGTAGGTGGAAGAACTGAAGTTCTCGTATCTACAGCACAATAACTTGTATGAATGATAGAATTTGGGGGATTGTTTCCATTTAGATGATTCCAAAAAAGTATATAATTGGTCCTCAAATGAGTATTTAATTAAAGACTCAGAGACCTTGGCAGCTTCTACTCATGCCATCCGATCTTCATTTCTTCTCCAAATCATCTCTGCCTGTTTTCCTCTTGGTTTGGCTGATTATTATCTCCCACTCCTGATTGATTTGTTGACATGCCCTGATAATGAGCTAATTTGCTTGTTCCTTTGCCCAATCGATTGCTGCAAATATTTGACAGCTGAAGGTGAAAGCTGTGCAGACCAGATGGGGGTGTGTAACAACATATTATGTAATAACAACACATTATGTAATAACATTGCATTATGTAATAACTCGACAAAATGTAATAAATTTCTAGACTACGTTATAATTTGATATTGCAACATTAGCCTATTATTATCATCATCAGATATTACCTTCATTCAATTTGTTACATTGCTTCGAGTTATTATATAATGTAGCATTATTACATAATACATTGCACAAGGTAACCCACTACATTAAGAAAAACCATGTTAATTTGAACTGATAGAAACAGCTTAATTTCCTTTTTATCCTTTATTAATGATTCCTTCAGTTTTGTTGACATTCTTCACCATTGTACATAATGAAAGCATGGTCAGGATATGAATAAACCCAGCTACAGTAATCAAATCCACATTTCTGTTTGATTTCATCTTCAGCCATCCTGATCCAATTTTGCTCATATTGACTAGTCTGTGAAGTAGAGTTTGAGGAGGATATGAACGGGAAACACGGGAACCGCTGTGATGACTCTTTGGTGGTACAGGTATGGTACAGGTATGGTGCAGGTACAGGTATGGTGCAGGTATGGTGCAGTTGTAAGAGACTGATTAGATGCAAATTCACAGTGTGTTCCTATTGGGAGAGGATGGGGATTTGAAAGCTGAATAATCTGATCACCTGCTTGAATAATCAGCAGGTCTTTGTACTTGAACACTGATATCTCAGAACACGTGGACATGGGGCTCAATAATGTGACTTTATGACATAATAAATAACGTGAGTTTTCCCACTTTTGGATTCCACCCCAGCTGCTGCTAAACAAACAAAGGAGCAGAAGGTTCAGCTTCAGAAAGTACAAATCCAGACCAAGATTTCAACCAACTCAGCTGAGCGAATGTAACTCTTTACACTCAACTGGTTGGTCTGGATTTATACTTTCTGAACCTGAACTTACCAGCTCTGCAGAGAAGATCAGGAGAATCATCACAAAACACAGATTTTTCCGGCTCAGTAATAAAACACTTTGTTGCTGGCAAAAAATATGATCTTAGATTATAAATTAGTATCTGAATTCCTGTTTGAACTTTGTTGACTTTTCATGGTTGCATTGATTGCCTTTCTATCCCCCCCTCGCCCCTGAGAAGGAAGCTTCCCCCCAATAGACATGGTCCAGCCCTCGTCACACCGTCTTGTGCAAAGTAAACGCATGAAGTTAGCATGCATGCATACCAAACGACTCATAATTTTACCATACAGTCCTCACTACTATTCTGACCTCAAACCATGCAGCTCGAAACTGCTGAGGCAACCATGAGATTAACCTCCAGTTTCGTAATATTCACTAAAAAGGTGAGGATATAACAGTAACTTGGTAATGATTAACCCTGAAACATTTAAAAGAGCCTCAGGTTCTTGTTCATTATCATCCAGTACTGGTAAGTTGGTAAATTGGCTCATTGTCAGTGTGGCGTCTCTGTGTCTGTAATGACCTTTAGCACAAAGACCAGAGGACTCATTTACAGCCAGTCAACAGCATTAAAGAAGAAGCAACTTGTCAAAAAAGTCTTGATTTACAATTTAGAGAAACAAAAGGAAGCTTTTCCTACACTTATAAAGAAAATAAATCAAAGTACCAAAGTCAGTGATTGTTTTTAGCAAAAGGTTTTAATTCACATTAACAAGGATGTTTTAGTATAAGAGGCGAAGTGAGGAGGTAGGTTGGCACATGTTTGCACTGTTGCCTCATACTGCTGGGACCTGGGTTTGAGTCTCTGCGGTAACTCCATGTGTGTGGACTTTGCATGTTCTCCCCGTGTCATCGTGGGGTTTCCTCCAGGTGCTCTGGTTTCCCACCACAGACCAAAAACATTCTGAGGTTAATTGGAGTTGCCAAATTGCCCATAGGTGTGAATGGCGTGTGAGTGAATGGTGTGTGAGTGAATGGACCAGCTCCCCCACTGACCCTGAACTGGACAAGTGGGTACAGGAAATGGATGCGATGGATGTAGTTTAGGATTGAAATTGGTACACATCTCTGATTAGGCAGCAGGCCATCACAACACACTAAAAAGGCAACTTAAAGATCCAGTCACCGGTTTTTTTGAGCACAGGATCTTTGGAAAATGAAGTTCACAGCCAACCCCCCCACCCCCACCCAGTGCCAGGACAGCAATGGGCAACAGTGTTGACACATCTTAGCTACAAAAACTACTTCAGAATGACAGAAAAGTAACAATGTAAATAATCAACATAATATACTCCATGGAAAAGTCCGCATAGTTCTTTAAATTGAACTAAACTATAACACAAGAAGATGAACAGAAAATTTTAGGTACAGCAATAACGAATGGTCTATATTTAGTCTTGATCTATCTTTCCATCGTGTTATAAAAATGCTCAAAAAGAGTAATAGGCATGTGACACAGTTTACCAAAATAAAAGCCTCGTTAAAATCAGTCGCTAATTAATAAATCCTCAGTAAATTTTCGTTTGTTATTGTGTGCATTTGTGTCACTTTTTGAACTTCCAGTGAACCCGTTCTGTTCCGATGACAAGTCTCTGAAAACACTCCAGTTTCCTTCCGGCTATCGAGCCTCACTAAGACGTTCAGCTGGTTTCTATGGGTCCATCTGTACTTTATCAGAGATGGTGCTGATAGAGTCTGATTTGTGCTTATCGCCCCTCGAGCAGCAGCGCCTCCTGACGAATTTAAACAAGGCTGTGGCGGGAATCACTGCACTGGGAACCCCGGCCAGGATGACGATTATTGCGTAGATCCAGTCTGGATATGGAATCTTCTCCTGGGTGGGAAAGCTTGGCTGAAAATAAACAAAAGTAATTCAGTACTGATTCGCCGAACATCGTGATAGACTGTGCCAAGTTATCTCAATTTGGTGTTTCTGTCTATGTATATGCTATTTATGTTGCAAAAAAATGTAGTGACAGAATTGTCATTAGGAAAAATGCAAAATATATGTATTAGAATTTATTTGCCTTAACTTGTAGATACCAGCCGGCCAGTTGACATGGCTAGTTATGATAAAAATTATTATGATTTTCAATAGTAACACATTTATACAAAATGGATTTTCTCTGATTAATTTCATAGGCTAAGAGACCAAAAATAGGGTGGCTTTGAAACACTGCTGTTGCACATACCGAATCAGGGTTCCAGACAATGTAGGTGAGTTCTGCACTGACTTTGGTGATGAAGTAGAAGAGGAAGATGACCAGCATGACCAATGGGCTGATGACTCTCCATGTCAACTGCCAGAAGATGTTGGGCTTGTGACCAATCATGAACCTGATGTCCTCATTGAACCTGAGGGAACATAAACACAAAAAAATGACTCAAACCATGTTCTATGTGTTTTCATAGCATTTGTATACCTCAGTGGAGCTAGTTACGATTGAACAGAATCTTTATCTGGACTTAGAAGTGGGCTGGACTTACCTGTCTATCCCGTAAATGTAAACCACAGACACCATCTCACAGAACGCGATGATCAGTAATGGGATAGAACCAGCAAAGCTGTCAAACAGAGCCAGCCAGTAGTTACCGGACCTCTGCACAAATATCACAGCTATGATGAAGGAGACCAGACATATTGAACCTGGAACATATACATGAAAACATAATAAGGTAAAACATTCATAATTGGATTCGTGATTCTGTTTGAAAGGATGTATGAGAATAAAGCTGAAGTACTAAACATTGCATGGATGCTCCCTGGGTTTTGGGACACACACCTGTGATGGCTTCCTTGGGCCATTTTTTGGGAATAACTTTGAGGTCTTGCAGAGGCACTAGCACGCCCTCAATGTTTCCAAACATAGACGACAGCCCCAGACAGAAGAGCATGATGAAGAAGAGGATGGACCACAGTGGAGAGACTGGCATCTTGGTGATGGCCTCTGTGAAGACGATAAAGGCCAGACCGGTGCCCTCGACACCCTAAGGGGGCAACAACAGAGTGCTAATATTATACACTGCTGACTTTGTTGTGAACCCAATGGATGCATTGTAATTTAGCTAGATATGCTATTTATATAGAATGCTATTTCTGCGTTAAGAAAATACAAATTGCCATGTAAAGTAATAATATTCAGTGAAGAAAAAGTTTCAGCCTCATTAATTTTATACGTAAAATTACCACTTATCATATGAAACAAGCTAATTTTAATTCTGGTCCAAAAATTTAAATGAAACACAGGTGTATGCAATGGTACAGACCAGAATAAGCAGTTACAAGATGGATGAACACATGTTATCTCAAAACGTTGTTATTGTACCTCACTTAGGAATGTGTTCAAGTCACATGTCTTCAGGTTCAGAGTTTGAATAATATCTGGAGACGTCATGTTGTGATACTGCAGAACTTCACTATAGTTACTTTGCGTGATGCTTCCTTCAGGAAGATCAAATGTATTCATCAATGCCAATATATTCCTAGAAAAGACAAAGAGAGCAGGATATTAAATACATTTAAATGTGATATGGCCTGATCTCCCGCATTGTTCTGTTAGTCTAATTAAACCGCAAAGCTGCTCTATCCTCATCATAAACAAAGACACGTACCCGCCAAGACAGTCATCAAAGCGTTCGGTGGCACGGAATCCAATGATGGAGTAGATGACGGTGGCGGCGTAGATAGAGGTGAGGCCATTTATTATGGAAATAATGACCGCGTCCTGCTCACAGTTGTTACTGAACAAAAGAATGACTCCATAATATTAATATGCCATCTCTACATTACCACAATCTCTACATGTATTCTTTAGATGACATTTCCATCCTTCTGTTTAACTGCATTACTTGAAATGTGATTCATGGTTATAGCATGAATGAAGCCTCATCATGATAACTTACTGCACTGAGTTGTAGCTGGAGAAGGAGATGAGACCCCCAAAGGCCAAGGAGAATGAGTAGAACACCTGGGCTCCAGCATCAAGCCAGGTCGCTGGGTTCGCCAGCTCAGCTACCTGGATGGATTGAGGGGCAGCATATAAGCTTCAAGGTAGCGCTTAAGAAATGAAACGGAATGACAAGCAGGCTTTTACTCGCCAGCGAGAACAATCTGCTGCATAACGATGCCACCGGCTTGTTCATTCTATGTTACGCCACTGTCAGGGTCGGTGCCCGTCTGGCCTTGTCCCATTTGTTTTGTCCCCATTTGGCCAGCAGGTGTCACTGACCATCCTGTTCCCTCTGTCTTATAGTCTTGTGTCCCTAGTGTGTTTGCCTGCTCCCTGGGCTAACCACGTAGCGAGTGGCTCAGAGGCTGAATCCTTCCTGTCATCAGTTCAAGGCTGACCAGTGGCCAGCCTCACCTGTTATTTAAAACGTATTGTTATTCTGTTTTCCTCTGCGCCTGTGATTGTCTTTGCTTTATGTTCTTGTTTCAGGTCGTTCCTTGTTTAATTTTGTTCTGCTTACTTATATTCTTAGTCTTTCCTAGTGTTGTTAACCCTTAGTGTTTGTTAAGGTTTCCCAGTTTTTGTGTTTGTTAGTTGTAATTTATTCCACCTGTTTCTTGTTGTCTCATGCCTGTACTGATTGGTTGATTTTGTTATGGTCCACACCTGCCCTTTGTTAGCCTTGTTATCTGCATGTATTTCAGTGCCTGTTCTTGTTCTGTTCGTTGTTGGTTCTTTGTGTTCGTTTTCCCTATGCAGCTGTTTTCCTGTGTTTCTATGCATTTGTTGGTTGTATTTTTGATTATTTTTCCCTGTTAGTGCTGTAGTTTTTCTGTGTTGTTCCCTGCTTTTATTTCTGATGTATTGATTTAGTTTTGACTCTCTCAGCCACTTTTGTTTTCTGTTTCTCCCTTTCTGTTTGTTTCTGTTAAATAAAACTCAGATTTTGTTGGAGCCGCTACGTGATTTGTCCCTCCTTCACTATGCCTCTCCATAACAGCCACAACCCTAGTGGGTGCAGAATGTGTTTGTCACAGCAGACCCACATGCAGAGAGCAAATAAACATGTTGTGCCAAGTGCGTGAGTTATCTTATAATAAAACAGATGACAGCTCTTTTAAAATGCAAGTTGGTATCTTTATTAACTATTAATTTAATACTAGCAATGGCCAACAACTTAGATAAC
This sequence comes from Hippopotamyrus pictus, assembly GCA_026781145.1. Taxonomy (NCBI): domain Eukaryota; kingdom Metazoa; phylum Chordata; class Actinopteri; order Osteoglossiformes; family Mormyridae; genus Hippopotamyrus; species Hippopotamyrus pictus. The sequence continues at coordinate 3,246,017 of JAODLC010000050.1, forward strand.
CGTTGCTGTTTCACGCTAAGAAACAGATACATTCCATAGCAAATAATATATTTTTACGAGATTTACTATTAACAGAAATGCATGAATACCCATATTAATTTACACTCTGTAAAGTGTGGTGCAGTGCAAAGCATGCAGGTAAATGCATAATTAGTCCTGCTGACCAACCCATGGGCATCTTTATGCATATTTATGTCAGCCAATCATGGAGAGTGGGTGGGATTAGAACAAATGAAAAAGTTCGACCTACAGTAGGAACCCTGCACAGGTGGGTGGTCCCTCAAAACTGTGATTACCACAGTGATTATGCATCATATGATGTCATATGCTGTAAATTTTTTCTGAAGATACAACTAGCTTAACTGTTGAAATCTATAAAGAAATCGTATAGTTCTCCTCGGCTAAATGGATGTTCAAGTGGGCAGATGACTTCTTATCATGTTATGTAATCAGTTGTCATGAATTAACATTCTCTTATTCTTCACTAGATGCTAATAGTACCTCGGTGCCTTGTGTCATCTAATCTCCAAATGATGAGATACCAAGGTCTACAAAACTTGGGTTTCCAACTTCTACATCCATGTATCCTCTACAGGGCCATGGCAAGCCTAGCTGGAGCCTCCTGACACAAGCACAGGACACTCTGGATAGGGTGCCAGTCCATCCACAGACTCACACTCACACACTATAGGTAATTTAGAGATGCCTAAAAAGAGGAGAACTCAGCTCAAATGGGACTGGGGTGGAATTCAACCTGTTCCACCCCCCTAAGGGTTGTCAGTGGGGCTGTAGTACTGGGGTATAGTCTCAAGGCATTGTTCTGTTGTTTTGGACTTGTCTTGTACTAGTTAGTTTTTGCACTCAGACTTGTCTTTGACTTGGCCATTGGTCTTGGCAAATATTCTAGTTGGTTTTGACCAAGTCCAGTTGCCTTTTAAAATTTATGTTTTAATTCTCAAGTAACTCCTCCTTTAAAACAAAATACTTTAAAAGAAAATGGACACTGGTGTAATTCATTCAAAATCAATCGAGAAAAGGGCATTGACATTGGCTGGCTGGTAATCAATCATATACCTGCCAAAACTCATCTTTGTGATGAATCCATGCTCATCATTTGCATTTTGGCCAAAAACATGCCGCATATCTAACATATATTGAGATATACTTTGTCTCTAGCGTCACACAAAAATTACAAACAGGTACGTAAGTAGTCTCAAAGAGGATTCCTTTTTTTTTTCTCTCTCTCTCTCTCTTGACCATCTCTGTCATTTGAACCTCTTTGGACTCAGTCTTGACTTGGTCTCAACTAGTCCTGGTCTTGGATTTGACAAAGGTGGTCTAGACTAGAGCTCTAGGTTTCAGTTAAACTTTGTTGTTGTGTCCCCTGCTGAACTTTTTTTTTGTCCACAGTCTATGCATGTAAAATTCCATAAAATGAATACAGGGAAAAACTTACATCTGGAGTGAAGAGGAACTTTATTCCATCCACTGAACCTTTCAGAGTCAGTCCTCTAACCAGGAAGATGGTGAGAACCACATATGGCAGTGTGGAGGTCACATACACAGCCTGAGGAGAAAGGCATGTGTTTCAAACAATTATATCAGACCTGTGTGTGGTTCTCAGGCTTTTGAGATGGGACCCCTACCTTGCCTGTGGTCTCAATACCCCTGATGCAGCAGACATAGAGCACAGTCCAGGCACATATCAGGCACAGGATCATCCACCACTGTAGGCCCCCAGAATCCTCTATGACTTTTGAAGTATTGAGGGTCTCCCGGTACCAGAAGTAATCCACTGGGGAGCTCCT
>JAODLC010000050.1:3256914-3267069 GCA_026781145.1 Hippopotamyrus pictus
AGAACAATCAGGGAAGCACACGTGGATAATGAGGGGGCGTGGCACACAGGAGGACCGAACGGAGCCGGGCGTGACAACAACAGTTGTTGCTGTTTTTATGTTCAATAAAAGAAAGGCATTATTATTATTATTATTATTATTATTATTATTATTAGATAAGACCAGACAAGCTGGTTGAGAAGAGGGGGCGCGGAGAGAGGCAGGGTTGAGGGGCCCACAGACTACTGTAGCCTAGGGGCCTCTGTAACCTTAATCCGCCCCTGCCACCAGGACCAGCAGGATCAGGAACGCGCCTGGGAACAGGTAGCCAGCCAAACTCATCAAGAGGTCACGTCACAACACACTTCTCTGGCTTTTAATAAGTGTTCAGTGAAATGGTTATGGGTTGATATCACAGGGCCTGCTTTCTACTGAAAACTTCAATGTGATCAGCTGGTAACAAATCAAAGAATTTATTTTTACACTTTCCAAAGAAACTGTTGTCTTGATGTGTCAGAATAAGTGTCCTCTCTGTCAAGGTGGTTAGATCATTCATGCAGACTTGTCCATCCTTATCTGCGAGTGTACAAACTCGCTTTTATTGTCATCCAGCAAGCAGCAATAGCACGTGTCGAAAGTCCATTCTAGACTTTTTATCTTTGATGGAAGCTGTTTTTTTCAGCCAACTGATAAGAACGACTCTTCCTGGATATTGCACACAGGTATATTGTCGCTGAAATAATCGTCCTGGAAAACCGTTTCCTGTGACCTCTATCCAGAGATCTCTCCGGCAACCTGCTCTTTCGACAGCGGAGATGATACCAAGTAAGCCATGGAAATTCTTCTGTTCTGTGATCCTGGGATTTTTGATAAAAGGAGTCCAACTTGGGTCGTAACATTAAACATACAAAATCACGCATGAGTTCTGAATCAACTCCACACCCATGTTTGGTTTTGTTAGTGAAAAACAAAGAAATCCCAGTGTTCAGCACAAACCATTAACGATGCACCTTGCCAGCAGATTTCACACCCATACATTGGTAGATTTGATGCAGGCAGCAAATCCACAGCATTTTTTCCACATGGCCAAACTATGACGTTAAGAGACTCATCACCTTTGGCTGATGGTACCTAAAATGGCTGTTTGGGTTTATTCGATTTCAGTTTTCTGTTGGTTTTTTCCCCCATATAAGAGATCCAAAGTGAGTTACACGGGTGTTAATCTCCTTCTCCATGTGGTAAATGTAAATATAGTCGGCTGTCGAATTTTGATCGTGTCCACAGAGGCTGAAATTTTTATTGGGTTGTGTGTTAGTATAACAAGATGTTTCGCGTAAATCATTATTGAATAGGGTCAAATAATGCAAAATATTACTGAGATCTACTTGCATCTTATTATTCTTCCAGCTAAATATACATAAGTGTTATCCATTCAGAAAAACTATGAATTCTTTTTTCATTCGTGCTTTCAGGACATTTGTGCACATTTGCACTTAGTGCAAAGAAATAACTGCCCCTTATTTCACTGATATGTAATATATTATAACACTGTGTTGTTTAACTATTAACATAAGTTTTCAGGAACTTGTGTATTACTAGTCCATAATTACCACAATTTGACCCTTTTTTTCGGTTGGGTTAAATTTCCTTGCTCGGAGAAAACAAATTATCAGAATCTTTAGTAACTGTGATCCCAGGAACATTCACTAATCTAGGGCAGCATCACAGACCCTGTCACTCACAAAGCCTTTAACGCAAATACAAAGCAGAAATGCGTGTAACCACCTCATCTGTTGTTTGGTAACAAGTCCCCCCCCCTTCCTACCTCCTCCGTGACTCTGGCACAGGTAGAGGAATCTCCAGACGTTACCCAGACCCACACAGAAGCCCACACAGGTCAGCATGTACTGAGCCTTATTGTCCCATTTGGGTCTGTCCCCAGCCTCCTCCACCTCCATCTTCTCCAGCTCCTGGTGGGACGGGATTCGCTCCTCCAGACCTGGTTTGGGCAGCTGCAGCTTCATGGTTCCTGGGTTTCTCCTGGTGCAGGAGATAGGTACCTGGTGTCAGTGTGTCTCAATGCACGGATGCATATGAGATAATGTATGTAAACCACGTCATTAGTAAGGTAGTATGGGGGGCATTTACCATTGTTTTCACCTAAACCCTTCCCACTTTAGTAGATCTGTGTTGGCTTCCTAATATCAGAGGCCACTATAAACGTCTCTGGACGATGTACCACTTTGTAATTTTGCATTTATATCCAGAAAACATGGTGCAGGTTTCATAGAAAAATGCACCATAAGAATCTCTTGAATACTATTGTTAACTCTACACTAAGTTCACACTATTCGAAACAGTTACAGATTAAACATTCCTTTGTCAATCAGTGCCTTGTCCAGTTACATTACAGTGTCGATGCACAGATGCTGTACCATGCATGCGAAGTTTGCATGTTCTCTTCATGTCATACAGGTTTGATGCGCTTACAATGACTGACTCCCGCAGTCCATGCACACAGGGTTAAGGGGATCAGCATCTCCAAACGGCCCAAAGAGTCCAAGCATGTGCAAGAGTGCAAGGCGGAAGGATGAACAGGAATAAATCAACAATGACCTGTTCCAGCCATTAGATGGTGAACAGCAGCTGGGGTCCATGTCTTATCGCATTTTATATATTTCACTTACAAAAATAATGGCAATGCAATCCTCGTTCAGCATGTGAAAAAACATACCACTTTAGACATGCTGTGGCATGATGCACCTCTACTCTCCAATGATTCAGGCCCAAAAAGCTCCTTAAATGCCCTAAAATGGCCACACGTGTCCCAGCTCACGTTTCCTCTCCGGACAGACGGCCCCAGAAGGAACCTTGACCTCTCTGGCGTTAGTCTCGCCTGATACGTATTAACGTGTGGAGATCTTACTGAGAAGGAATGATTAACAGATGTGGATGGCACTAAGAATCAAGGAGTGCTGAGGTACGGCAGAGAGAGTCGGCTCTGACCCGCAAGCATCCAATTAGTCCCATGAAGTGATTAAGAGCTGAGGTGGGATAGAAATTTTGGTAACACTTTAAGGCCATGTTTTAGTGATTTATAAACACATTCATAACAAATAATAATGCATTCATAAAGCATTATAACCATGGCTATAAATATTTGTCAAAAGGAAAAACACATTATAGCCATGTTTATTAAGCATTATGACTGCGTTATGAAGGTGTCCTCTATAATGCACCATAGATGCCTTTATTATGTGTTTTGCCTTTTTATAAATATTTATAGCCCTGTTTATAATGAGTTACAAATACATTATAATGCATTATGAATGTGTTTATAAATGACTAAAAACATTGGCTTAAGTAAAGTGTTGCTGAAATTTCCAGCCAGGGAAGAAAATATTTTATTGCATAATTGGTCAAACTAAAGTATAAATATAAGTTCCCCACACTGTTCAACTAGGACACGTGCATATCGACCAGGGCTGAGGCAGTGGGCAAAGTTAAACAATTTTCTCGGGCAGATATAGGACCCTCTACGCAGGGTTAGATGACTACATAATTCAATGACACCATTGTCTAAGATGCTACAGACTAAACCTTCCACGACATCAGGCCAACATCGGCGCAATGGTGTACCGGGCTCAGGAAGAGAGTGTCCCACTATCAATCCTGACAATCAACTGCGTCATTGCATTCCAACTGTGTTAATAAACATTCCCTAGCCTTCACAAATTTCTTCCAGAGAGGCTGTGCAGGTCACAGTGGGCCGTCGATGACCTTGAGTTGACCAGAGGTGTGAAGAATCCTGCTCTCTTCATTCTTTTTCCAATATAACAGTTTTATCGCAATCCTTTTTGGCTAGCCCTAGAGCAGCCCCCGGTATTCAGAGCTGCATGTATTGCCGTAGCAGTTCCGCTTGTGTCTCGTTGCAGATTACAGAACAGGATGTGAACCCGCATCCATGAGGCCGCTGACATCCGACCGCAAAACGATAAGACTCGTTTTTTTTTCGACTGCTCAGATTTTCCCTCCCGAGAAGAGATCCTGGAAAATCCCACGGAAAGCTGAACTGAAAGAATCGCCCTTTGCGATACTTAAAAGATCCTCTCTTTATCTCCAGATATCTTGATTTTAGATTACTGTTTCTGGTGTTGTGTCTTCTCCTGATATTAAACCATGTATCAATCTCTTGGTTTTAACTCGGTTACAAATATCACTTTACATTGACATATATTCCGTTTAGCAGACGCTTTATCCCAAGCGACATAGAAGTGCAGCAAATAGCATATTACAAACATATGGCGAGTAGTCATATACAGTAGACACATCTGCAGCTACGCTGAGCTTCCAGTGAATACCCAGGTACAAGTGCAAGCAGTATGGAAGCAAGGACTACATACCATCTTCAACAAAGTAAGAACCTATTAAATCTGTTAAAGAGCTAATTTCCAAAACTTAATCGGATCACCAACGACCTCAAGTCCGGCTTCCTCATCATATCTTATAGTACTGGGAACCAAAACTCTCAGTCCCAATGGAATCCAATGAAGCAGAAAGCATGACATTAAGATCATTCAGGGCTGACGGAGTGGTTTAGTCTAGTAAAGCCATGGCTGAAAGTGGAAGGTGGAGAGGAGAAATAACTCGACTATAAGGAAATGCTTGCAAAGTTATGCCATGGTGGTGAGTTGCTACTGTGATGAGAATCTGATGCCTAGATGAGATCATCAGGCAAGATAATGAAGCATAGATGAGCTGGAGCCTCAAGGCTGAGATTTTATGGCTTTGGGACAAAGTCAAGCTCGTTATCAGGAAAGTGATCCGCAGCAGTCTGAGGAGAGAAGTACAGTGACCGTCCATTCAGGTAAATTACCTTCACTGTCTCTCTCTCTCTTTCTCTCTCTATCTCCTCATGAAAGCTCATGAAAATGAACTCAATCTCCTGCCCCTGCAGGCGAGCAGACCTGATGTTTCATAAGATTTCAGCTTTAAAGTAAATGTAGCAGAAAGAAAGCTTCACAAAATTACTTTCAGCATGAGCTCACCACGTTGTTTTCTATGGTGTGGCAGTGGTATCATCTTTGGGCTCCCATTTTTTTTTGCCCCCCCTCCCCCCACCGGCGGGCCATCCTAAATATGTACCCCAGTCCATGAGCCGCGTGCCTTTTAATAGGCTTGCCTCCCTCTTATCTTGGTGTGATATGGGCAGGGCCTTTGCCAGCCTGATAAGGGTTAGGGACATTCCGTACTGAGCCCAGAATCATTCCGGTCACTCGCCAAAACACAGTGTACCAGTGACTTTTCCACCTGGGTGGCAACTGTGCAGCTAGGACACGTGTCCCCTCAAACAACGGAATCAGCAAACACGGCATCCTTTGTCCACGAATCATCCATATGGCTCCACATTTTTTCCCTCGTATTCAGCAGTTTAGCTAAATATATTACACTCATCCTCCCATATTTATAAAACTCATCCTGTGGTTTAGTACCCAGCCATGTGTTTTTAAAAGTGTATCATGAGTTTAAAACCAGTCATTCATTCATACAGCATACAGTTTACTCATAAGTCAATTGATGCATTTTCCCATTACCTTTCAATCCAATATGAATATGAAAATATGAATATGAATATGAATATGAATATGAATAGGGAACAGACACCAACAGACCCTCACAGACACCAACAGACCTTCACAGACACCAACAGGCCCTCACAGACACCAAGCTTTTAATTATTTGGACTCTGAAGTTGAAGTTGAACTTTATTGTTATCCCCTGGGGGGCAATTTGTTTTACAGCCAGCAGCACTTAATAGACAGACAACAGAGAACATTTTTACAGTAAAAACAATTAAAGGTCGCACTGATTTAACAAACCAATGGCACTTGGAATAAATGAATTTTTAAACCTATTTGTCTCTAGTTGGCAGTCAGAAATCTACCGCAAGGCAGCTACAGAGGCTCTGGACCGCTGCGTTCCAACAAACAAAGGGACTTTATTATTTAAAACCTGACATAAAATCAGGATAAGGCCCCTCGAAATAAAAACCCCTACAAACACAAAGAAGCACAGTAATATAATCCCCCAAGACCACCCCCAGGCAGATGCAGTTCTCTTGCCCACCAGTCCATCCAAGAAAAAAAAAAAAAACTAATGAGGCAATTAGGCTGAACAGGGCCAGCCGGATCTCATTAGTGGGTCACCTGTAGACTCGGAGCTAGAGAGTAGTCAGAAGAGATCACCCAAACCTACCTGTGTGCAATTAATCTGCTGACTACCGGTATATAATATACAGATAAATGTATCATAGACGCAGAAAAGATAAATAATTGATGGAATGGTTATACGCGATATCTTTGAGCACAACAGATACATCTCTTCTGTGACTATGATTCCTCGGAGAATTGGTACAAGCTCTCAGTTACTTTTACGAGACCCGACAAGTAGCTTTTACGAGAGCATATAAGCTTAAAAAAAATCGACCTTTTAACTGACGTCTCTCTTTTTTTCTCTTTTTTCATTCTGATATTTTTGGACGTTCGTTTATTATTGCATAGTACACTGAATTCATAACTCATGCTTAATGTCATATTTTACTACACTCTCAGTACAGATGCACATGCAAGCAGGCTGTGGGCCATGAATAGAGATAGCCGCGGTCAACTTGACAACTTAACAACGATCTTTAATACGCAGATATAAAAGGACACAATAGCAGAGTGATGTAATATAAAGCACTTAGACGTGAAGCACTTGCTTTCTTAAAGGTAGGCCTACCGCAAAACACCAGCAAGTACAGTTACCAAGGCAACCGGGGAAAAATAATGCAACTAAGCAACACGTGAGTTCGCAACAGCGCAATAACAAAGTGCAGCCCTGCCCTCTAGTGTTGGTAACCAGAACTTACATCGGTGTATTGACACGATTAGTTTAGGCAATGAATAGGCTATTTCTTAATTTTGTTAAATCCATTACAAGATACATTTTAATGAGTATAAATATATTATGTTAAACATAACTGCTGTTTGAGACTGTTTAAATATAATCTCTTGTGCTCTGGAAAATGGATGCATGTTACATATTCAGACATGCACGCGAAAACTCGTCCAAGTTGTATCTCACGTTCACATGCACTAAACTCCCATTATTAAGCATCAGATGTGCATGTAATATAATAAACGAACCAGGTCTTTAAAACTATTGAAACAGATCGCGTTCAGTGTATACAAAAGAAGTTATTCAGAAACCAAAAAAGCTATTGCCTACCACCAAACCCGCGAAATAAAACTAAAGTCTACTTAACTAGCGGATCGAGAATAAAAACATTACATTGATAGTATGTGGTATGAAAATAAAACAACAAAAGGAGTACTAAATAAATGCAGACACAGTGACCACAGCTGAAACATTAGTACTGGCATACACCAAATATTATGGGCTACCGACGAACAACAAATATGCATGCAGTCGTTACGATCTGAATCGGATCATAATTGTCTCTTTCGTTTGTTGGGGCTGCTGAGAAATACAAGGAAAGTCTATAATCTCAGCTGCTTCTAAACTAAGCAAGGACTGGGTTGTAAACTAAATAAGCACAGTACAAAACGCTGTATAAACAGCACAATATAAACGAACGTCATATATTTTCATAAGGGTAACTGCAATATGTATAATTCATGAAAGATGAATCGCAGATATAAATGCCTAGATAGAAAGATTATTCTTACAATTAAACTACAAACTACTGAGCAACAGTCGCGGTATTGAACCGCGGTAACAAACCGTAGTTTTAAATGTTATTTTTTCCCACCTATTCAGTACTAGTAGTGTGAATATTTCGAAATAAGTAAAGGTTGCACGAGGAAATATGAGAGTAATAAGTGTATAAAATATGGATTAAATTGTTTGTGTGTGTGGTGGGGATACACTCAAAGGAAATTAAACCAATAGAAGCAATTGCACCCGGACCAACTCTAAGCATCATTTCACAGCACTTCATGCAATAATGTCATATTCCGCTTTCGGGCCTGGTTTTTAGCAGTCTGTTGGCCGCTGGAGGTCGCCGATACACTTGCATGTGAATGATGCTTTACGGGGGGCGGGGGGGGGGTTTCTCCAGAGGTCTCCTGCAGAAGCCGAGACTGGCAGTCCGTCCCTGCACCCAGCCTGCTCGCAATGCCATTGCGTCGCGCTGTCCTTCTCAAGACGGGGGGGCAAAAAGGCACATTAACGCGAACTTAGCGGGACATACGGAAGGGATAGAGACACCGCTTCTTAATGCATTGGAGTGACAACTCGTCTATGGTGATCCGACGCGACAGATAAAGCACTATTAAGCCGTGCAACCTGCACTCGGTTTGTTGTCGTTACGGAGCGGTGACCGCCGTCGCGGGAATCCTAATCATCAGACTGGACTGTCCCGGCATCCGTGCATGGATGCATCATGGCCACTTTTGCGTGCAGGGTTCAGTTTTTAGATGACACCGATCCGTTTAACAGCACCAACTTCCCCGAACCGACGAGACCACCTCACTACACCTTCAGGGAGGATATTCCTCTAATAAACCAGATCGCCGGAATCCATCGGCTTCTCAGAGCGCCGCACAAGGTACGTTGGCTTAACTTAACTTCCCTTAAATTAAAACTTAATAGGGGCACTGCGCGGAGTCTGCATTTAAATCAGTTGCGTATTTCGTGCTGCGAAATTGGGAAAACTAATTTCATACATCATAGGAAAACTATCAAAACGGACATATGGGGTAAGAAACAACCTGCATTGAACTTTGAATTCACACCATGTGAAATGTAATACACTGTTACGATCGTCATTTTTGCACATTCATATTGTCGTGCTCAGTTAACTGGGCATTCTAAGTGTTTGCACCGAATTGGTGTGCAGCCGGTATGTAACCTTCCCATTTTTGGGTTTGGGTTTTTCATGTTAAATTTTTGCTAGATCTGCCTAGCATCTCCGGTGCCCAAAGCGCTTCATTCGAGTAGGAGCAGCCGCATAAAAACCGCAGGACTGAGCTGGCGGCAGGTTCGCCGGTGCGCCGCAGTGGGAGGCGACGAGGCGGCGGAGGGGGGGACAGGGCGAACGCTGCTTTACGAGGGACAGTGAATCGTCTAGTTCCCACTCTGAGGGAATTGTTATTTTTGTTCAGTTTTCCTCAGTTTAACGGTAAAAAACAATGAATACCTGCAAGACTGAGATCATTCGCATTATGGCATACCACTAATTACAAATTTGGAAAAAAGGCTTTGCTTTTAGTTTTTCCGTATTTGGGATACACCCGGATGTGTTTTAGGAACAGAATTTATGGAGAGTAGGGTGGTAGTTTGCTTTGTTTATTCACATTTTAGCGCAACAGGTGGATAGACGCTTAATTTTAATCTGAAAGCAGGTGACTCGTGTTGGGAGGCTTGCACCATCCTGTACCCGGGGGGCGTAAAGATGGGGGAGGGGGGAGTTAGGACGATTCCAAGGCCAAGAGTGACAGGGACGCAAAAAAAATTGGAACATAAGTGGATCGGTGGCACAGTAAGGACCAAAAATCAATAGCGGCATCCCTGTTTGTACCGCGGAGGGTAGTGTACTGTTTCTCAGTCACCATAGCGCCTGCCTGTTTAGCCTGGTCAGTTACCACGTGTTTTGTGATTAGTATCCATGTGGTACGCTACTGTGAAGGGCATGGTTTGCTGGTTCTTTAGCGCAGAATATTCCACGTCTCCCTTCCATGGGTGCTCCTGTAGCTGTGATTTGCAATGTAGAGGTTGTGGGATTGAGTCCCAGGGAGGGTACATAAGTTATAGTCTTTCCATCTGCTATAATTCACTTTGGGTAAAAACATCAGATAAATGAATTAATGCAAATCCTTCATAAGAGCCAAATTCTTGCTAGACTGCGTGATCAGAATGAGGTTTAGCCCTGTATGTGATCAGTTAGGTGAAGCGCAAGGGAGGGGTAATTTCAGATTAATTCATGGTCGTCTAATTCAGTCCCAAATAGAGAAATGTGCCTTGAACCCGTAGCTCCGGATTCCCGCCACCCTACGTACGACAAGCGTGTATAGAAAATGGATGGAGGCGTTAGCATAAATTATGGGGGAGATGGGGAAGTTGTAACCCCCTAATAGTCAAAACCAGCCAATACAACCCCCTGGACCCCCCCCC
>JAODLC010000050.1:3285409-3314929 GCA_026781145.1 Hippopotamyrus pictus
GGTCACCTGATCCTGCAGAGCCTGGGGGGAATGGGGGGAAGATGCGGATACAGTATCGCCTCCTGCTGGTGGGCCGCATTATATCACGTCGTGGTCTTGGTCATGTGACCCCTGTGTCTCCCGCATCTTGGTCACAGTACCTTGCAGGGGGGTGGGTGGGGGGCATCTCAGAGGGCTGGTCAGCTGAGGATTGTGCACATTCATGTCACCTGTTGCTTATTTACACTGGTTATAAATAGTCTGGTTTTGTTTCCCCCTTAAAAACTTGCCCAGACCTCAATGGTCGCCCCAACTCACTTTTTACAGCACAGGGACAAAGACGAGTATAACAGCGGGTGACGTTTTACAGTAGCCAAAAAGCGCAGAACAGTGCAGTAATGTTGCTGTCAGGCTATATACAGATTAGGTATCCATATCTTTTTGGGAACTCTCCATTCATTTCTGTGGATAACCGTAATCCCAGCTACAACAACCTTAACCCCTACCCAGGCCTAACCTTAACCATAAGTACCCAAACAAAACACAAGGCATGTTTGGTTTTTGATTGCAGGCATAGAGTTTTATAAAACTGAAATTGAGTTCCCCCTTGTGGGGACCCAAAGAAATGGTCCCCACGTCATCAAAACAACAGGTTTTTATCACATTGTGAGGATATTTGATCCCCACAATATAATATATACATGACCCCCCCCCCCCCCACACACACACACACACACACACACCAGCCCTCTGCTTCCTCTCCTCCAGACCGGAGGCTCTCCGTTTACTTACTGTAATCACAAAAATAAACCGAGCTATGAGGATGACGCATGATTTTAAATATACAGCCGCCTATAAATTCTCATTTATTGACGCCCCCCCTCCCTCCGCAAGATTGTAATCGCACCTCCTTTTGGAGAAGCACTGTCATGGAGGGGGGGGTCTGTCTGCGCTGCCGCCCTGTCCGGCATACAGCGAGCGGGCAGGTGGGCTTTTAATTACCTCCCTGTCATTTACAACCCCTCCCCCCGAATGACAGCTTCCATTCCGTTCCCGTGACTATAGGAGGATGGCGTGTTCATAGACTAGCGTGCATACCTGGTCCTGTGCGCAGAAGGACAGAGCGGATATGAAAGCCGTACGAATCGAGGACTACCCCCCCCCCCACCTCCCCCCAGCCTTGTCTTTCTCCTGAGGGTTTAATTTTAGCCCCCAGGCCGGCGCTGTGCTGTCTAATGCTCGCTGCACGCCGGGTCCTGGGCCCTGACAACCGGGCCTGCCTGTTATCTTTGGAGGGTGCTGACAGCAGAGAGACATCTGAGCGTGGAGTCGAGTGTCAGAGCCGCTGCCACACCGGACCACGTCTGGGAGCTGGGGGGGATTGGGGGCGGGGGTGAAGTAAAGAGGCTGACAGAAAGGGGGAAAAGGATAGACAAAGAGAAAGAAAGACATGGAGGGACAGGATGAAGAGGAGAAAGTGAAGATATGGCAGAGAGAGTAGGGAAGAAAGGCTCAGGGGCAAGCTGGGGGGGGCAGCCATTGACAGTAAGCCATTTTTTGTTGCTGAGCATCATGGGAAATGGCAGAGGCCACCAGGAAGCTAGAGAGAGGCTTTCTGGGAGACGATGGTCCTGCTGCTGTCCCTGGACCCACTTAGACCAGGATCTTCTGCTCTTTCATTCCAATTTTACTGGCATATTTCACTAAACTAATCTGTTTTAATGACCCCCGGTGGTGGGGGTAGGTATTACACTCCTCCTGCATGTGTTGTGTTTGGCGTTGCAAATGATATTTAGGATATTTATAGACATCTCTCTCTTTTGCTCGGTTAGCAAAACAGCCTGTAGCTCGGCAGACTGAGATTGAATTTCGCCGGGTTTTTGTTTGGTTTCATTGTCAGTGTTGTTTGTTTTTGTTCATGTTTGTTGCCTCTGTTGTCATTTATTCAGCATGAATATTTGGAAAGATGTCCAGAAGTAGCCATTCCTTTGTTTTGCGATAACTTTTTTTTTTTTAGCTGTGGCTCTAATTCTGCACCTAACTGCTTTACCTGCTAAATTTTACCCAAGCACTTTGATTAAAGTCATTTATGTAAAAAAAACAAAAATACAACAAATCTTATCCCAAAACTCTCCCCCTATTAAGTCTCCCGGTTGCAGCATTTAGACAGACATCAATTTCCAATAAAGGAGCATCTCATTTTTCGTGTGATTTAAATCCCCAACCATAATCGGGGTTTCGGCCAAATAGGACCCGCGATATTACTCACAAATATAAGCTCGGAAGTACCGGTTTTGACCCAACCTGGCTTTCACAGGACCAGCTCGGGGGTCGTGAGTCAGAATGCTGCCCTAACAGAAGACCCAAAGCCCAGCTGACGTGCCTCTCCGGTCCCCTTATAGGATTTGATATTTTAGGCAGTAGTTGCCAGCGGCTTCTCACCCGCTGTCTATAAATAGCCTCTCCCTCTGCCCCCCCTCCCTCACACTTTTCTCCGCCAGCGTGCTCCGGCGCCCCATTGGGGACTAGTTTACTCTGCCGGTTCACGGCCGACCAGCCCGTCTTCTTGAACCCGACACGCCAGTGGTGAATGTTCCCACATGTACTGGAACTCCTGGAGGAGGTTCGAGGGCGGGGGGCCGTTCCCCTGAAAGTACTCCAACAACAAAAGTTTGGGGCAAAACTGCAAAGTAAGAGTGAGATGTGATGGCTGGGGACGGCTGGGTGTTACGCCTCGCAAACGTGCTTATCGCGGAGGCCTGACGCGGTCGGCCTGTTTGGGTCGCCTGTCTGGCCTCTAATGCCCTAAACCGAAACACTTGGTTCTGACGGGCAGGACCCGTTCGCCGCAGCTGTTTCCAAGTCCGACCCATTTAACAGCGATGTTGCATCGGCAAATAACGGCCGATATTAAGGTTTGATGAAAAGCGAGTGAAGTCAGCCCCTTGAATGCTGTTTCCCCACTTTCCGTTTGTTTGAATGCAGTCTGGTCTGGGGTGGGTTTTTTTTTGTTTGTTTTTATCCATCGCCACGTGTGCAGAATAAACATTTTGTACAGTGCGCTGAGGTTCGGAGAGACAGAGAGTGGTATGTGGAGACGTTTGCTGTGAGGGTGTGGGTGCGCTGTGTGTGTCTGTGTTCATGATGTTGCCCTGTTTCCTCAGATGTAGTGTCAGATGGAAGACAGGCACACCTGCTAGGCCCCCTCCGTGTTGCTAGGCCATTCTTCACCTGCGGGTCTACATTTCACCTTCCTGCATCCCTGCCAGCACCCCCAGGAACCTAGTCACGGCTGGGCGGGTCAGGGCCGAGTCCTGCCAGGACCTGGAGGTCCCGATGAGTCAGTACGGGCCTGTCCTACCCAGTCAGCACCTGCTGGGGGTCATATAAATAACACTCACAAACACCCGTATGATAATTCCCTTGTGGCGATGGCCTGCTTAGATAAACATGAGAGATCACACTTTTGTTCCAAATATTCGTTGGATGATTTTATCAATCCCAGTATAAAAGAAAAAAAGTACAGGCTTTTTTTTAGAGCAATTTCTAACATTTTTTTGCCTTGCCTCTCATGCATTGGGTCTCTTAATGTCTCTCCATCTGACCTGCTGGTTCTGAGGGCCTAACCCTAAACCTAACCCTAACCCTAAACCTAAGCCTAACCCTAAACCTAAGCCTAACCCTAAACCTAAGCCTAAGCCTAAGCCTAAACCTCACCACTGAGGTACCCTGAGCAAGGTACCGCCCCCAAGCACTGCTCCCCAGGCACTGAATTAGCTGCCCCCTGCTATGTCACATTGTCACATATGGGTTAAATGCAGAGGACACATTGCGATGTTGTGCACTGTGTGCTGTGGTGTCACTTAATCACTGAATTCTAAATTCTAACCCAAGGCTGGGGGGGACGTGGCGGAAAGTATCCAAAACAGCCCAACCTTACATCATCAAGAAGAGAAACAGACCATGTTATATCTTGCCTGTGAGTAGTAATACATTTTCTCTTGTGTGTCGACTCCTGACATAATTTTCCTGGATTTTTCTCCTCCTTACGTGTGACCTGGGCTGGGAACACCGTCCCCCGTCCCCCGTCCCGCATCCCCACCCCCGCCCCAGGCGAGTCATGCCTGGCTCTGTCTGGACCCAAGTGAACAGGCGGCTCCACACCGACCCGCCGGGCAGCTGCGTTTCTTTTTCACCGTGACCCCTAGCTGACCAGTTTGCAAAGTCCGCGTTTTTATTTTTACGGCAAGCTCTCGTTTTCGCAAACGCTCTCTCCTTCCCTCCCTCTCTCTCTCTCTCGCTCTCTCTCTCTCTGCCTCCCTCTCTCTCTTCCGATCGCGTACAGGCCAACGTGGCCCAAGCCGGCGTGGAGGAGAAGCCGCGGAGAAGTTGTTTGTGTTGGCCTGCCACGGTCCCGGCCGGCCTTCACGCACCATGCCAGCGCGTGAGGATGCTCTCCCTGCGTTTCCGTGGAAAACACCACGGCAACGCTCCCCTAACGTTTGAGCGACTGCTTTAAGCCCCCGGGCTGTGTCCCGACGGGGTCTCCTTTGCTCGTGCCAGGAGTGTAGCTTGATGGTTTTAGGAGATGTGAAGGGAGGTAAAAGAAGCATCCGGAAGGCAGTACGCCGGGGGGGGGGCGCACCATCTCACGCATGAGGGTGAGGGTCAGGCTGTCAGTCTATGCCAGCACAAACAATGAGCACACACATGCCATCCCATCATGTCTTCTGGTTTGTTGCCGATCTCTGAGGGCTTCCATGAAGACCAGGCCACCCCCCCAGATCCCCTCTCGCTCCGTCATGGACGGCGAACTCAAAACACTGCAGAATCGTTTATCTCCCTAGATACTGCAAATTAGACCCTCAGTTCGACCCGCAGACAGGAGGTGTTTTCTCAGCCTGGCACTGTGGGGCTCAAAGGCAACCTAGAGTAACCTCGACGCGGTCAGCTGGAGACACGGGCCCAGTCTCTTGTCTTTCTTGGGCGCCCTGAGGGAGGCTTGGATTCGGAGGTGCCGGGTTGGGGTCACTGCTGGAATGGAGGATCAACTGCTAAAAATACAGAAGTGAGACACCATCCTGTGACCCATCCCCCCATCTTCCCATAATGCACCCTGACCAGCCCTGTCAGTCTTCAACCCATTGCCTCATGGGTATCAGAATAACCGCCTTCGTGTTGTCAAGGGAAGAGATCCCTGTTCCAGAGTAGATGAATGAGTGAATTACGAGACCTCCATCTTCACTGGCACGGACATGAAGAAAGCAGAGTGTCTAGCAGCTGAGGGTGGGGTGGGGGGGGTTCTTGAACTGCCTATGGTCATGTTAATCAAAGTGTTTTTACACGTTATGACAAATTACACGTCTGCGGTCCCGCCCTTTAGATTTTCAGCTGTATCCCATAAAAAGCAACTGAGGTATTTGCTTGCGAGGCCCACTCACCCCCTGAAAATTCAGACCCCCTCTCTGCCCCCACCCCAGGCTCCCGTTTCCCTGTTCACGCCACGCTACTTTATATTTGGAACCTGTATTTCACAAATTAGTGACTTTCCGCTGTGAGCGCCTATCTTGTCGGGATCTGCAGATTCTCGTGGATTTTTTCGGCAGCAAAGGTGGAGGGTAGATTGAAGGGCGGAGGTCCTGCAAATGCCTTCTTTGGTATTTGCCCACTCTAGAGCGCTAGCATTAGCCATTAGCACTAGCATTATCCATTAGCACTTAGCATGTCTTCGGCCATTAGTGCCAGCCTGAGGCCTAGGTTCACACCAGATTGGCTGATATAGATACAGCTGCTGACTGAACCTCATCCTCTCCTGTAACGTGAAGCGCACGCCCGCTAGCACAGGTCACAAAGCGGTCACCAAGCCTCTTTATTAAGCATAGCATCTGAGCTATATTCAGAGCACGGCAACAGTGAGACACTTGTCAGCTAAGTGCAGGCTGACACATTCGAGCTTTTCTGGAATACTTGATTGTTTTTTTTCTTATTATTATGTGAGCAGATAATAACTAGCATTGCTAATGTGCTCAGTGTGTATGTTAACCTGGATTGAAACCTGATTCTAATACCCCAGCTGTCCTAGTGACACTAACATTCCTCAGAAATTTACTACATGCTCTTTTTTACCCCAGTCTTTCAGTCAAATGCAAATCATAGCATTCTCCGCGTCCAGTAAGCTACCATTGCTCCAAGTCCAAGATCAGCTCAGAGCATGTTTACATCTGAGGGGCCATAATTGTGCCGCTTCCTCTGGTCTTCCCCGTTCTTTTTAATCATGTAATATTTAAAATGAGCTGCAGTTTGTGTTTTTCCCTCAGTGCCGAGGCCGTGGGGCGGCGGACACAGCCTGACCTTTTCCTGGGCCCGTTATAGAGCTCAGCTGCACTGGCAGGAGCCCACGGCACCCCGTGGAAGCGACCCAGTGTCCCCCTGGCGCCATGTGGCTTCTGTCAGGCCAGTTTCTTCCGCAGTTGGGCAGCTTTCGGTCTTGATTCTTGGACAGACTGCCTCGGGACAGGTTTTTTTGTCGTCCTTCTTCTGATTGGCCAGGCCTCAGGGCCTCCTTCTCATAGAAACTGATAACCAGTCGGGGTCTTGATTTCCCGGGCTTTTCCGTTTGACCCTGGGGGCTGCAGTGACTGGGCTGGAGTGTGTCCTCACCAGGTCGGGTTCAGATCCGATGCGGTCTGCTCCGCGCCCAGCGGGGCAGACTTTCTGAAGAGGGTCAGTTGGCTTTCATCTCCAGACCACTGTGACTGAACACGCCGGCCACGTTGGATTCCAGTTAGCATGGAGGATGAGTCAGCCTTTTTTTTTCCCTCTCAAAGGCCTTCCACCACCGCCCCCTGCTGTTAACTCCATCAAATTTAAATTATTCATGGGACCAAGGGCCTTCCTAAATTATTCAAGGGCCCAGTAATGGAATCTTTATGGACAGCGCAGTGCGGTTGCTCTGTGGTCCTGGTCATCCCGCTTTGTTCTCCTTGGTTCTGAATGCGCTGCAGGTGGCATGATTGTTAAGGATTCACCTCTTTAAAGAACAGAGGGGATACATCTGTTGTACCCTAATGGGGGTCAGCAGAATATCCAGCTCTCTGCAGTAACATTAAACTGACATTTAAGCATTTAATTGTTACTAAATGGGCTGAAGGTGTTTGCAAAGTCTTGTCGACGCCCTGAATATACACACTTATAACCAGCCTAAGTTCGTTGTACTGACATGTTTAAAAAGCCCAGTTCGCACAGTGTTACAATCCAGCTTAACCAGCAGCAGGTGGACTTCAGACAGAGTGGAAAGGGGGGGAATTTTCAGAAACCTTCAAAGGAGATTATTTCTGTAACTCGTTTATTTTTAGTGGCCCAAAGCGGCATTAGTATTACAGCAGACAGTATTTGTAGAATTCATAGCTGCAAATAGCAGGTTCTAAAGCAGCCAAACGCGACTGAGCAGAACCCGGTCTGTGCCGATGGCTATCGGCCATCAAAGAAAGCTGCGATTTCACACAACATTAGAGTGATAAACCTGGACCGTTTCCCGACAAGCCCAATCCACCTGGCGTAGTTCCGAGGTGTGTGTGCGTCTGCGTGTTCCTCCTCATTTGGGAATTACTCTTTTTATGTACATGTGATCCTGTACTGCAGTAATGGGAGTTGGATGGATGAAAGAGCGTAATTATAAAAATATGAGCAACAAGCTATTTTCCTGACAGCAACTCTGAACTTTAAATATACCACAGTTCCTTTATATATCTCCATATGCATTTATTGCATATATAATCATTCTAATATTTTTCGTATCTCCTTCTTGCCCTGCAATGGGTTGGCGCCCCATCCTGGGTTGTCCCCTGTCTTATGGCTGTTGCCTCCAGGACAGGCTCTGGACCCCCCCCCCCCCCCCAACCCTGAATAGGACAAGTGCTTACAGAAGATGCACGGATTCATGCCAAAACATATTCTTCTGTTCTTCCATATGCGGACCAACATTCACACCTACAGTGATTGACTGGGTGATTTATAAAGATGAATCCTAAATTTGTTTTTATTGTTTTGCAGAAATGCTACCTGGTCGTACCACGCAAAACTAAAAGAGCCCTTTCTGTCTGCCCACTCGTGTGTGGCATCTGCTCGCGGTGGTAGGACAAGGATTATCTTCAGCAGTTAAATCAGCCGATGATTTATTAGTACCGCGGTTGCCGGGGTAGCGGCGTTGACTCGCTGCCAACGCGGGGGAGCTGTCAGCGTTAGCGCTTTTTCTGTTTCCTGATGAAGTTCCGGCTGAGCTTGTGCGTGTTTGCACATGAACGGTGATCGTCGCTTTAGGGTTGGGGGTTGTGATGATGAAACGCCTTCGTCAGATGGTGGCCATAAAGGAGGGACACAGCGCTGCCCCACACCGAGTTCCGTTATCATATACCATAATCATTAATGGATTAGCTGTTAGCGGAGCGAGGCCTACACAGCGTTAGCAAGGACGGCTCGTGACAGAACGCTTACCCTCCTCTCATGGTTTGATCTAATAAAAACCTCATGCAAGTAGGTTTTGAGCACGGCCAGGGAGTCAATGATAGCATGATGTAAAAAAAAACTTGATCCCATCGCATGACTGAGTAGTGAGACCACACAGCTGTCGCATGACGGGCCTTCTCATCGAGCGAGCCTGCCCTATGTCATATTTTCATTTTTAGATCTTTGGTTTACATATTGAGAAGCAAAAGTGTAAATATACAGATGCTATTCACTTTCTGCTTAAGAAATTCACACTTTACGATGACCCTATAGCGATTCACGTTCGGGAGTCGCTTTCGCATTTTGATCAGTTCCTGGACTAGCGGACTAGCGATATGCCAGGAGATACTTTCTATTGACGCCAGCCGCTGGCAACATCCACCCAGCCACGCAGTCACCCAGCCACGCAGTCACCCAGCCACACACCCACGCAGCCACCCAGCCACGCACCCACGTAGCCACCCAGCCACACACCCACGCAGCCACCAAGCCACGCAGTCACCCAGCCACACACCCACGCAGCCACCAAGCCACGCAGCCACGCAGTCACCTAGCAACACACCCACACAGTCACCCAGCCACACACCCACGTAGCCACGCAGTCACCCAGCCACACACCCATGCAGTCACCCAGCCACACACCCACCAAGCCACACACCCACGCAGTCACCCAGCCACACACCCACGCAGTCACCCAGCCACACACCCACACAGTCACCCAGCCACACACCCACGCAGCCATCAAGCCACGCAGTCACCCAGCCACACACCCACGCAGCCACCAAGCCACACACCCACGCAGTCACCCAGCCACACACCCACGCAGCCACACTTCCAGTCACTGTAGTGAACCCGAGTGTAAGTGCAGGGTTTTTTTGGTTTTAACCAAAAAGTTCTGTACATTTAATGATGGAATAAACTTGGATTCATTCATTTACTTTTCAGTTACTGGTATTACTTAATCTCAATATGTACATATTTATTTATTTGACTTATGATATTTCCAACCTATGATGGGTTAAAAGGGGGATATGGGGAAATATCGGTACCAAAGAAATCTCCCATGAGCTTCGGAATGATTATTTTGTCCTTTTAAGTCAATTAATGAAGCATAATCTGTGATATTGTTCAAGGTACTTTTCTCTTATTTATAAAATTAATATTCCTTGTTTGTAACAGTATTTCAAAACTATTTTTAGGGCATAATTCAGTTATAACTTAACCATGATGCGCGAGGAAAACTTATTAATCGACTGGTGGAGATTTTTCTTCCTCAAAGCTAAAATGATAAATTCTGCCAAACTCTGGGTGTCACATAAAGTCTCTGAGGGACTGTGGGACCTGCAGGCCTTTATTTATCCGTCTGATTGACCCGCTGTGTGTTACCTGCATCTGAAACCACGTCACAGCCCAGCAGCTCCTAGATGCCATACATCGGAGTGCTGTTTCAAAGCTTCAGGCAGACACATTGTGTCGGAGGAGGTGATGGATCTGGACATAGCTTTTGCTTT
This sequence comes from Hippopotamyrus pictus, assembly GCA_026781145.1. NCBI lineage: Eukaryota > Metazoa > Chordata > Actinopteri > Osteoglossiformes > Mormyridae > Hippopotamyrus > Hippopotamyrus pictus. The sequence goes on from JAODLC010000050.1 coordinate 3,295,405, forward strand.
GGCCCCACAGTGATAGATCAGGGTAATGATATCATGCAACCTCAGCTGTGATTTAAGGCTGTTTGCGTGCCCAGGACATAACGGTCTATGTCATAAATCTCGCTGCCTGTCTCCTATAGCTTGTTTTCCCCATGTTCTTGTCTGTATGATCAGAAGTCTACTTCCCTCTGCGCGGATTGCATACACGTGGCCTGACTTTCACAGGCGAGACGCGCCGCGTTCCGCTAACAGCACAGAGCCGCCGGTCCCGCCAGAGATCCTCACCTGCTGACCTTCACATCCCCCCCGTTTCCCCCAACCTTAGGCTGCGCTTGTCAGTCTCTAAAGCATCATTAATGTTATTTAGAGACCCCGATTTCTGGTTCCCTGTTGTGGACAGAGACCCGGAGCTCACACAGCTGCTGGTCTGGATGCGTGACGCAGGATGAGTCATGGTGGTGTTCCGGAGGGGGCCCAAGACGGCGGACCCCAGTGGGAGGGGAGCGGAGATCATCCACGTGCAGTCGCAGTCCCGGTTAAACCAAGAGCTGAAACGCGTTTGTGCCGAAGTGCTGTTTCTTTTCCCCCAGTTTTGCACAGAGACAGCAGGTGGATCTTGCTTTGATTTCAGGTGACACTTCGGCTACCGGTCACCTGTCTGGGGAACCTCGTGGGCGTGAGGTACAGTTACGGATCCGATTAGACAGGGGGCAGCAGGGAGCAGCCTATTTACTGGTCTGTACGGTGCGGTGGCTCTGTGGTTAGCACTGCTGCCTCACGCCTCATGCATGTGGCCGTCGTACGTTCCTGTGTTTTCGTGTGGGATTCCTCTCACAACCCAAGGCCATGCAGTTAGATGAGTCGGCTTTTCGAAATGGCGGAATGTACGTGTGCCTGGCGATGGACCGGCGCCCCCTGCTGGTACTGCCCGGGATCTGCTGCAGGCTCGGCGCGACCCCGTGATGGATAAGCAATGCCGAAATAAAATTAGAAACATCCGGTTAAGCTGTTACAGAGCATCGTTTGTGTCGCTCGTGGCCTTGGACACAGCCAAGGTGCCTGCCGGAATAAAGACAGCTCCAGGCTGAGAACATTCCGGAATCTGGGTCTGGAATGTCCATGGCACATGACATTTCAGGGTGATGACAGAGAACATGGAGCTGGGGGGGGGGAGGGCTTTACCAGCATGCACATATTATTCTGTTATATCACCGTTTGAGGCATCTAAAGGCATCTAAAGAGCCTCCGTTTTCAGTCGTCGCGTTTCTTGGGATGATCACCTGTGTTTTCAGATCCCGAGGGAATCTCCAGGACACATGATAGGATCCTATCATGTGCTGGGACCAGTCTAGGATGAGGCCGGGGATTTGATTAAGGCACCGATGGGGGTGTTTTTGGAGCTCTCTATCCTGGGAGGCCTGGTAGGTCAAAGGTCATAAGTCAGAATGACCCGTTTTGTCCCGGTTCCTGGTGGCTGGGTTGGTTTTCTCCAGACTTCTCTCTCTCTTTTTTTTTTTTTTAGACAGACTAGAGTTTCAAAGGCATCTCCTGGCCCGTTCCTGAGTGGCGCTGTTACTTGTTTTTTTTCTCCAAAGAATATTATTAATTAGATTAATATATTATTTATATAGGAATATCATTATTATTAGGGTTGTATTTTTATGTACAAAGTTATGCATACAGCGTTTTTCACTATTTTTGTCTTTCCAGTGCAGGTTGTTTGTTTCTAGTGACAATGACTGTATCCCTACATACACTGATATAACGTGTGTGATTGTATGCCTGATGGGGGGGTCATGCTGTGGAAAAGGTCTTTTCTGGAAGTCTCATAATCCTCTTCATCTTTGTCATTAAGCATCTTACGCAACTTCCTGACCTGAGATTCTCTCCCTACCCCATTCTAAGCCGGATTAGCTCCGTAGCGCTCGCTAGGGGTCACAGCCCGACGGTGCGCTGTCTGGCCTCGAGGCGGTCTATCCTGGCGAGCTGCTCCCTCATCGCCCATCTGCTGTCGTGTCGGCACCTCGGCATTAAATAGCCGTGGATGGCATGGCTCCCTAAACACGGCGGGGGTGAGAGGGGGGTCGGACATACGAGGACATCGACGCCGCACCTCTGTGTCCTGGACTAAAACGGCGGGGCCTAGTCTGAGCTCCTCTTCGACCAGCTTGTGGTTCATGAACAATGTCATCTGCTACCTTTTGGGGACATAAAGTGAGATTATCATAAAGAGCTGTAGCCAGAATGCCCCCCCCCATCTCAGGTCCTCTTTTGGGGCCCCATCAGGCAGATAAAAAGCTGCATATCGTCACAGATCCCCCACCAATCACGTGACACGTATAGCTGACGCTAGGTGACGATTGGGTAATGCTTGACGCACATTCTATGCTTCCCAGAACTGTGGCTTTTTCTGCTTCGGTGAACGATTGTTAAGAAGCCCTTGTCTGAGAGGGAGGGGGCGTGGGGGTGGGCCGGCCCTGGTGTCAGAGGATTTCACATTACTTTGTGGAGAAACCTACTTTGAAAAGGGCATCTTGATATGACACTTGGGCCCAAGTGAAAACATCAAAATGTCAGCTTTGATAGTCTGGCTAAGTGGTTTCGGGTATGACCCCCAGATGGCCCGAGTGAAGCCGGGGTGGGGGGGTCATACACGCGGCCTCGCTGGGCTGCCCCTCAGACTCGCTGACCGCCCGCAGTCTTGCGATTCGAGGAATTGAGAGGGAAAGCTGCCAATGTCTGAAGTGACCAGATAATCCATGTCAGCGAGGACACTTCAGGTTTTACGAGCTACTTTAAAACTGAAAGGCTCCTGTGATTGGCTAAATAGTTCAGCTCTTCTTGTGCTTTCACTGGTTTGTTTCCTTGACTGAAAGACTCATCCAGCTGTTTCACATTAACGTTAGTGACACATGCATGATTATAGGGGACTGACCAATCAGCAGACAGCACAGAAGTGCTTAAGTGAAATTCAGGTCCTTTTAATTGAAATGGTCAATTACAGATCCTGTCCTGGCTCATAGTCTCCTCCCTGACATAGATTATCTGGTCACCTAACCAGTGATCCCACATTATCCAGGAGGCGAGGAAACTTTGCTGGTTTTGGGATTGATAGCAGTCACACCTTCAGCTAATGGCACATTTAAGGCACTAAACAATGAAATACTTTGGTATTGGCTCAGATGCAGTTATATTTGATAACTGAAATGTCACCAGCTTTTACTTCCAGATGCCATTAGCTTTGATGACCTGAATGTCACTGTGGTTAGCTCACAAATGTTACAGGTTTTGATGACCTGAATGTCAATTGTGTTAACATCCAGATGCTACTGGTTTTCATAACCTGAAGGTCAATTATGTTAGCATCCAGATCCTACTGGTTTTGATAACCTGAAGGTCAATTATGTTAGCATCCAGATCCTACTGGTTTTTATAACCTGAAGGTCAACTGTGTTAACATCCAGATGCTACTGGTTTTCATAACCTGAAGGTCAATTGTGTTAGCATCCAGACATTCCCGATTTAGAAAACCTGAATGTCACTAGGGTTATCAGCTAGATGTTAATGTATTTGCTTACTTCAATATCAACAGAATTGCCATCCAAGCACCCCAGAGATTCAACAAAATTGATGCGTTCGCATCTCTGGTATAATATCCCCCAATATACCATACATATTCGTCCATCTTTCCATCAGCCTGGAGAGTATTTCCAGAAGAACGAGGTACAAGTAAGGATAAGACGCCAGTCCACAATGGCAAAAATATTCTTCTCTCACATACAGCCTTCCAATAGCCCTGAAAGTTCTCATTGAAGGTTTGTTGCTGAAGGTGTATTAGTAATGCCCTCCTATTTGGACAAAGCGGCCTTTTTTAGGGACATTAGACTCCTGTATCTGCCAAGGCAGTGATACTCAAAGGCAGTTTAGGTGAAGAACGTGGGCTTGCTAGTCCATCAGACGGCTGCGTGTGCCTGTGTTGTTTACGCCGAAGGCTGAGCCGCCGGCCCTGACCACCATTAGGGTATTCCCCCGGGAACGAGCTCGTTCTTGCCCAAGGTCTTGGCACGGTTTATTTGTGCTGGTCGTACTTTAAATGTGGAAAGGCCTTTTCCCCCTTGGGTTTAATGAGGTGCAATTAGTCTCAAAGCTTTGTCACACACTGGAAAATGCGAAGCAAGGAAAATGAGGAGCTATAAACCCTAGTGGTGTGGTGATCTTTCTGAAACCGCTCTGGAAAGTAAAGTCATAGAGTTTTGTTAACATACCACATGAAAAGAAATCTAAATAGATGCTATTTACTGCACATAACATGGGTAAGATTATGATCGACAGTAGAGGCGGAGGGCTATTGTGTGTGTATAAGTGCGTATAATCACGCTTTCCTAACATTTCTTTTGTCGATTTTTATGTCGTTTAAGCTTTGTTGGTGTAGAGTCAAAGTTAAACCTTCACAACGATAGACCGACAAACTGGGTGTGTGTCTGTGATCATGGGCAATCGGGAAACCTGAGGCACGCTTCCCGATGCAAAATCCGATTTACGGGCAGCCTGGCATCGACTTCCTCTCTGCATCAGAGGCTCCGCCTGTCCTCCACGTCCGCCACACGACATCTTCTATTACAAATGGCTACCGTCTCACATGAAGAGGGGATAGACCTTAGAGCAGGGGTGGGGAACCTGATCCATGGAGGGCCAGTGCGGGTTTTTGGGATGGCCTCTCAATCAACCAATAATAAAGCAGTGGATCTCAACTCCAGTCCTGAGGACCCACTGTGATTGGCTGATTGAGAGGCCATCTGCCTAAGAGGGACCCCACGAGAAGAAAATGAAGAAGCATGACATCTCTTCAGAAAACAGCCAAAATCTTTTTATTTCTGGATAAAGACTAGTGGAAAAAAAGTGTAATTCATCTGAATCGTCAGGCCTGGATTGTGGATATTGAAAAATGGGCAGTGGAGGAGGGGGGACCGCAAACGGGGAGGGGGGCCCGCAAACGGGGAGGGGGTCTCGCAAATGGGGAGGGGGGCTCGCAAACGGGGAGGGGGACTCACAAACAGGGAGGGGGGCTCGCAAACTCTCAGGTCATAACAGGTGTCTCCAGCCAAACGTGCCTGTCGGCAGCCTCTCCGCTGCGTCACACGCTGCACATCTGGTTTCCAACACAAGCTCCCGGTGACCTGCTCCCAGTCACGGTCACGTCCCCCCTGTCAGCCTCCCTCTCCGCCAGCTTGTTTATGGGATTTTCTTTAGGTGATTCTTTGTTGGAGACGACAGCGGCGATAAATTTCTTATCACACCGCGTCCAGTTGAGGTCACCGCCGGCCGCTTCGTCCAGATCTGCCTTCCAGCTCTACTGGCTGACTTCACTCCATTATTTTTCTTTTCTTCTGGTGCTGGTAAAACTCCTCATGACCTTTGGGGTCCGTCTGGACTTTACGAGACGGGGCAGCATGTGTGGTTTCGGCACCCAGTGAATTGCCAGTCCCTGTCCAGTTAGCAGTTAACTGGGCTTTTTTTAAAAAAAAAAAAAAAAAAAAAAATCTATTATTTATTCACTTTTCCAGACAGAGAACAAACTTTTATTGGGCCTCTCTTTGCTATTGCATCAGAATCTGTTGGTAACTCCACCCCCTAGTTAGCATTCACCAATGATAGAGTCCCTTTACCTGCCCATTAAGTTTCTGGTTAATGATTAGATCTGGTTTTGGAGTCAAGAGAATGACCCCATGCTTTTGGGGCGACAGCGTGAGTTTCTGTCTGAGTGCAGCAGTCACTATTGTGGTCCTGGAAGGGTAGAGTTTTAGCTCATTGGGTAAATCTGTGGCTGTCACGCTTCCAGAGTTGGTGTCCAGTTCCCCGACTCTGTGCCGTCACCACCTACTTCAATACCCTGCAGTGGCCCAAAGAGGCATAGATGAGGAGACGTGCAAGTCTAAAGTGTCCCTACGTATGTGTGACACCTGCGTTGGCCTGACATCCTGTCTGGGGTGTGTTGCTTCCTGGGAGGGACCTGAGCTTGATAAACAGGCACGGGGGGTGGAATGCTTCTGGAGCCTGAAATTAGCAGAAATGTTTATACCCTCCACCTGCCGTCTGATGAGACCATATGCCTAGCAATTAATAATTCAGGTCGCGCCGTCTCTCTTGAACATTTCTCCTCTTACGAGCAAAAGCAAAAAGAATTCATCACCATGCATACACGTGCATTTATGCAGGATGAGCCTCAGAATTGACCGTGTACATGGAATTAGCGCCTTGGTTTGCGGTGAGGTCCAGGAACAGATGAAGCTTGAGCATGGTACATGGTGGGCAAAGAAGCTAGGTGTGTTTTTTTGGCAATATGATCATGCCAACATCCATTCAGCAGGGCTATGGCTGGGTATCCCTGCCCTAACACACAGGGAAACTAGATCTACCCTCTGGTCCTCAGGAGAGGTCCTGTTACCTCCCCCCTAGGTACGGAAGATGATTATGGAGATGGCTTTCCATGGGGGGGAGGATTGTGAACCAGCTCAAGAGAGTCATTAGGGGCAGGGGGGCAGCAGGTGGCTTAATGATTCAGAGACCACCCTTTAAGCCACATGGTTACAAGTTCAAATCCAAGCCTCAAATAGAACAGCCTCAGTAAACAGTTTTACAAATGGCTGAAAGTGTAAACACTGTAAGCTATAAGAGCGGCGAGTAACCGAAGAAAGAGGGAATATAGTGAAGCTGAACTTAATATAGAAGTGTGCTTAAGAAGCTGCTCCAGAGAGGGCGTTTAATTATGGCTGAACTGTGAAGCGAAGCTTTAAGCTTCTCCACTGCTCACTGCACTCGGGACTCCTCCAACTTTGGAGGACGTTAAAGGGGAATTTCAAAAACGGCTTTTTTTAAAATGAAAATCACAAGTTTAATTTTTTCACACCGGGTGTTTTTTCTTTAAGAAATTATATGCCACAGAATGATCTTTGCCACTGGGGTGCACGTGCCAAGCGTCTGATGTAGACTTGAAGATGGATCGGCGCGCGATCGCAATGGAGGCTGCGATGCTGGACGTGGCGTGAAGCTGAGGACGCCAGTGCTTCAGGGGGGATAGAGATTCGCCTTTCTGTGAATTTTCCGCCTGCCTTGTTTAGTGTTCGTGGAAGTGCATGGCTCAGGTCCTCGGCGTCGAAGCGGGGTGCCTGGGAGGACATGCGCGGGTTGGGGGTGGGGGGGGCAGATGGCAGCTCCAGCACAGCTGAGACCTGAAACAGCAAGTGGTGCCTGACACCCACCTGGCCTGCATTCCAGAAGCTGCTTTTTTCATGCAAAGTACATCAGCTGCAACCATCATTCTTTCATTCAGGTGTCGAGAGCCATCTCATATGGACAACAGGGAATAAACTGTGCATGATTTACTGTAAGTCAAACTATAGTACTTTATTCATCGAGCCCATTATTAGGTAGAGCAGGTGTACCAGTGGTCAGGAAATGGTCTGGAACAGTCAAAGGGACCCAGCGCACAGGTCTAAGAGCGACTGTTCTTTAGGGGAGTAAGTCCTACAGAGTTACACTGGGTTTGATTGTTAGAGGCCCCGCAGAGGTCAGGTGCATCGTAAACCACAAAAGGCCTTGTGTTTTGTGATTGTGGGGCTCTGCATTTGCCTAATGACTGCAGTCGACTTCTTAACTATTGCTTTTTCCAGCCCTGTGTTGCTAGATGATTTTAGTGGAACAAAGCAAGTTAAGCACTAAAAGCTCAAGGGTACAACAGCAGGGTTCCTCACGTGTTTTCCAGGTCACAAGCCTCAGCCAGTCAGTACCAAAGATGAGTAAAACTCAGGGCACACAGGGGTGACAGCCAGCGCGAGTCATGAGGCATCGATTCTGGCTTCGATGGCCTCACGTTGCAAAGGCTACACCCACGATTCCACTATTTTTAAAACTGCATCATTGTGCAGAGTGAGATCGCCACTGAGGACAACCACGCTCACCTCAGAGAGAATCTGTGACCCTCACTCCCAACCCTCTCAGAGCTCCCAGCCAACGTTCACCATCTATATTTGTCCCAGCTGCCCTGAAGGACTTGGCCCAGGCAGCCATAAGGCAGTGGCAGCATGGACGTTCAGAAAAACAACATCTTTGCGTCCTCTTGCTCTGTTGGGTTGCAGGGCCCGGTAGCTAGTGATCCCTCTAACTGGACAGCATGCCTTGCTTCAGCTAAACTGAGAAGGGATGAAAAAAACACAAAACTATAAAACCTGTGGTGGGCGGGATTGTTTTATAACATCAATGACCAAGTGGAATGACCCCATTGGTTAATTTACTTTGATTGACGGCAGTCCCACCCACTCTGGGTTTCCAGGCTTCTTTCCTGCCTCCATTGCTGTGTGCTTTAACGTGTAGCTCCTGCCAAGCCGTTATTGTGTCTCTCTCGGGCTGCAGGCCTAGGTGACTCAGTCTTGTGGGTTGAAGAACTTTCAGATGTGACATTTTAGATTAACGGGTGGGTTGTTTAGCTTAGCCTTGTGCCTGCTAATCGTCTGTGACAAACATGCTGATTTAGTTAAAGAAACTACCGTAATGCTGAGCCCTTCGGCAATGCGGGCCTTATACCGGGTCGGTTTTATGTCTGGAAAATGACAGAGAGTCGGAAACGGAGCGTCAGTCTGTGAAAGGAAAAGCCAGCGCACGTATATTCAAGTTTAGCGTGAGCCTTATCGCGTTTGACACCCGAGCGGGCGGGCACACGCAACCCTGGTTCCGTTCTGTCTCTCACAAATTCCAAATTCTACTCATTCCTCTGTCCCTCTCGGATCTCGATCCCCCGGACGGGCAGCGGGAACAACCGTCCTGCGGGTCGCTCTCCCTGCCGCTGGCTCTCCGCTCACCCTCCAGCATTCCTTCCTAAACTGAGAGCGTCTGACTGAGATCCAGCGTCTTCCCTCAGCTGTGGAAAAGTCTCCGGCCGTAGCTGCTAATGAAGTCCCACCTGCAGACGCCTTCGGATCAGAATTTCCCCCCATTGTGCCGAACATGTGTGAGACCCCAAAGCCCACAATCAGATCTACAGGGACCTAAAGCGGTGTTGGGCTCTCCCTCTTGGCGTTGTCCACCTGTCAGGGTGATCGCTGACTTCTGGTTCTGGTTCTGCTTTTGGTCATTACGGGGTCATGAACACAAGGCGACCGGCAGGACGAGAAAAACCGGGTTACTCAATAATGAGTGGTGTGCCTTTATGAGGGGGGGGGGGCATTCCTGTCGCAGACCTCAGTGCGGAACCCGGACATCATGTCCCAGTGAGCCCCAGGGGCTTTGCTCCCATGAACCTCTCCTGCCCCCCCGCAGCTACTTCCTCTCTCAGGATGGCCCACCTATGGAGGGTTTATGGTGCGTGTGAGCTGTACATTCCTCACGCCGATACAGTAATCCTCAGAGACAGTTCGCACTTTCAGTGTGTATGTGGGCGTTTGTGTGTGTGTGTGTGTGTTGGGAGGGGGGGAGGGCAGCTTGGCAGGGGGCCAGCAAAGAGCACGTTAGCCCATTTGTCCCAGTCTGGTTACCAGTCGCAGTTAGCATTTCTGAAAGACGGGACTCATTAAGAGTGTGTGCGAGGGGTGAGGCTGGTTCCGGACTGGGGCGTTGATGCGAGCAAGAAAAAATGGGATCAGGTTCCACACGGGAACAGGCACTTAAAGGGAGTTCCTAAACAAAGTGATTCCATAAGGGCCGAGCGAGTGAATTACAGCAAGCGGACTGCTCACTGAGCCACTGCGAGTGTCTGTGAAACGTGTCTTTTGGGGATAGGCTTCAGCTGATTACATTACCAGCCTTTATTAATGTTTGGGCACTAATGCCAATTTTGGGGTAAAAATGCGGGGGCTTTGACCTCAAGGTGAAGACAAAGCACTTTTTTCGCCCTCTTGGTGTTTTCTTTGCTCAGAACCACTGACCTCCTGATTATTTCTGGAGCGCTGCTGGTAAATCATTCTTTATGGTCAAATGAACGGAGGGTTTTTTTTTTTTCTTTAGACGTACATTTAACGTTTCTCCCTCCTGGCCTCGGCGTCACTGCCGAATGTCTGCTTTTTACGAGTTGTTTTGCAGAGGTTGTGGTCTCCCCGACTTTCGCTATTCCTCGCTTCCCGTCTCGTCTGGACGACAGCTCCTGTCCGTCTGGCTCCGCCCACCCCTTCCCCCCCCCGTGTCCGCTGTCCCGCGGGACCCGGGTAGCATCCTTTTCGTCTTTTTAACGATCGCCGTCAAACGGAAAGGGACTCTCGCCCCGAATGGGGCCTTTCAGAGACGGGAGAGCGGAGCTGTTGTTGTCTGGAGTGGGATGGTAATGATGTATTCTGGATGGGAAAGGACCCGGTTTCCAAATAACGGTCATATAATTTTCGCTGTGGCATAGTGAGAATGCTGTGTGTGAGCGGAACTGGCATCGCTCGCCGCGGCTCTCAGGAATCCGCCGCCCCGCCCACACTGCTGCTACGGGACGGCTGCCAGTGTCCCGCTGGTGTCCATGGCCGGGGCTCGGGGTCACACAGAACCCCTTCTCGTTAACTCTGGGGGGCCGGCCCTCCTTTATGGCCCCCTGGGACACTCCTTCCGACAGGTCGAGTTTTCCTTGCCCGGGAATTCCTTAAGATGTGACGTTCGCCGCTTTACACAAGCGACCGTCACAGACACGCGTCAGGTTCATTCCTACCTATTGTACGGATTGCTGTGCTTCCACGCCCCCTAGAGGAGACAGGGAGTAAAAACGTGCCCCGATTGTCTAAGTACTCCAAAATACTGGTATGTAATAAATAATTAAGAGTGTGTTAATGGATAAGCATCATGATTTTAAATTTACACCCTCTCTCTCTTCCTTACCCTCTATACAGAGAAACTCTACAACTCCAATGGACGAGAGCTAAGAAGAGCTCTATTCTCCCTGAAGCAGATCTTCCAGGTAAAATCAAGGTTCTTATCATTGTGCTTTTCTTGCCACGTTTCCTCACAGAACATCTGCCCTTGACGCACAAGCAGACGGCCACACACACACGAAAGCTCGCACGTGCTGAATGCCAACACCCACTGGGGTCCTTGGTGGCCCCTGGCAGCTGATTGTTTCCGATTCGCTGGGACAGTAGGTCTCAAAGCGTCCTGAGCAGCTGGGCGGAAACGTTTGCCGACGGATTCTCCCAGACCAGAAGGTCACAGAGTCGGAGAAACACAATGCCCGTTGTCTCAGCGGTGACAGATTGTAATGTCTGTGTTCCGTGTCGTTCGTCGACTCGGAAAATTCTTAAACCATTCATTGATCTATTTCTGTACGGTTGTGTGACACCAGTTTCTGAGCGGTTAACATATTTGCACAGTTAGTCCATCTCTCCTCTGAAAGAAAAAATGACAAAAGGAAGGGGTGACCAATATCTCATTGTATGTAGTATGTTTAATTGTATGTAGGGTTATGCACGCAGCTCCTGGTTTATGTATATAAATCGTATAAAATAGTATAAAAGATAAGCTACAAAGATTAGCCACTGGGATGCTAGCAAAGCTTGTGTACTACATGTAAAAAAGATAAGATAAAACAAACCTGGATGCTAACTGTATCTGTATATATGTAGTATAAAAAAAGATAAAGTAAAAAGATTAGCCACCAGCATGCTAATGGAGCCCATGTACTACGTGGTACTATAAAACGATAAGCTAAAACAATTAGCCACCAGCATGCTAACAGAACCCATGTACTATACGGTACTTTTAATGATAAGCTAAAGGAATTAGCTACTGGGATGCTAACAGGGCCCCTTGTACTACAGTGTACTATAAAAAGATAAGACAAAACTATTAGCCATCAGGATGCTAAAAGAGCCCCTGTACTATATGATAGTGTTTAAGGAGAACCATACAGAGCTGTGTGTGAAGATGGTGGCCAAACCGTCACCTCCGTACAGAGGGTAGAGCAGAGCGGACTGTGTGCAGCGTGAGGTGAGGTCACACTGAGGCACGCCACGTCTCCACAGCTGTCTGGGGGACAAAAGGGGCACAAAGGGGGACAGCTCGGTTAAAGTCTTTATTTCTGTGAACACATCTTCCCTGCTTTGAGGGGACATTAGGTCGTTTTAACTCCCCCCCCACCTGTCGTCCCGCCCCTGTTTCTGCTCACAGTTCAGATGTATGTTTGTTCCAGGGACAGCCTCAGTGCGACGGAGACCTCCGTGACCAATATCGCACTTCGATGATGGAATATCCCCCACTGCTGTTAGCACTCTCAGTACCAGGACAATTTAACAAGGGCATTGGGAGCCAGGAGTCAAAGCAGCCAAACGCCTATTCAGCTGAACATTAAAAACAGGCTGTGCTGTTGTACCCTAGAACAGAGTACTTAACCTGAATTGCTCCAGTAAAATTTTTTAATGTATTAAAGGATAACAGTTTAAAGACGCTTTAGATGAAATTCTTAGAACTTCAGTGATATTGTGCTGACTCTTTTGTGTCTTATACTTGTCATTTGTTTTTGGTGTACACTGTATTTCTCTCGGGGCGGCATGTTGGTGCAGTGGTTAGCACTGTTGCCTCACACCTCTGGGACACGGGTTTGAGTCTCCGCCTGGGTCGCATGTGTGTGGAGTTTGCATGTTCTCCCCGTGTCGTTGTGGGGTTTCCTCCGGGTACTCCGGTTTCCCCCCACAGTCCAAAGACATGCTGAGGCTGATTTGAGTTCCTAAATTGCCCATTGGTGTGTATGTGTGAGTGAATGGTGTGTGAGTGTGCCCTGCGATGGGCTGGCCCCCTGTCCAGGGTTCTTCCCTGCTTCGTGCCCGTTGCTTCCGGGATAGGCTCCAGACTCCCCGCGACCCAGTAGGATAAGCGGCATGGAAAATGGATGGAAGGATGGATGTATTTCTCTCCAGGTACCGCATAATTGTGGAAAAGCCCACAGTAAAGAAGGGGTTGTGGTCGCAGAGCATGTCATGTGACCGTTTATCTGTTGTCCGTGGTCTTACAGTAGGTTTACATGCCGGAAGTGGGGGCTCTGTGCTCATCCTTTCAATTGCTTCCCTCCCGGACAGATTATAAGGCCTGTAACATGACCTCTGGCTGTCCGAGAGCCAATTATGAGGCGCGAGGCAGGGATATAAGCTGTGGACCTCACACACAGAACAGCGTACACACCTGGCGCTGCAACGCTGATGTTTTTAACAAGGCTCAGAAATGTGCAGCTAGACAGGGCTGCTCTCCCTCTGCATTTCACAGGACAGCCAGACTCTGAGCGAAAACCTCGTTAAAAACACCTCAGAATGTCAAAAAAATGATTCTTTCTTTGTTAAGTCTCTCTTTTTCTTTTACTGTTAAATGTAAATACAAGCCATATAACAGCAGGATGCAGGCAGGGAGGGTCTCACAGTGTGGGGAGTGGGGGGGCTCAGTAAAATTACTGTCCCAGTGGGGGGGTTCTTACTAAATTGCTGCAACTTTCGTGTAATTGTCTATTACCTGCAGAGGGGGGGGTCCCCTTGGTAGGCTTTGGTCACATGTGCTTCTGTGTTGTTGCGTGTATGTGTCATGCTGCATTCCCGCTGTCTTTCAGGATGACAAAGACTTGGTCCATGAGTTTGTCATGGCCGAGGGCCTGACGTGTTTAATAAAGGTGGGAGCAGAAGCGGACCAGAACTACCAGAACTACATCCTCAGAGGTACCGTATTTCTACTGAATGATGTCATCTTGTTCCCCCTCTGCTCGCAAGGGCGTATTAAACCTCTGTCTGTCGTCTGAATCACAGATGAGGTCTCTTGTAGTCGTGACTCCACAGCAGACAGGACAGGCAGGGAGCCTGACGTCTTAGAGATAGGATTCCTCGGTCACAGACATGACTCCAGGTTAGATGTGACTCTCGAGTCAGAGATTGGGCCTCTTAAGGATAGGACTCCATTTAAACAGACATTTGCATTGGGCCGCCACGATCCTGCATAGGACATGCAGGTATGGAAAATGAATGAATGGATGAATGGATAGGTGGGTGGGTGGGCTCCTTGTCAGACGTGAGACTGTCCATCTCCTGATGCAGGGAGAGAGACAGACGAGTCCTCACAGAGAGACAGACGAGTCCTCACAGAGAGACAGACGAGTCCTCACAGATAAGGTGTCATGGTCAACGACTCCCAGTGCAGGTGCAGAGAACAAGGAGAGAAGGAGCCTCTGGGACTTTGAATAACCCACAAAAAGAGGGGGCTGGCCTGTGAGGGGGAGGGTTTATGGGATGTTGTTCCTGGAGGGGCTGAGAGATACTGAACCCTGCTCACTTTTCTCTTCTTGATTTTCTCCCATCTGTTGTGCTTTACTGACGGCACGTGTCTGTTTATTCGTGTATCCGTTCCTGTATTAGCTCTCCTGTGTACGCATTAGTGCGGTGTTTCCCAATCCGGTCATCGGGGATCCACAGACTGTCTGGTCGGGGGCTCGGAGGGAGCAAAAACTTGGAGCAGCTTTGACTCCCCGAGGACCGGGTCGAGAAACACTTGCGTTCGTGGGGGAGCCAATCACAGGAGACGCCGTGCTTCGGACGCACGGTTCAGAGCGGCTCGCACGTGGCCCCCCTGTTGTTGTTCGCGCAGGTCACAGGGAGCGTTTGGCCTGGGCGTCCTCACACCGGGATTTAGTGATGGCCGATCCTCTGTGGGAAGCAGACAGATATCCCTGAGACTCCAGCCAAGGGAAATAGTGCGCGGATAAATCATTGTTTTAAAGTTTAGCCTCGTCTGCCCCAGTCCTCACCTCCACAGCCTCCCGCTTGCTCCCGGCCAGACTCGGTCCTCATCCAGCCCAGCTGCGTGACCGCGTGAGAATCCCTCCGCGGGGTCCCGAGAGCGCGGGAGCAACCCCTGTGGTGAGGGGTGTTTCCCATGGGCATCCCGCCGCCCCCCCCCCCCCTTGGGCGTCAGGATGTGACTCCCCTGAGCCGGGCCCTGCAATGATCCGGCCCCCTCTGTCCGTCCGGTCCGCCCCCCCCCCCGCCCCTCGAGCGTCGTCAGGAGCACCGCGGAGCGGCTGGCGCGGAAACACGATGCCGCCGTGACCCGCCAGTGTAAACACGCCCGGAGGAAAAGGCGGGGGGGCGGGGGGGCGCTCGCGTGTGGAGGGGTTCGAGACTGGCGTGTGTCACTGGACCCGGACCACACACGGGGAGCACCGATCAAGCAGAGCGTTCATCACTGAGGCCCCTAATGTAAATTACAATAAACAGAGACCCTCACAAAACCCCACCTTCTCTCCCTCGAGCCTCATGGCAGCACTTGATAAGTATTTCCCCCATCCTGGGCCACCGTCCGCCTCCTTGGCCAGACGCCTGGTCACCCGGCATGGCAGGCTTTTTCACAGCATTACTCAGTAACCCGTCAGAGGGTTTTAAGTGAATTCGTTTTAATTAAATACTCAGACCATGGGCACAGCTAGCAGCATATAGCTGATAAATCATCTAGCTGATGAATCGAGCTTGAAAAGAACTGGGAGAGAGGAAAACAAACAGAAACTCCCATGGGAGTGTAAGGAAGGGGCGTGGCCATTCTGGGGCAGGGCAAAGTCATGTGACTAGCCTGGGCCAATCCCGGTGCTGAATTACAGTAATATAAAATTGGCTTCTGTTATTTCTCACAGGCTGCAGACCACTTGGGCCAGATCCCTTTGCCTAATTCTGCGCCCCTTTGTAACCTTTCCTAGACCCAACGCCCATTTTGTTCCCCTAGGCGTCTCCCATTTGTTGTCCTTTGTTTTCCATTTTCCTCAAACCTGCCTCCCCCCTTGTACCCTAATTAAGCCCCCACTGCATCCTTCCACCCCTAGGTCACATGGTTCTGTCCACCACCTGACCCAGACAAAGACCTCCAGGCACATATAGGAGAAGGCGAGTCTCTGGGGTAGAAATGGCTTCTCATGCTCTCTGGGGTAGAACATAGACATTGCAGCATCTTTTTTAAATCTTGAACTACTGACCTGTGGGCCAGATTAAGTAATGAATCAAAAACATTTTCGGGGGGATATTAAACCTGCAGATCGGTACTTTGAGACCTCGTCCTTGAGTGAGCAATAACAAATAGTGTCAGGGTGCAAAGCTGAAGCGCAGTATCCATCCACAGTGAAATGCGTCTAGAACGTCGCAACTCAGGTTGCAGGATGAGAGCTATATGTGAGCTATATGCCTTCACCGCCTTGTCTGCTTCCGGCCAGCGTGTCCTTCATCCTCAGCAGACCTCGGGACTGCGAGAGTGTCGGGCCGTGGCTGAAGGGAAGGTGCATTTCCAACAGCGGGGGGACACTCATAGCAGGCAATACCCCCCCCCCCACCCCACACCCCAGCAGAAAGAAACCTTTCCCATGAACCTCCACCGGCCGCTGGAACGCGACTCCTGGCGTCGCCATGGCGCTGAAAACCGCGTGCTGCCAACAGAAAATGCATCCTTGAAGGAAGCGTACTTCGTCCGGGGAGCCCCGTGCCAAAACATACACCACTATATATTTAAAATTGTGTTGTGGCCCATAGCTATCAGTGCATACATAAATCCTTGTGGATAGACGTGTATTAAAGCTGACTTCCTGAATCCTAACAGTAAATAGTCAGCAGTGCAGACGAGCCATGAAAGGGTTCAACATGCTGAAATCACACACTGTAAAATAACGTAGGGAACCCCCCCCCCCCATGATCTTGGGCTATCAGTCATGCCTGAGAGTGCCGGCTGCTGGTCAGTGGCTTGTGGCTCATGTCTGCCCCCCCCCTCAAGCCCCCAGCCCCTCCCACACTGCTCCTCTCAGCCCCAAACACAGACTTCTGGTCACATGAGATTGACTCAGGTCTCCACCGTCTCTGAACACTGCGGTTGTGGCAGGACTTACATTACACCCGTCTCCATACCTTACCAGGCAGAAAGGGGCTGACTTCCTTCTTTCACCGGGCCGGTGGCTTGGGCGGATGTGTGCGGTTTACAGCCCGCTGCCTATTTATGTTCCGAAGATATGGAAACAAACGCCAGGCGGTTAATAGCCCGTCGCCCTCACTTATTGTCCATGCACTGACTGTCGGGGGCCTTAGAGAGCGGCTGTGAAGTGAGGCACTCTGTGCGTGTGGTGGTTGTGAGTCCCGCCACCCCGTTCTCCTCCGAGTCCGTGAGAGTGACCGCAAAGGACTGCCGCGGTTACTTATTACCAGGTTAATCAGGCTCTGTTAAAAGATTAGCACGATATCTCCTTGCTGTAGGATGTGGTGAGTCACAGCGTATCAGCGTCCCGATTGGCACCATTCCCAGCCCTTTTAGGTACAGCAGCTCCCCCGATCCGATTAGTATAATGGGAGCCCTGGGAGCAGGCGTCACGCAGTCAGTATATGGCTCTGTGAACTGGTTTCTCACTGGAGACTGCGGACAGGAATAGCTATTCATAATCTCCCATCATGCCTCATGATTTACCCATAATGCACCCTGTCATGACCTTGTCGAACTAGAGGCCCTTGTCCTTCCATGCTTCCCTCACTTATCGCTCCTTGTTTCGCCCAAAATCCTTTCCGTCTCATTCTTCTCGTTCTTCAATTCCTCCCCTTCTATTCCAGTCTGCTTCTTCCTCATCCCATGCCCCCCCCCCCCAAGCACACAAACACACACACACACACACTCACACACACACACACACACACAAGCACACACACACACATATAAGGAAAGTCACGAGATGTTAATTCCTTATCACCCAGGCTGGCACAAAAGACATGTGATTATATTTGATGTATTCAAATCGTAAAACTTTATAACATAGAGATCAGGTTGGTCCGTTCTGTGCCTTGGGCTCTTGTTAGATGTGAATGAGTTGCTGTGATCAGCACAGACAGGTGGATCAGGCAGGGTCTGCATCATCAGCACAGACTAAGAACAGCTGATCTGGGAGTCTCGTTATAAACAATCATAACAAGAATACGGTAATAGCTGAAATTAAAAGATGAAAATAAGATAATTGCAGTAATCAGCCAGCATGGGAATGTAACTCAGAGGCTCAGATGAAGCTTCAAACCAAACAGACAGTGATGTCGCATGGGGCTCTGACTGGATACGTCACGTCATGGTCTCTGAGGGTTAGCAGAACGCTATTCGTGTTCAGAAATCCTGATTATATTAATTAGCAGCCTCATTAGCTTACGGTTTCATTCATACGAAAGAGCCGGACATTCCACGAGGAAAATGAGCCTGACTCTCTGGAGGCTGTGCAGTTCTGAATGGGGGCTTCCCTGTCGACCGGGTGGGAAGAGTCATGATGGATGGGGGGGTGCAGAAAAAGAGACACGGCCAATTCTGGAGACGAAGTGAACAGCTCTGGGATAATGGAACTGTAAATATTTAAGTGGAAGGGGAGCTGGGCAGCCAGGCGGATGTGGGATTGCAGCCCACTGTGCCACGTGTGACTTATAGCGGCAGTTACAGGCTTGACCATGTGGGAAACAGGCCACACCCCACCATACCGCAAGGCGCTATATAACATAACATCAGCACTCCACCTTTCGCTTCCTCCACTCTTGTATCCCATTTCTGCTGTTCCTGCTTCTATTCTGTAAAGTAAACAAGCCCCCCCCCTTTCAGCCCTACCCACCCATCGGTGAGCATTAGCTTAACATTTCATCTATTTCATTCATCCGTCCATCCATCCACTCTAGGCATGGAGGCTGTCACAGGTGGGGACACCCTGGATGGGATGCCAGTTCATCACAAGACACACATTTTACACACCGTGTGCAATTTAGGGACATCAGTTCACATAACCGCATGTTAGGATGTGAGAGGACACCAGGACAATGCTGATCAAAGCCCCTGTAGAGCCATAGACAAGCTTCACCGTCAGCACCAGGACCAGTGGTTTGCTGAGACGGCACCCGCCTGTGTCACCCAATCTGTTGACTGCTGCTGACCAGGGTACTGGGAGCGGACCTATTTCAACAGAGAGAACATGCAGACTATGCCCATAGTGGGATTCGAACACACAACCCTGGAAATGCGAGGCCACTGTGCTGTAATGTTAATGCAGTGTGGGGGGTACTGGCGCTGTGTATGTGTATGTGGGGGGAGGGGGGATCAGATATACATTACATTGTGGGGACTAAACGTCCAAGCAATGTGATAAAAACCTGTTATTGATGATTAAGGTTGGCGCTGGGTAGGGGTCAGGTTGTCATTGTCGGGATTAGGGCCCATAGAAGTGAATGAATAGCTCTTTATAATCTCCCATCATTCCTCATGATTTACCCAGAATGCACCCTATCATGACCATGTCGCACTAGAGGCCCTTCCGTTCTCATCCCCATGAAGATATGAATACAAACGTGTGTGTGTGTGTGTGTGTGTGTGTGTGGGGGGGGGGGGGGTGTCTCAGCATGTACAAGCCTCCATATCTTGCAGTGCTTTTCTGTCCAGCTCAGTTGAAGTCTGCCAGCCTCCCCCTCCCCCCTCAGCTGGCCCCCTCCTTCCTCGCCATAGGTGCTCAGCTGTGCGTCAGTCCTCTTAGTGTTACTGGTGGGGCCAGTCGAGCTCAACAGGTATGTCAAAGTGGAGCCAGGTC
>JAODLC010000050.1:3320134-3358699 GCA_026781145.1 Hippopotamyrus pictus
TCCCTCTCTCTCCCGCTCTCTTTGTCCCTGTCCCTCTCTCCCCCTCTCTCCCCCTCTCTCTGTCCCTGTCCCTGTCCCTCTCTCCCACTCTCTCCCCCTCTCTGTCCCTGTCCTGCTCTCCCACTCTCTCCCCCTCTCTCTGTCCCTGTCCCTCTCTCCCACTCTCTCCCCCTCTCTGTCCCTGTCCCGCTCTCCCACTCTCTCTCCCCCTCTCTGTCCCTGTCCCTCTCTCCCCCTCTCTGTCCCTGTCCCTCTCTCCCACTCTCTCTCCCCACAGTTCCGCCTGGTGGTGAAGACAGCACTGAAGCTGCTCCTGGTCTTCGTCGAGTACGCAGAGGCCAATGCCCCCCAGCTCGTCCAGGCCGTCGACGCCGTGGACACTCAGAGAGGTGAGAGACAAGAGAGACAGGACAACCCCCCCAAAAAAGAGACATTTGAGTGTCATGCTGTTGTATCCTTGAGCTCGGTACTTAACCCTGAACCCAAACATAAACAAAGTGCTGTTGGGTCAGTTTGCTGGGGGCTGTATACAGTGGGTGAACCTGCCCTCCCCCCTTCCTGACCTATGGCCACAGACATCTGTAACAGGTGGACTTTGTTACCTGTGCCTCTACACTTCAGAATAGCCGTGGTGGGTCAAGTTACACATTTAGCAAAGTGGCTGTAGTGGATGAGGGATTCCAGATAACCTCACTTATATCCAAAGAATGTATTGCATTGATTACTTGTGTATCTATATTCATGCTTCTCTAAAGCTTGATTGAACTGTTGGGCTGTATTAACAAGTACTGGGTTGACAGTGTATGTATATATATTTAGGTTTGGCGAGCTGCGTGTTTTTACAGATCCCACAGCGGCTCAGCTTGGCTGGGCCGCCGACATCCTGATTTTGTTCTGCAGTCTGAAAACACTAGAACCGCCGTCAGTGGCACAACACAGCTGTTTCGGCTTCCCTGTCTCGCTTTCCAACAATAAGCTTGTTGGCCGCCTCCTGCTGGTTCGGGAGGGTAGGGCGACTTGGAAAAGAGCGCTGGCTCTTCTCCCGGTTTGGGAGGTGGGTGGGAGGGGACCCGGAGGAAGGGGTGATATAAATCAGGAGCCCGCCTGGTCCAGACTGTGGATAGTGGTCGACCTTCAGAACCTGAACACCCCAGGCCCTCATACAGCAATTATCGCATTNNNNGGGGGGGGGGCGCTGATAACGTTTCAGCCCCCACACTGTGGAAGCTTGGCCAGGCTTAGAAACCGCCAGCACCCGGTGCCACCGTAACCACAGTTGCTAACCGAAGCAGTCTTGAAGGCAGCAAACTTAATGGATGGGGTGGGCGTTGGGGCTGGTGGGTGGAGCCTCGCCTGTCTGGGGGGCTGGATCAGGCTAGAATGCTAACTGACTCTCCGCCTCGTAGGACACAAGTTATGGTCCAACGCGATGGAGATCCTGGACGAGAAGGACGGAGTGGACACGGAGCTGCTGGTTTACGCCATGACCCTGATCAACAAGGTGAGAGATGGGCCCTCTCTGGCGGTATCTACACAGTGGACGGTGCTTTGGGAAGCACAGCCGCCTCACGCCTACAGGTTTGGGGTTTATTCCCCACTGCTGGTGCTGAGTTTCTGTGGGTTTCCTCCCCCCAGTTCAAAAGCATGTGACTACAGTAGGTGCCTGTAGTGTGCATGATGGACTGGATTCCCATCTGCAACCCCGTCCTCCTGCCCTGTGCTTCCTGGGATGGGATCCAAACTCTCTGTCTTGTCTCGGTGCTGGATTAGTAGTTATGGGAGATGGATAGATAGATGGATGCTTATGTTCATTTTAGAGCAGCGTTTCTTAACCCGGTCCTCAGGGACTCCCAGACGGTCCACATTTTCGCTCCCTCCCAGCTCCCAGCATACCTGTACCATGTGTTCGGTGCTCTTGATTGCATGATTGTTTGGTTCGGGTGGACTGGGGGACCCTGAGAACTGGACTGGGAAACCCCAAGTTAGAGTCCATTGTCTCTTTCCTACTATCTTTTTCTGTAAGACACAGTAGTCCGCTCTGCACCGACACCTCCCATGGTGTTTCTGCTGGAAGAGCCTGCAGGAGAGCAACCTGGGCGCTGTTGTCATTTAACAGGAACATGAAGCACGTAGCTGCTACACTTGAGTTCATAGCAAACCCTTGGAAGGTCAACCCCTGTACATGACTCTCATTGCAGACGCTGTCAGGCCTCCCAGATCAGGACTCCTTCTATGACCTGGTGGATGCTCTGGAGGAGCAGGGCATGGAGGCCGTGGCCCGGAGGCACCTCAGCAGGAAGGCGACAGACCGGGACTTGGTGGAGCAGTTCAGCATCTACGAGGTCTGCTTCTCCTGCTTTTCCTTGTGGGTCGGACCTTGAGGACTAGGCTCCTCCTACCCCATGATCGTAACCGACTGTCACCCACGCGTCAGGCGACCCTGCGCCATGAAGACGGCGACGACGATACCCAGCCACCTCCCGCCGGGTGCAAGGATCGTAGGCGGTCCAGCGTGGGCGGCGGCGGCGAGCGACGAGGCCTGGAGCGGCGCCGTAGCCGGAGGCACTCCCTGGGTCGCAACTCGGCGCCTGCCTCCCCCGGCGGCCCCAGTGGTCCGACGCACCACCCCCTGGCCGGCCAGAGCTCTCAGGACGCCAGCGAGAGGTGAGCCGGCGAAGACTGTGCGGCCCGCGTTCATTAGCACGCTAACGGAGCCATAGCATGGCTACAGGAAAACAAGTAGCATTTCCTGTCAGGCTAAAATCTGCCCTGTTTCCCCCCTGAATCTCGCATCATGTGCCGCATGACTCGTAGTCATGATGTTGTATGGGTGTCTTTTCGCTTCAGAGTGCGCCGGGGTCACGACACGCTTCATCTTCCCACGATGTAAGTTCAGAGGGCAGGACAACAAGACGTGCACAAGAGTGATGCCACACTCACTGTATATATGTGTATATCGGGCCCTTCTTACATTCTAACTGTCCGTAGCATTCACACGCTGTGATGCTTATGGTGTCCCCAAAATTGTCTGCTCCGAGGATTTTCAGGGTCAAGTCGACCAATCAGAATAAAAGCACCAGCACATGAACCAATCATGGGACTATTCCACTGTCTGCATTCTGAAAATGGGAAAGGTAGCAGCTCTGATAGGGTGGAGGTGCTCATCACAAGCACACAGCCCAGGACTGCAAAGACAGATTGGAACATGGCCGCAGAGGCTCATGGGAGTTTGGGGATTCGAGAGGGACACTTCAATCACCGCGGGGACGATTTCACAGGAAGTATGCCAGCCAGAGCAGAATTCATTGGGACATCCAAACAAGGAAAATGTCTGTATTTCAATTTAGCTTAAAAAAATATAGGAAATATTTTGTTTTCTCGCGTGCTTCAGTCGCATTGGGGTCAGGAATCGCATACTGCATCAAAGCGGGTGTGTGTGTGTGTGTGTGTGTGTGTGTGTTCACATTTGTATTCATATGTGCATGCCTACATCCATTGCATGCTGGCTTAGATCTAAAGGCTTTGTACTACATGTTGTGTTTTTGGTCAGGTCTTTTTTTCTGTACATCTAACTCTAGCCACTAATGAAAAACTATCTATGTCCTGTGTGCTAGATCAACTAAACCAGGTTTGTTTTTGATCAGGTTTGTTTACTGAAGACACATAGATTTCGATCGACACATTTTATGAAGAATGTTAGTGTCACACGGAAAAACCGTCCTAAACAGAGCACAGAAAGCGAGAAATAACACTTCACACATTAGCCTCATCTTTCAAAGCAGCTAGCATAGCACACGGGTAGCGTAGCACACGGCTAATTTAGCACATGGGTAGCGTAGCACATGGCTAGCGTAGCACACGGCTAGCGTAGCACATGGCTAGCATGGCACACGGCTAATTTAGCACATGGCTAGTGTAGCACACGGCTAGCGTAGTACACCTAATAGCGTCAGATCTCTTTACCTCTACAGTAGGAACATATCAGATGATGAGGAGTTATGGGGGAAGGCTGGTTCTTATACATATATCTTGTACTTTTTCCCACTGAGGGTATCTGAGCAGTAGCACGTTGCTTGCGTTAAACACACATGACATTTATTTGTTTTGACTTTTTCGTTTTTTTTTTGTTTTTTTTTTATCTGTGCAAGAGATCTGGAGCAAAAAGGACATATTGAACCGAGATCAATGAAAAGAACAAGAACCTGGAGTAATTCAGGGAACTAAAGGTTTTTTTTTTTTTTCGTTTAATCAGCCAGTCCACATATATAAGTGCCAGGCTGGGTATAAGATTAAATCAGTAAAGAACACAAAAATGTGTTATTGATCTTAAAGTGATTACACCTTTTGTTTTATATTATGCCGTTCTTGGACAAGGGATATACCTAAAAGCCACCAGTAGGAGGCAGACATCTATGGATAATGTCCATCCAGGCAGACAATGTCTCCATCCAGGCAGACAGTGTCCATCCAGGCAAACAATGTCGTCCATCTAGGCAGACAATGTCCATCCAGGCAGACAATGTCCATCCAGGCAGTGTCCATCCAGGCAGACAGTGTCCATCCAGGCAAACAATGTCCATCTAGGCAGACAATGTCCATCCAGGCAGACAATGTCCATCCAGGCAGTGTCCATCCAGGCAGACAATGTCCATCCAGGCAGACAGTATCCATCCAGGCAAACAATGTCCATCTAGGCAGACAATGTCCATCCAGGCAGACAGTGTCCATCCAGGCAAACAATGTCCATCCAGGCAGACAGTGTCCATCCAGGCAGACAATGCTTTCATCACCTCAGAATTGTACCAAATGTGTTTGTCTTTCTTTTCCTTCTAATTTATTATACCACTAATTAGACTTGGATTCAGATGTCTCCTTTAACGAGGAAAATCTCCAAACTGACCCTGGCAGCTGGAATATTACTTTAATGAGAAAGAATTTGGTTCTGTTGGACCAAAGCGTAGGGTGGCTTGTTTCTGGTTTGGAACTGGGAGAAAAACTGGTGGAGATTCTTGACATGTGTGGCGTGCCCCCTCCCCTGCCAAATTGGCAGATTGGGACCAGGCGTATACGCTGAGTAAGACCAGGTGTGGACATGGAGGAGGTTGAGTACAGTCATTGAGCTGGCGCAGGCTCAGCGGTGGAAGAGAGGGTGAAGACATTGAGTAGACCCAGAACTGAACATCATTTTGGACTAGGGCCAGATATTCTCATAGAGATAATCTGGACCCAGTAATCCATTGTATAAGACCTAGATAGTCATATATCTAGGCCTACCCTGCTGAAATAACCAGCTAAGACCACCTTATGCTGGTAGCTGGTTTTAGCTGGCCTAAGATGGGCTAAGATGGTCTTAGATGATCTTAGTTGACTAGCTAAACCAACTAGAATGACCATCATAAGCTGGTATGAGCAGCTAAACCATCAAACCATTATGTGAAAATATACCTTAAGATGGTCAACTATCATACTGTCACGCCCAGCTCCGTCCGATCCTCGTGTGTGCCACACCCACCTCTTTACCTAGAGTGATTCCCCGATTGTAATCACCTGTGGCTTGTTAAGTTCAACCTGTCTGGTGTATTTAGTCCGTGTCTGAGTCAGTATTTCCCAGTTCTGTCATTAATGTGCGTCGCTGTCTGTCCTGAGTAAAGTAATAAACCCAATTGCTTGTGGATATTCGCCTTCCTGCTCCGTCATTCCCCGCGTCGTGACACATACCGGTCAACCAGCTTAGCTGATCAACCTGTTTTTTTTTCCGCAGGGTAGTCATTCAGAACAGGTCTAGGCAGATGTGCCGCTAAGGATTTTAAGACGTCAGGGGCTTAGCTCAGAGATCTAATCTATCCAAGAGAGAAAGCATGGTTGCTAAAACATCTGAGCTAATCAAATAATTTGGTCATTGGGATTCATTCGGGGTTGGTCTAGGCGTGGTCATAGAGTAGGACCGGGTTTTTCAGTAGACCATGTTTGGTCATGGAGTTGGACCAGACTGCAGTAGGTCTGTGCCTAGTCATCAGCACTAATCATTGACTATGTGACTACTTTCCTGATCAATCTAATGAGGCCTTGTTCTACAATGACCTTGTAAGAAGAGATCTACATCAGAGTTACAGGCAGCGTTGGTGGGCTCACATGAGTGAAGGCAGGCCAGGTATGTTACCCTCATCTTCTGGCCAAAGTCTTGTTGTTCTTGCCCCTATCCGGTGTTTTAATCACCCCGTCTAATTGATTCCTTGCCTGTTGGCTCCCGCTGACGCCCGGCCAGATTCCCGGTGTTGCTGAGGCTCCTGGGCATCACTCAGGTGGTTAGTCCCACACATGTAGTAGGGAAGAAGTTCTCATTCACTGTGAAGGAGCTTCAGGATTACTGTCCCGTTAGCTTTACCATTCATCAGGGGGAGGTGGGCATTCCCTAAAAGGGGGGGGGGGGGGGGATAACTGTGGTCAAGAGCAAATGGATAACTGGGTGGGGAAAATCATTGAATGGAGATGTTAGCGCTGCACGTCTGCAGAGCGGCACCCGGCCCGGGGCCGCTGGATTGCTGGCGCCTGTGTGGCAGGCGAGGTCTGCACCGGCGTCGAAATTCAGTCACGACCACAGAACAAATTCTCACAGGCGAAAAAAAAATGTGAACATATAAATACCAGAATCTCAGTACAAATCACTCGCACATTGCATGCATGGGATTGCGCAGCTTAACATAAAAAAAAAAAAAGGAAAAACGTGAAAAATGAGGCAGCCACCATCGCATAGCGGCGGGCAGGAAGCTGCAGTAAATGGAAACAAACCTGGGAGCCCCATTCAGTGTAAGCTGATCCAGCCGCTGCCCCCTCATGGTGGACGCTCGCTTCGCGGGGGTTGTTTAAAAAGCTAGATATGGCATGTGGCGAGGTTGATGTTATATTTTTGGGCATCGCTTCTGGGTAATGAGCCAAAAACTTTGTTTATATGCATTCGTGTCATGTTTTTTGCCCCTGTGATGTCATCTGCCCCACGTCGTTATGGTATCTGAGGTTCAGTCTGCCTACTGAGGCCCGTGTGAAGTCCGTACAGCGTTTAAGCGGCTCTCTTCACCAGATTCCTCCCCGTTGGCACCGGTTCTCCATTCACGCTGCCCTGTCTCTGCCCTCTCCTTCAGCCAGACCCCACCTGCCCCACTTTGTTTTCATCTCGTCTCTGCATCTCTTCCGTTCTCCTTCTTTTCCCTCCATCTGGCCCACTCGTTGGTCACTTTCTCTCCTCCCTCCCCATCATCTGTCCTTCCCTCGGACCATGCAGAGAGGAGGAATACGAGGAGGAGGAGGAGGGAGAGGATGACCCTCCGGTTACAGAGCCTAATACTGAGGATGAGGAGGATGCAGAGTCCTCTAGCCTGGGTGCTCCCAGGTACTCTAGGACGTCAGCACAGCCCAGAGTGACGAGCCCTCGCCTCCGTTTCACTAATGCTGCTTCTCCCCAGATTAGCCTCTGTTTTCTCTGTCCATTTCCTGCACTCCATGCATCAGGTCTGTTTGCACGGGTTTCTCTCTAATCACTGTGACTAACCTCCTCACGTCGTGCAAAGCCTGCAGCGAAGCAACGCTTCTGTCAAAATTGAATGGCATTCCCTAAAAGACCTTTTGGGTTGACATGATGTCCTGCAAGGTCTTCATGGTCAGAGGGCCCATGGACACAGATTTTCTCAGGCCACGTGTGGCCGCATTGGGTCGCTGTATCCATGAGTACCTCCAGCAGGTCCTGCCGCCTGATCAAGGTTGGGGGCAGGCATCTGTCAGCCTTGGAGGCAGCCAGGACCCAGCACAGCCAGGGCAGTGAGACTGGCCAAGCCAAACTTGGCTGTTCTCCTCAACACCTTTTATATATTTCTTGTTGTTCCCAGTTAAAGACCAGCACAGACTCCTGGCCACGTGGTTAGAGATGAACCAAAATGTGGTCATTTTTTTGGAAAAAAACTAAAACAATTAATTGCAGGAAGCACTGTTTCTGCTGTTTGATTACATCCCCTTACGCATTTCCTGCCTCTCCTACGATGCACAAATGCACTGGTGAGAGCATAATAATTAATAAATGTTAATTATATACAGAACAGCAGCTACACCAAAAAAAGAAATGATTCTGGATATAATATGAAAAATAATAAGATGGGTGAAAATCTCTTTGCTTATTTCTGATTTTTTCCCCAACTTGTGGATAATGTGATCCTTTCCTTGTTGCTGTAAGTTTACAGGATCACAATCGCTGAAGTTCGCTTCTCTCTAACCCGGTGATGATACCATCCCCCTTAACTGCCTGTCTGTTTCCCATCAACGCCCATAATGCCTCTGTCAGGCTTCATGCACTTTCCTTTCTTCCAGTTGTTCCTTTCATCCTTTTCTCAACAGCGAGGCCGTCCCAGTGGCTCCATTATTAGACACGGTCAGGGATATTCCTCAGCCAGGTTTGCCCCGTGGGGACGCGGCCGACTTTGAACCCGCGACTGCTCCCGATCAGGAGGAAGGGACGTTGGATCGCTCCCTTCTCGACTGGCCTGATTCTGCCCAGCCGTCCATCCTAGCGTCCCTCCTGGCCCAGCGGAAATCTTCCATCAGTGTCCCGCCCTTGTCAGAGGCGGCCCCCTGCCTGCGAGGGACCGTGTCCCCCTCGCCAGAGCGCCTGCCTTACCTCCCACACTCCCCCTTCCATCTCTTCTCTTATGACTTTGAGGAGGAGGAGGTCACGTCCACTTTGCCCAAGGCTGGACAGATCGTGTGCAGGTAGACAAACTGGATGCCTCTCCCTCTCTCCTCCAGTGATAGTGATGTCCAAGCACTGGATGGGATGTCCTCTAACACTTGAACTTCCACTCAGCCCACCAGCACCTTTGGTGTGTCCACTGGCAACATGTTAATGTAACCATTGGCACCTTTGACATGTCCTCTAGCACCTTTGATGTGTCCACTGGCACTGTGTTGATGTGTCCACCAGCGCCTTTGATGGGTCCACTGGCACTGTGTTGATGTGTCCACCAGCACCTTTGATGTGTCCACTGGCACTGTGTTGATGTGTCCACCAGCGCCTTTGATGTGTCCACTGGCACTGTGTTGATGTGTCCACCAGCACTGTTGATGTGTCCACTGGCACTGTGTTAACATAGCCACCAGCAGCATGTCCGTGAGACAGCTGAGAACCCGCAAGCTCTTTACTCAAGCTTCCAATAGGAACGCTCGCGATTCAATGACCCGGATTGTCCTGAGTTTGAAGTCTTCTGCTCATCTGCCTTTCATTGTGGTGGGGAATAATTCTTCAGTGACGAAAAAAAAAACAAACAAACCATGAAGCCGTCGTTCCTCTGAGGCTTGGTTACCCTTCAAAGTGTTTATAAGAATGTCGCAAATTGAAGTGGAGGCTAGCTGAAGATTTTTGGTGCCGGGGCTTGTGGCTGTTGTCGCTCCGCTGCTCTCGGTACCAACCCCACTGGCATCACTCTAACAACACGCCCCCCCCCACCCAGGAACCCAGTGAATGCTATGTCTGTTTCTTCTCACTTTTGTTTGACTTTTAAGCTCCTTTTTTTCTTCCCGACCTTTTCCAGTACAATCGTAAGGGGGGCAGCCGGCCATTCCCCGTCCCTCTCCGTTAGCATTAGCGTGGGGCGCTAGCCCTCGTGTTATCTGCCTCATTTGTTGTTCCCCTCAAGTGAACCATCTGCGGGAACGATTCCCCACGTCTCTCAGTCCATTTACCTGCCGTCGTGATGTATGTAACGTCAGCTCATGATTTCTCATGCTCCAGCGAGTGCAGCATAAATTCAGCTTTTCCTTCCTTCGGCTGGGAGTCTTTGTCCACTTAACTTCTGCCAGAAGGCTATGAACTTTGATTTGTTTTTTTATTTGCGAGAAGGTATGTTTTGAAGCTGAAAAAACAGCTTATTGTGGGGTTGTCATTTCCACACAACCATTTGCGAGACGGCACTCGTGGCCAGCAGAATGGACGCAGCCATATTTTCAGGCCGCTTCACCCATAATTCCCTTTTCCTGTTTCCAACGTGCTCACTATTTGATAGTGCCAGCTTGTCTCTGTATCAAAATCACAGGTTTGTGTATTTGACCCCTACTAGCTGGCCAGATGGCCCCAAGTCCAGTCCCAGGCCAAGAACATTTTGATCCTCCATTTTGCCTAATTGCCTAATCTCCCCCCTCTCTCTCTTTGTCACTCTCCCTCGCTCCGTCTCTCTCTCCGTCTAGACACCCTGGCGTCAGCGGCCCCTCCCCTTGCAGGTCCTACTCCACGCTCAGCCCCCCCCCTACGCCTACCACCCGCTATGGGACATCAGTATCTCCATCACTGGAGTCCAACAATGATAGGTGGGTGCCCTTTGCCTAACCAGCTTTCCATTGTCACGCTCAGATTGTTGATGACAGGCCACTGGAAATAGCACCATCTGTAGATGATCGATAAAGGAGGATGAGCCTCGAACACCTGTATCTGCATAAGCTTCAGATAACCATAAATGAGTGAGCTTTTAATGACGGTATCTGGTAAGCTTCTGACGGCTAGCTGGGCGATCTTCCAACGACTGTAGTCAGGTGAGCTTCAGATGACTGAAGCTCACTGGCTTCATGACAAGGTTAAATGTTAAAGCACAGGATTCATTTTTTCCTGCAGGATCCCTAAAATGCACTGTCTGACCATTCTATTTACTCTCAGCTGAAACTATTGCATTTTGACATGCTGCCCTTAGAGGTCTCGCTTCAAGAGAATGTTCTCGTTGCGGAAAACTCCTCATTAGAGCGACGCCATAAAGGCAGTGAAACATTGACGTTTTTAGGATGTACCCCAATTGCCCCGATTTTTGCGGCTCGGTGCGATTGTTTTGTTTCCACGCACCTCTAATCCCTCCTCCGGCAGCCCTGCCACCCCCATTAGGGGGTCCCTGACTCCAAGCCTCTGGCTTCCTCCCGCCGTCGGCAAGGCGCAGAGACGTAACTTTAACACGTTGAACTTCTGACCGGTCTCTCTATTGAAATGCATTCGAGGTGACTTTGAAAGAGAAACCCCCCCCCCAGCCATATATATTTATGGCCCTCTGGCTTGGCTTTCAGGGAGGTGTTTTTTTCCAACCACATGGTTACTACAGTGGGAATAAATGGAAGACCTCGTTTGAATACAGCGGGCAGGGTGGAGGTTGAGGACTTGGATCCTGAAGGTCACTGGTTCTTGCCCCAGAAGGGGCATTTGTGTTCTACCACTGTAACATTAAACAGACACCGGAAAGGGGCAGTATTTTATGATGCCTTTCTTTTGAAAGACCTGATCAGAAATGATGCTGGAGACGATATATGGTGGTTGGTGTTCTTCAAGGGGGGTTCGGTGGTAATGTTCTGCCTCTCATCCTCTGCCTCCGATCCACACAGGGCGGTCATGGGGAACCTGCTGTCCTCCTCGTACCGGCAGCACCAGGAGTCCCTGGCGGCCGAGCGGGAGCGCCGGCGGGTGGAGAGGGAGGAGCGGCTGCTCCGCATCGAGCGCGAGGAGAGGAACCGCTTCAGGTGAATTTGGGCGCCCAGAAGAAGCTGCTGGACCTTCTGCCGATCTGGTCCCATGAAAAATCCCATGTTTGCATCTATTTCAGATGAACGCATGAACTGAGTGACTGAATGTGTGGTTTGCTTACGTGACGCCTCCTCACTGTCTCCTTTCAGCCGGGACTTTGCGGACAAGATGGAAGAAGCTAGGCATGCACGGGAGGAGAGGTGAGGAAGTGCGTGAGGCTCCACAGAGCGACATACACATATGCTCATTTAGGCAGATGCTTTTATTGGAAATGATGTACAACAGAGACGCGCAGGGTCAACCAGTCCCTGGAGCAATTGGGTGGTAAGGACGTTGCTCACGGGCCCAGTAGTGAAAACACTCTGCTGACTACGGGATTTGAACCTGCAACCTTCTGCAGTCCTCAACCGTGACAACCGAGGTATTGAAGGGGCCACACGCATACATACAAAGACATGCCGATCAGGACTAACAGATGCTAAAAGCCTTAAGAGACCTTTGTAACCACTGAACCACAACACAGAAACAACTTGTGCAGTGTGGTGATCCCGTGGGCAGGAGCGCAATCCCCGTCTGTTCAAAAGCATGGCAACACCTCACCGGAGCAAACGGCGTAGCACCGCGAAGCGTGAAACACAGCACAGCAGGCCCACAGTGACCAGCGGATGGTCCACAGCAGGGCGACTATGACCGCTCAGCCCCAGCTAACGAGTGGATAATTATTTTCAGGTGGAAACTTGCTTTAAAGTCCAAAAGCATTTTTTCCCTCTCTCTCTCCCTTGAAGAAGAGCAGAACTGAAACCATTTTTCTAGTCATATTTTTAATTTATGGTTTTATTGACCGTATTCTTCCGACAGTAAATTATTCAGCTTCTTTTGTGTGTTACGGATTTAGGTGCTCTCATAGTTTTGGGGAAATGATTCTATTAATTTCACTAAATGCACTTTTTCGTCAGTTCAGTGCCATTGCCCGCTGTCCTAACAGGTGCACTAAAGACCTTCGGGATCTTTGATGTGTTGTTTTGCTCGAGAAGTTCAGCGTTTTACAGGCTTAACCCTCCCCGGAAAAGCCAGACGGTATTTATAGTCCTTGCTTACTTGGAATGCTACAGAAGGGCTACAGTTACATTTTCCCAGTTTTCGTATGTAAAAGAAGCTGCCTGTTAAATTTCCTCAGGCAGCTGTGAGGAATTTGATTACAGACGAGTGCATCTGATCGATTTCTGCTGGGGGGCGGGGGCATTAGCATTAGCGCTAGCTTCATCCCCCATCGGAAGGTCACTGTAATTTATGGATATCTGGCATGTTTTTAGCACCGGTGCCATATGGAATCATCGGCCCTCAGCTGCTGTATTAACACAGTGCCAGATGTTGTTTAGCATGTGTCTGCTCTTAATTGTTATCACCTCTCTGGGGCAATATATCACGTGACAGGAAATGATGCAAGCTGGGATCCCAGGTAGCGTGGCGGCTAAGCAGGCTGGACGGAGAGCCTGAGGTTTGGCTTTCGTTTCAGGTCCCTCTGTTAAGGACCTGAGACCCATCTCCCTTTGGCTGCCTTCCGGAATACTGGGTCTCCTTCTGAAGCTCTCTCACCCGACCCCTCCCTTGGCCTTCCCTGGGCCATTTCTCAGTTTCTCCCAGCTCACCTCCCTCTGTCCCCCCCTCTGCTGCCTCAGCTGACCTCGGTTCTGCCTCAAACCGGGTCCTATTTCCGGGCCGGTGCATGACCCGTGTTGCCCAGAGTCAGCCAGCCTGTTTGAAGTGTTTACAAATAATCCAGACCAATTTCATTGGCCATTTGAGACAGATGCTTTCGAGTTTCTGATTAAAACCACTTTGGAAGAAGACTGCTGTGGTGAGGTGGGGGGGGGGCACAAGGGCCGAAATATCCTCCTCTTGCTCCTACATCAAAGCTAATGCCTCTGTTTTAAAGGAGATATGTTTGTGAGAGAGACCATCCCATCTGCCGGTCGAATGCAAGCCTGATCCTTCCATCTGGTCGACAACTACAGTGATGCTAACAGAAATGACTGTAACGCTAGATGCAAAAGTCACACTTTATGACGGCCATCAAGTGAGCATGTATATTGTGGTCACGCTAGTATTTTTACTACTCGCCATCTGAGTATTTTTATTCCTCGCCATCTGAGTATTTTTACTATGCTACATCTGAGTATTTTTACTACTCACCACCCATGTGTTTTTAGTAGTCATCATCTGAGTCTTTTTAGTGCTCGCTATGAGTATTTTTAGTCCTCACCGTCCGATTCTAACCCGTTGTATTTTTTCATCTAAAGACTGTCGGCTTCTATCCAAGCGCCGAGCGAACGCGCTGCTTTTCTTTCTGCTGGTAAAATAGACAGCAGATGTTTGGATGCCGGGATGCCTTACAGCCCCCGGTGAAATATAGGTGTTGGGGGCCTTGGCGGTCCTGTCGGACATTGAGATGTTTAGCGAGCAGGAGACCCCGATGTGTGACAGCCTTGGAAGTGATCTGGGTGCCCGAGAGAGATCTCCATGTAGCACCAGGGCGGGGGGGCAAATTAACAGGATGTTTACCCAGTTCGCTTTAAACTGAAAAGCATAGATTCGAGGGCTTCCCCCCTCCCCCGGAGAGATGCCCTGCTCTGGCTGCCTCCCACTTCGTAACAACGTCGATGTTCTGCGTGATGGTAAAGAGAGGAAAGGAAGTCTCGTTCGGTGCATCTGGAGATGATTCATATTTCAGATCGCTTCGTGTCAGGGGCTGGCCTGTTAATTACTGACAGATGCAGTTTGCCTCGCTTTGATTCAGAGTCAGTTCATTTCTTAACAAGTGTTACCCGTTCACGTACCAGCCCATTCTAATTCATGTAGAAAACGCTGTAGCCTGCAGCCAGGTTTTTGCGTCAGCCGTTCCTGTTTTGTGAGAAATGTGTGTGCGTGCGTTTGTGAGTGTGTATGCGTGTGTTCGCCAGTTCCAGTGAAGAGCAGATAAGCCGGCCTCAGACCACAAAGTCAGCGATAGACTGGTTTCCAGTTTCACTCAAAGTCAATAAAGCCAACTTAGGGTAATGAGCAGTGAATACAGAAGTCCCCCCCCCATGTCCATTTCTAAATATATAAGACCCGTGGCGAGCTCCCCCCTTGCTGTTCTGGAAGGAGTCCGGGTCTGCTGGTGAGTGCCCGTAGACTTATGCGATAGACACCACATCTTGAAAAGGTTTAGGCTGATTTACCTCTGATGTTTGGCCTTCCTACTGGGAAGCGAAGCAAGCTTTTTTCCTTTTTTTCTCTCTCTCTCTCTTTCTTTTATTTTCTCCGTCGGTGAAAATAGCACCGTTCGAGAGAAGAGAGAGACAGCAAAGGGTTTCTGGATGAAGGGAGGCAAACGGACAGAGCAGGAGGCACCCGGACTGGGACTGGGACTGGGACTGGGACTGGGTGTGACTCGGGTGCCATTCTGAGGGATGGCTAAACTCACCTTTTATTTGGCTAACTGAGAATGTTTGGGGGGGCGCGCTGACTCCTCCCCTGGAGGGATGCCCCTGTCCAAACCATCCCTCTTGCTCTCCCTGGGTTTAACCCCCCCTGAAAGAACACCCGCCTGCCTGACAGGTACAAGCACGTGGAGCGGATCGCCGCTGAGGAGTACGAGCGGGAGCGGGTGAAGGTGCCCCCCAGGGGTCGCGGTGAGCTGAACCTGAGCCTGAGCCCGACTCGTGGCGGCGGGTCATCCCGGAGCACCACACCGTCATCCATCGAGTCACAGGAAGAGTCCGAGACTCCGCCCACCACTGGCCTGCCTTCAGAGAGAGGTGAGACAGACAGTGTGTTTTAGGAGAAAACTAATTTAACAGGTATTACAGTGCATCTGTAAGTGCAAGAGAAAAAATGAGCTATCAGTCTAGCTATCAGTTCTCGAGACTTGTATGAAGGCCCATATACGTATGATGCGTACAGAAACGTATTGTTGGATTTCCTGTTTGCTGGCAGCGTGGCAGAACGTAGCTGCTTCCTTGGAGTGCATTAATAAACATGTGAAAGTCTGAAGAGAAGGTGTAGAGGACGTTTTTCTCCTCTTCTGGTGGTCCAGAGTAAAAATCCAGCTACTGCTCACTGCCTGTATTTGGGTAATAGACTGCGTTGGCTAAGCACCGTCTTTCACCTTGGATATGCAGGCATGACAACAACTGACTTCTGCATGCACCTTCATGGTCGAGGTGTAGAACCAACAGCACTGCAGACAGGGTAGAAATCCCAACTTTTCTTTATGCAAGCATCTTCTAACCGAGCCTCTTTTCCACTCATCATTGGGCACGAGGTTGGGGTACACCCTGGACAGGATGCCAGTCCATCACAGGCCGCATGCACCCACGTGCACAGTCATGCAGTGTTACAGTTTAGACATACCTCTTCACCCAACCGCATAACGTTTCAGCTGCAAGAGAAAACCTGATCTCTGTTATCTCAAAGGCCCACAGTAATCTAACCAGCATGAAGTAACCAGCTTGCTACCTGAGCACTCTAGTGATCCACATGCTACTCTGTTGTATACATTCTCCCAGTCACCGGTTTGCACACCAGACGGTATCAGTTCCAGAGAGGGACGGGTATACTCTCAACAGGATACTAAACGCCTCGTACTCCTGGAATTAGGCTTTGAGCACAGACATGCCAGAAAGATGATTTTAGAGATGTTCTAGCAAGACACTGCCAGTATTTAATTTCCATCATTATCTACATCATGAGTCTACACTCTCCCTCTCTTCCTCTCCATGGTCTCGTAGGACCTCAGTGTTTCATACAGACTTATTAGTAACATATTGCCTGTGATTAGAATTCTGAGCATTAGGAATTAATTCCCTTAGCAAAAAGAAGAGGGGCTCAGAAAAGCCAAAGCTCATTTTAACCAAGCAGAAACAGAGTCTGACAGCAGACATGTCCTGATGCTGACCAGGCCTGTTCCCTCAGCCTGTTCTTTGGTGTTTCCTCACCAAAGCTGTTGTGATGTCAGCGTCTTCTGGGAGTCCACAGCTGTAGCGGTGGGGATGGTCATTACATACCCACTCATGGGAATTGTATTTACTTATGACGGCAAATGGTGTCCATTGGGATTCGGGGAACAATGAAGTCGGCCTGGTCGTAAAGGCAGTGCTCGTTGACTCCAAAGAAACCTTCTTGAATCTCTATTCTACTACATGGCTTTCTTACCTACACATATACTGACAAACTCGAGATGGACTGCGATCAAGTGCCTGTTGGGATCATATTGGACCAATTACTTTTTTCAACTGGCCCAGTTAGCTCATGCACATTGGGTTTGGAAGCGAACAATGATGAAGACGACATCAAGACATGCGATTCTAAGTGTTAGTTTCATCTGCATTGGTCCATGCGTCTTGTTTGTGAACTTCTTCAGCTGAGACAGATGAAAAGATGCTTAAAGGAAGAAATCCCCACACACAGGGTGGATTTTTTACATGCCTGAAATATCAAGGGACTAAGGTTTCAGAGTGAGAGTTTCCAAAACATAAGACGATGCCACACCCACTGGTATAGCTCGGGCTGAAATCCACCTGAATGTGTCCACCTGTCTGAATGTGTCGTGCTCCAGCCCCAGCCACAAAAACCCAATGAGAAGCACAAAAGGAATGCAAGAACCTCCTATGTGAGGTTTCAGCAAAGCCACCAGCAAGATCTATCACGCCTCCACTTCAGAGAATTAAGCCTCTTCTTTTCCTTAGGTGGTGGCGGTGGTTCCTTCTTCAATCCCGTGCCAGAGGTTTTAAGACAGGGTCTGTGAAGGAGCAATTGGAGAACATCTTTAGCCTCCCCTTCCCACATTAAACGCATCCACTTCAACCCAGGCTCCTATGATGTACAGCCTTTGTGCTTGATAGAATCAGACACTTGGAAGGGCAGCCCCCATTCTCGGTCTTAAACACATGGACCAGATGAACCTTTACATCTGAAGCCAGATTTATTATAGACTTCACAGCCCCCCCCCCCTCGCGTGTCACCCATCTGCCAGATGTGATGGGGGGGGAGCGCTTACATCACCTAAACCAGACCCTCTGCATCTGGGGTCAGGTCTGTCTGAAATGACGGCCAGATTTAATAATCTGATTTATGAGTGTCAAAGACCTATGAGATTGCAGACCACTGTGAGCAGAAATGTAAACAAACAAAGCGTGGGTGTCGCTCCAGGTTCCTGAGCCCGCAACTATCCATTGTTTTCTCAACCATATCATTTTAGTGGCTCGTTGCGTGTGAACATACATATCAAAAAATGTGCTGCCAACCTGGATTTTGGAATTTTGCATTAGATTATAGACAATAGCATCAAAAAGGCGCAAAAACAGCTCTGACATTGTTGTGGAATGTGGCTTGAGTTATATGTAAGAGACAATAAAGTTCTTGAAATAGTCAATCTTTCACCCAGTGCTCTCCAATCTGATAGTGGTGGTATCCAAGAAATGTACACAGGGAGACAGCTACTGACTTTGTTTCCATGGTAATCAAGGAGTGAAGAAACTGTCTGTTAGACTTGAAAATAATGGACTTCTTTGGGTTATCTTGTAAATAGCTGTTATAACATTTTAATCTTTAATCTGTAACATTTTAATCTTTAATCTTTCCAGAAACAGCTGGTGAAATCGATTCAGTTGCTGCAGGAGAAACTGAAGCCTCATTAGATGTGGAGCCAGAGGTTTCAGCCTCAGGACTCGAGGGTGAGCAGGAACCAGAGCAGGAGGAGGAAGAGGAAGACGGTGAGTTCAGATCCAAAGATGGAGATGGGGCAGGTGCTCTGAACGAGGTGAACGAAAGGAGCGGGGAAGCAGATTTGGAGGCTGACCAGGAGGCCTCGCCTGAACGTGAGACCGAGGACGGCGCCGTCTTGAGTGAGAAGGAGCGGCAAAATGAGGAGGTGAATGAGAAAGATAACTGCTCGGCCTCCAGCATCTCCTCTGCCAGCAGCACTTTGGAACGGGAGGAGAGACTCAATAGCAGCCATGAAACAGGTGGGAGCAGGCGTGGCGCTGTCCTACACAGAAATGCTCGTGTTATAAACAAAG
Source organism: Hippopotamyrus pictus (assembly GCA_026781145.1). Taxonomy (NCBI): domain Eukaryota; kingdom Metazoa; phylum Chordata; class Actinopteri; order Osteoglossiformes; family Mormyridae; genus Hippopotamyrus; species Hippopotamyrus pictus. The sequence goes on from JAODLC010000050.1 coordinate 3,338,729, forward strand.
TCATGCATAAATAAATTAAGACATATTTGTTCCTTCTAACCAGCAGGACAGTGGACACAGGGAATTAAGGACGTGGATGTGAATGAACAGTGCAACACCATCCTCACCAGCAAGCGCTTCATGCTAGACATGCTGTATGCACAGAACAAGAAGCCTCTGGAGAATGATGAAGAGGAGGAAGAAGAGGAGAGCGAGAAGGAGAAGAGCCAGGAGAACGAGGATTCGACCCCGCCTGCACAGTCCAACAGGACGTCCAGCATGGGGGACAGCTGTCATGATGAGAACGGGAAGGACTTGAGCACTGTGAATGCGGATAACCAGGGCAGCGTCCGGGCCTTTGCAGAGAAGTTTGGAGACCTGGTCAAGGGACTGGTGTCGCCGCCATTGCCAGAAAGTTCTGAGAAACAGCTGACAACAGAGAAGCCTGCACTTACTCCCCTGCCGCCCAAAAAGGAGTCAGATTACATCTGGGACCAACTGATGGCCAACCCACGGGAGCTCCGAATTAGGGACATGGACTTCACGGACCTCGGTGAGGAGGATGACGCGGACATCTTGGACATTGGCAGTGTGATGGGATCGGGGGAGGGGCTTCCACCGCCACCCCCACCTCCAACCTTCTCCATCCTGCCACCTCCTCCCCCGCTTTTCGGCTGTCCGCCGCCTCCCCTTATCCCCGGCATGAGATTTCCACCCCCGCCACCGTCCTCCACCCCTGCCCCTCCCCCACAGCCCCACCTCGGCTCCCCACAGTTTACTCGTGGTGAACCTCCGATCTTCCATAAGAAAAAGAAAACCATCCGGCTGTTCTGGAGTGAGGTGAGGGCAGCTGACTTCTCATTCCGGAACCATAAGCGCTACCGGGATTCACTGTGGGCCAAGATGGAACCAGTCAAGGTGGACACATCCAAGCTGGAGCACCTGTTTGAGACTAAGTCCAAGGAGATGCCTGTCACCAAGGTAACCAAGGGGTGTGTTTCTCCTCAAGCAAAGGGTTTAAGTGTGCAAGCTCAGACAATGCTTATCAAAGTTCAGATAAGAGAAAATCTTTCTCTGGTTGGCAGCTGAATTTTGGTTGTAATCCTTGTTGGTATACCATGTGTCTCATCCATGAAATAACTATTGCATGATTTTGATGGAGCAAGTTGGAGTTAAGGCCCTGGCTCAAGGGTCCTGTCAGCCAGATTATGTAGCTGAGCAAAACCATAAAGCAGTAGATTTCTACAAACAAAAAATTATCTGCATGTTTTGATCTTACAGTTTGAACAAAGTGAAACAGTATTCGGTTGTTTCAGTTAGGTTTGTGGTATTTTATGAAGTTGTGCCAGAAGTAGATTAAAGACTTGGCTTTTCTGCACAGTGTTTCGCATATATGTAATTCAACACGGTAGTACAACATATTTACATACATTTTCAGATATATAACCTACAGACTTGGCAATGGAGTGTGGTAAATTGTGACTGCATACGTACATGTTTGGGATAGCTAACGTGGGCTGGTGAGAATTACACACCAATTTGGAGGTGAGAAGATCTAACATGAGGTTTAGCCCCCAGGGAAGGCTGCTGCACCACCTGAGGTCTTCCACACCAAGTTACGGATTTTCTCCGTCAACCTGCCAAGCACCATACTGGAAACATGTTGCATCGGATGTAGGCCATAGAAGTGAGAAAATGATCGATTTTGATGAATTGCCATTGTGTCTTTAGCTGGATAATAGGTGCCTCCCGTTTCTGCCGGGGTGGGGGGGAGAGGCTTAGAGGGATTCCTGACACTTTGAGCTGCATAGGCAAAGGCTCATTCCCGAAGTAGGAGGGGGCAAACTGGGTGGTGAACCACACAGATTTACAGGGCCTAATGTTAATTTTGCTGCATAAATCACACAGATGGGTTCTTAATAGTTTCCATTCATTAAAAAAAAATCAGCCCACACCGACACATATACCTCACTCAACATTTCTGTCCCATTTGGTTTCTATCGCAGTGCCTGTTGACATATTATCAGATTTAAATGTATTTTAAATAATGAACATACGTTGTCAAGAGTTGACTACATTAGAGTGTAGACATATTAGCCTGAAGCTAATACAGCACGTTGCCTACGGATGTGGATTTGTGACCTAGTCGTTGCCAATGAGTGATATACTTATTTTTAATTTCTCTAATTGCATCTATGTAAACCGATAAGTGCAGTTTTCTTTGGATGAAACTCAAATGAACAGCCGAATATACATGTAAACACTTGGGTTCGGTGAAACGACTTGCGGTTTGGGTGGATTCGCTCTGCAAGGCCGGCGAGGTCACTTCCTGCCGCTGTGTAGTGCTGACAGTCGGGCAGTACTTCACTAACAGGGCGGTGGCCGGTTTCGACTTGCGAGGGAGACCGAGCCCTTGTGTTCTGTCTCGGAATCAGAGCCAGACACCATTCGAGCACCTGTTTTGGCGTGTTGACGTCCCCACCAGGGAGATCGGGGTAGGCTTGTTATGCCCCGAGTTGTCAGCGTGCCAGGGATACCACCGCCTTTCTTACCCCCATTTTTCTCTGCACCTCGCTGTAGCCCAAGTTCCCCTCTCCTTCCTTTTACCTTCAACTCGGAGTTCCTGACATCAGCCACCCCCCCCACCCCAGACTCCTGCATACAGCTGTAGTCAATTTCCCCCAGTGTACAATCTTACTATACCGAGCTCCAGCCCTGACTAGCTGCTAAACAAGCCCTTCCTTTTCCTTGTCGTCCAGAATCGCTTTATGCTAAGCCAGGGAGAAAAATAGCCTTTAGGTGCTTGCGTGTTCCGCACAAGAGGCAGGAGGCATTTAGTGTATTAAGGATTTTTATTTGTATCCCTGAAAGCTGCGTCCTCGATAATTACCGACATCAAAGGAATTCCTCTCCTCTCCTTCCTGTAGTCGGAGCCGGGAGCAGCCGTGAGTCAGTCCCGGTTCGGTTGTTTTCAGTTCCGGGTGTATAATAATAGGGAAAATATAATAGTAAACATGACCCCCCCCAGTCGGAAACCTTGTGTGATTTGACCTGTGATCTCACCGGTGAGGGCTTTTATTTGTACACATTTGTACCTTAGAAGGCCTAGAAGCAGGAGAACGATCTTGGAGGCAGGGAGAAGCGAGGCAAACAGTGAAGGCGGACATGAGGCAGTGAGGAAACGTTTAACCTAACAGGAACCAGCAAAGTAAACTAACAGTTTAAAGTATTCTAACGATCGACAGGACAAAGTAATGCTGTAAACTGTGGGCTTAAAAGCTGCCTTTCTGCTAATCTTCGATGCAATCTGAATGATCGAGTTGTAGACGATACGATGTAGACAGGTGTTTGCATTTCATTGGCTGTCTGTGTGACTGTTGTCAGCTACGCCCAGTGGTTCCCAAGCTTCTTCCTTACCCATCATTACCCTTGGTAATTATGCTCTTCAAGTAAAGTCGACAAGTTTGGTCAGATGGATGGGAGGGATCGAACAGATATGTGGAATAGCAGGGGGTCCAGATCTGTTGTCAGATCTTCGGGTTGAACTGAATCCACAGAGCAGAAGATGAAGTAGGATTCAGTCAAGACCTGATGACAGCATCACAGATTGCAGATTCAAACACACTTTCAAGATTCTAGAAAGGTCCCAGAAGTATGCTGGAATCTATCTCTGCCTGTCCCACGTCAAAGTGAGGATTCCTCTGTGCCTGCAGTGTACAGCAGATAAAAAAAGGGTAAATGTCAATCGAAAAAAAGCGTCCGCACCAATGCAGGCTTGGCCATGTGTTTTCCATTTATCTGACAGGCCGAGGTGGCGTGTCTTGGTGAATGATTGCTCCCTCCTGCTTCCAGCAGAGTTCCCTCTGGTCCAAGTGGACCAGGGGAAAACGAGGGTGAGAGTTGCAAAGGTAGATCTTTGTGTGGTTTCAGGCCAACATAGGGTGAAATTATCCTGGTTCTGGTAAATTGACCAATATGGAGAACGTTGTCGTGACAGAATTCAGACTGGTTCTGGAAGATTAAGAACGGCCCAGGGAGGGTGCGGGCATACCTGGAAAGCTGAGCCTGGTTCAGGTAGACTGAGAAGAATCACAATGAAAGCTGGTGGAACAACTGAATGTTGTTCCGGTAGACCAAGAATGAGCAACCTGGGCTTGGGGGTGAAGGGTTGTCCTGCCCTGCCCTGCCCTGCCCTGCCCTCCTCATCTGGTTCAGGTGAGCGAGACCTTCAGATAAGGATCGTCAAAGGCTGTCTCTCTTCTCACCTTTCAAAACACGCTCTGACGACGACGGCCTTGGTCTCTGGATGCCTTTGTAATGGTTACCAGACAGGAATGTACGCTCGCTTATCGGCTTATTCGCCCTCTTTTTACTTTTATGCCAGTTCCTCAGACCCTTTAGCGTGATATTTTAGCGTGAGCTTTCATGCCATCTGTTTGGAGATAACGGGAGTAGCAGAGGTGTCTGTGAAGTCAGGTTTTACATGACGGCTTTTTCATTTTCCAGACACACAAACCTGCAAAAGAGGCTTTCTTCATGTTATGCTACACTGTGGACCTTCTTGCAGTCTTTAATGGCAGTATTCCAAGCTCTCTGCAATGCTAGTGTACATCAAACACTAGATTTGGTTTAATAGTAGGGTTGCACAAAGGCCTCACACATCCAGCACATCCAGGGTTGTGGGTTCGATTCCTACCCCCAGCTCTGTGTGTGCGTTGAGTTACATGGGGTCTGGCAAATTCATATCTTTAAATTACCCACATTGCATGTCTTTTTATGAGTAAGATCCCTGGGATGGCCTGGCATGTCATCCAGGGTATAAAATGCTAAGCTGAGACCAGAGGTGACGTCCAGAAAGTAAAAATCCAGGCCAAGATTTTGTTTCAACCAACCAGTTGAGTATACAGAGTCACAGAGTACTCAACTGGTGACCCTGTACTGGATAAACGGTTATAGAATATGGATGGACAGATGGTTTAACAATTATTAGCATGTCATAGAGCGTGATAAGTAAGGATTACTCAAGGTGTTGCTCATGCATTGGAGTATTGTTTTCCAATCGTGCCGACGCTCTTGAAATGTGACTCAGCTCTCTGCCATGAGCGTTGTTGCATCGCCACTTAGCCGTTCCCTCCCAGACATGCAGCAGAATAAATTCACCCTCCGCAGTCCAGCGTGGGACCCAGTGCTCAACTCAACCGCTCAACGTTTTTGTTCTTCTGTCATCAGAAAACAGCAGCGGACGGCAAGCGTCAGGAGATTATCGTCTTGGACTCCAAGCGGAGCAACGCCATCAACATCGGGCTGACGGTGCTGCCACCCCCCCGCACCATAAAGACGGCCATCCTGAGTTTTGATGAATACGCTTTAAACAAAGAGGGAATTGAGGTGGGAGCCTGCTGGGGGTCACTGGGCAGAAAATGACGATACCGTACATAAATCCTGTGTGCCTGTATGACTTTAAGTACAAGTATATTTATTAAGCTTCGTTACACTTAATACGAACCCATGTTGATTAGAATACCTTTTTTGGTGTGTGTGTATGATAAACGTTTACCTAAATTTAGTTTTCACTTGTTAACCTCACAGGCTGTCCTTAGCATATCTACCTTCATTGGCTAACCCGGCTGATTCTTGAATTTCAGACCTCGTTGACCACTTCTTACATTAATATGCTTGGCTGTCTGCGCTTTGCATTATGGGTATTTTTCATGCGGGTTTAGTTTGTTTAGACAGAGTTTAAAGAGAAAAAGCCCGGCTGCAGCATCACCACGTCATCTGACGTCGACAACGCTGTTTATTTTCACGACCTGAAATAAATGTTCCTCTTCATAACTGCTGCATCGCCATAGTCGCAAATGATCAGCGAAGCGAAAATTAATAAAACCCCCCGAAGATGGTCTAGAAATACTTTTCCAGTAAAATTCTGCAAATGCATGATTTTTCACTCAAAAATATGTTTCCATGAGTTGGGGCTGGCTTCTGCGGTCTCTGAGCTGGACTGGTATACTTTGGCTGATTAAGTATAATTAATCACTATGGCGATTAAGGGGGGGAGTCATTGCGGACATAGTTTTAAAACCAAAATGTAGACCTTTGATGGATTTCAAATCTGCAATAATGATTTATTCTGAATTTCGCCTGATTTTTTTTTATTGCTTAATAAGGGATCCCGTCTGCTTTCACTGGGAATGCTGGGCCACTCTGCCCCAAGGGCTTGGCTTTCCCAGCACAGACATTACACGAGGGCTTTAAGATGGGAAATGTTAAGTTACAAGCTCTCTGTGCCCGTAGATTCCAGCAAGAAAGTGGTAGCGTCCCGTTACCCTCTCACCTGCCCTTTTCAGATACATGACTAGCAAACCTGTTCGTTATAATATCTTTTTCTCCATGGTGGTTCGGTTTATTGTCTGTCTTCACCTCATTTCTGCCTCACTTCATTTCCATCCACCTCTTTGTCATCCCTCCTCCTACTCCATGTAGAAAATCCTGACCATGATCCCCACAGAGGAGGAGAAGCAGAAGATCCTGGAGGCACAGCTGGCCAACCCGGACGTCCCCCTGGGCAGCGCCGAACAGTTCCTCCTCACCCTGTCCTCCATCAGCGAGCTCTCCGCCCGCCTGCAGCTCTGGGCCTTCAAGATGGACTACGAGGTCATGGAGAAGGTCAGGGCAGCCACATGCAGGCACACCTTATTTCTCTTCAGATGCTGAGTGTCTTAACCACGTGGATCTGGTCACCGCGCTGAGAACAGTAGCCGTTGCTTGTTGCCCTTCCTCGAGCGGTCAAAGCGGAGATGCCGTGTACTGTCTGAACGTAACAGGAAAACCATGATGGCCTTGCATGTAATGTAAACCTGTGGGAGAAGGAGAGCAAATGGTTTCAATAATAAGGGGGTTTCAGAGTCAGGCTGAGGGTTGGACAATGCCTGTGCTATTCACACAAATGGTGTGACCATCTGCTAGCGATTCATACTGCCCTTAGCAAATACCATGTTTGGGCAAAAAGGAGAGACCAAACAGGACTATCTACCAGGGTATGACGCGAACATGTGCACCTATATCGAGATTATAGGGCACGTATGTCTTCCCAGACACCCAGAGGTGTCCTGCTTTTCCATCTTCCTGTCTTTTTGCCTTGAGATTGCAGATTTTTCACCCTGTTGAATAAATCTCCCCATGTTCAAAGTATGCGTCAGCAGCATCTCTGCATCCTCATTGACGTAGCTTTCAGACGGCGGCCTTCCCAGAAAAGTAGACGTGACAGCGCCAAGCAGCGGATACGTAGCTGAGTCAGTACGAAGCCCAGCCCAGCCTTCACTCTGCCTGTCCATTCTGTGACCAAAACATGCCAAGAAGGGGTATGAAAATTGCACCAGACTGTTGGTCGCTTTTTAGCCTTAATGAAGATCTTGAGGAGAGTCAGTAGTTGATTCCGGGCCCTTTGTTTACACTCAATGCTACGATAAAAATCGGCCACCTGTGACTTCATGGAACACTGAATTATGTGTACGGCATTATTTATACGGGACTCTACAGGGCGTAGGATGATCTGAGCCGCTGAAGGATAAATACTTGGGCTTACCCATCCCTGACTTTTGAGCGTCTTACTTTCCCGGCATCCAGCACCATGTATGAAATAAACAATGAATTTTTCTTGGCAAAGATGTGCGCTTCTCAAGGAATGTTCTCATCGGGAATGGCTCAAAGCCCTCTCAGAAATGCTTGAAATGGGAAACATGCTTCTCTGTGTAAGATGGCACCTCCCTGTACATCGTCTTGAGGGAAAGTTGCCTTTTATGATTATAAATTGGTTGCTCCCCAGTCCTTGGCTTGAATAACAGCCAGCAGCTAAATCTCCCAACTTGCCCCGCCCCTCGCACACAAGAAGCTATTAGCAGAACCAAACTTCCTAAGTGGCCAGTTATCGGGCAGAACATTATGCACAGGAAGTAAGAGACACATAATGAGAAGCACCTGTCTTTCACGCTATGGTCGGTGGCTGACCAGGTGGGGCAAATGCAGAGGTGACCTCGAGTGGCTTTGGACAGGCTGTGTCCAGGAACACCTGCTCTGTCTCTGATGACCACCTTTTCCACTGATTGCAGGAAGTGGCTGAACCCCTCCAGGATCTGAAGGAAGGTATGGATCAGCTGGAGAACAACAGGACGCTGCAATACATCCTGTCCACATTGCTCTCCATTGGCAACTTCCTCAATGGATCAAATGTGAGTTCCCTCCATGCAGCCTGTGCACCAGAAGCTGTAAATTTCTGCATTGTACTGTTTGTGTTCATGTGGCCAACAGAAGCCTTCTGACAACAAAAGTACATTAGCAAATGTCATTGTGCAATTAGCCGACTCCTGTTATTCATAATGTCTGTGTGTGTGTGTGCTAAGTGTATGTGCAACCTTTTAACATGCTCATTAACTTACTGAAGCCTTCTTTATGTCTTTGTGTCTGTAAAGGCAAAGGGCTTTGAATTGAGCTACCTGGAGAAAGTTCCAGAAGTGAAGGACACGATCCACAAGCAGTCTCTGCTGCATCACGCCTGCACCATCGTGGTGGAAAAGTTCCAAGACAGCACAGACCTCTACTCGGAGATTGGGGCCATCACCCGCTGTGCCAAGGCAAAGACTCTGAGATATCTCACAGGACCTGTATGGTCTCACCACAAAGCTAGGAGCACAAAGCTGCTTTTTCCTGTTTTCTACAGATAATTTTTTAACAGTTTTCCTTCAACGAGAAGGGCAGAAAAGACAGATATATGCTCTTGCTTTCAGTTGTTTTATTACTTTGAGCTTAGTGCTGTAGACACATGGTATTCAAAGTCCTGACCTCACGTGACCGGAACCTCGGTCTAAGCTGAGAAGATTGAGGGCCTTTTTCCATTTTTTCCAGGTGGACTTTGACCAACTGCAAGAGAACCTGTGTCAGATGGAACGCCGGTGCAAGGCATCGTGGGATCACCTGAAGGTGATCGCCAAGCATGAAATGAAGTCGGTACTGAAGCAGAAAATGTCGGATTTCCTGAAGGACTGCGCCGAGAGGATCATCATCCTGAAGATCATACACCGCAGGATCATCAACAGGTAACACTGGCACCACCAGAGTCCCATAATCAAGACACTAAAGGTGGCTGACGTCTGGAGAAAACAGAATCAAACACGTCAGCGAGAACAATCTGTCACATAATCAAACAATGTCACCTTGTTCATTCTACGCCACGCCATAAACCTAGAGGGTGCAGAATGTGTTTGACGCAGCAGGCCACATGGAGAGGGCAAATAAAGATACTGTATCAAATGAGTGAGTCAATTTAATAAAGGTGATCTTAACGACAGCTCTTTTAAAATTGCCGTCTTTATTATCAACCACTACTGGTTTAATACTAGCGGTGACACAGACGGGGAAGCCAACAATTTACACGACACTCGTGGTTAGATGCTAATAAAACACACGGATTCCACAGCAAATAATAGACGTTTATGAGAATGTACCATTAACAGAAATACACGAATACACATATTAATTTACACTATCTGAAGGGCGGGGAGGTGCAAAGCATTCCCAGTAGCGGCATAATTAGTCCTACTGACTAATGCCACGGCGTCAGCCAGTCGTGGACAGAGTGCACGATAAGAACAAATAAGAACAAAATTTCGTCTCTAGGACCAAGCTCAAGCAGTGCACCAAAACAGTGATCACCGTGGTGATTGCACGTCACACAAAGTCATGTTGGCGAACCAATGCCAATCCATCAGTTTGTCTGAAATACACGGCCAGCTTAAGGGTAACAGTTTCTCAGGCGTCAAGGTATCCCTACTCGTTTGCTACAAAATTATCAGTTTGCTGATTTTTTTTTAGTGTTTGTCCTTCCTAACAGGGGTCTAAGTATATAGAGGTGGTATGGTTAGCACTGTATCATCACACCTCCACGTTTATGGGTTCAGACCTCAGAGTGTAGATGGTGTCTGATTATTCTGGCTGCTTCCTCAAGCCGTCGCAAGACATGTAACTTGGTGACCTGGTGTCTTTAAATAGCCCTTATTGTATGGTTGTGTGTGTCAGTGTGTACCTTATGACAGACTGGCACTTTGTAACCCTGCAAGCTCCAGACTTATTGTAACCATGTTCTGGTTGAGTGTTTATGGATATATGCATACTACAGTATGGATGTATGCATACTACAGTATGGATGTATGCATACTATAGTATGGATGTATGCATATTATAAGCATTTAAGTAGTTCAGAATTCAGTGTCTGTAGATGTGCTTCTTCTGACTGTTTGCCATCTGTCTGGCTTCCAGGTTTCATGCCTTCCTGCTATTCCTGGGCCAGCCCGCCTATGCCGTGCGTGAGGTCAGCATCCAGCGATTCAGCAAGACTGTGAGCGAGTTCGCCCTGGAGTACCGCACTACGCGGGACCGAGTCCTGCAGCAGCAGCAGAAACGGGCCGACCACCGCGAGAGGAACAAGACCCGGGGGAAAATGATCACCGACGTGAGTGTCTTCCAACAAACGGGGGCCTGTGCTTTTTCAGGGATCGTGGGCGTTTCTGACTGTCTTATCCATGCTCTGACTGGTCTCACACTAGTGTAACTGCAACAGTAGCTCTCCTGTCCTGGATGTCTTCAGACCACATCCATGCCTCTGTGTCGTAAAAAGGGAACAAAGACTCGCATTGTCTTGAAATCGGGAAGACGTTCAGAAATCTATGAGGAACGCTGCTGGAATGAAATAACCAGGCTGCCAATCTCACAAAGAGATTTTTGATCCTACGGCGCTCACCTGTGACGTATCCCACAATGCACACTGAGTCTCATACCGTGAAGGCAGCAAATCAGAGGGCACCAGCTCAGCTGAAAGCCCCAGTGTTAGACCCCAAAGTGTGATTATTAATCTGTATGGCAGATACAAACCCATGGAGGGCATTGAGCAAACTCAGGATTAACTTCAAGTCTTCTTCAGAAGTAAACAAAACAAAGTGCCGTCAAGTTTGGCTTGTAACAGGGAACAGATGTAGCCTTAGACTGTGGTGTGTGAAGCAGAAGACAAGACCTGCTTCTCTGTGCGGTTTGATACGTTCGTGTTTCTCGCTTTCGCTGGCTATTGAGTTTGCCCGGCCCACTTAACGCCGGAGAGATCCACAGAAAAGTACCTAATAAACAGATGAAGAGGAACCACAAACCTGGCGTGAGGTCAGAGATTAGATTCCATGTCCATTTTCATTCCTCTTGTGGCTTCTGGCCGGTAAGATATTTTGAATAGGTCTGAAGACGTGTTTGTTATTATATAATTTACTAAAGGAAGTGACCTCGTAGTCATGTAGGAAAGATGTAACGCTGTGGCCCCCAGACCTGGCTATGTCACTATACTGTGAGTGATTTTGTCCCAGAATGTACCTGAGACTATGACAGTACAATCTGTGAGCTCAGCAAAGCTCTGCATGTAGCCCTTTGACTCTACATCAGCAGGGTCAGGCATTGCCAGCTGATCTCAGTAACTAGCCGATGCCAAAAGCAGCCTGAGGCTTAGTGCACCAGATGGTCCAAGCCCATTGCAGAAGGACCTGTTACTCGGCGCCCAGGCAGCCAGAGCCGGTTCCAGAGAGGGCTGCCATTCAGCATTCCAGACAGCCTTAGCCGATCACAGAAAGGCCCATGGGTTCACTTTGCCAAACAGCTTTATCCGATCCTACGGAGGCCAGGCTCTGGTGCCGCGAAGCATGTTTGGCTTGGCAGGAGACTGTCATAGTTCAAAGACAGCCTAATCCAATCTCTGTGTGAAAATCCAAACCTCTGGATGTCCTGGCAGGAGAAACAACAAACCCTAAATGGGAGTAGGCGCGTTTTGGAGACCGTGCTGCTGTCTCTGTCAGTATGTAAATACAGAGTGTGGTGTATCCTGTAATGGCCAAATCACAGCATTTTAAACATTATCTTAAGGCCTCTTTCATACCCATTATTCTTCTCTACTTCTGTCTGTTTCAAGTGCTCCTTCTCTGTCCCACTCTTCCAACTCCCTTTACCTCGTCTACCCCGTCTTTTCCCTTTCTCTCTCTTCCTGTTCCCCATGCCTTCTGTTCTTTCTCTCCCAATCTGTAGACGGACGATGAAGAGGACAGCGAGGTATGACAGTTGTATGTGCGTGTCCCCGGGCGTCTCCCCCATAACCCCTCGGGAACCCGCCGCTCTGACTTGCATGTTCTCCTGTGCCCAGGGATTCCCCATCTTCCTGGAAGTGTTACTTTGTTCGTGCGCTCAGATGCCCTAATTGGGGGATGGAGTCTTGTTGCGTGTCGTGATCGTTCCCCCTAAACTATACCTTGTTCGCGACCACAGGGCTGTCTCAGGGAAAGTTGTCCTCTTACATTTGGAAGTGTGCCGAGAAACTGATGGTCAAATAGGTTAACCCTCTGTCAGAATCCCACTGGACAGGGAGCAGGCATAGTAATGGAGGAGGATCTCTTTTTAAATTATACTTAGTTTATACTGGTTTATACTGGTTGTATGAGCATCTGAGTGTATGTCATGGATGTTGACGCAGAATGGCTGTGCACACTGCCCCATAATAGCATTAGTCTTCTCTGAAGGTGGCAGGTAAGTAGACACTATCCCCTTTGTTTGGCCAGGTGATTCTCATTAGGGGCGCTGTTTGGTATGGGGGGGTAGGGGTAATTGGATCCTGTGAGGTAGTGTCGGAACGCGCTCCAGGAGGTGCATCTAATAATAGCTTTCAGGCTCGGGTGGACAGGGAGGTGGGGGCTCACCGAGCATCTGCGTGTTGGTCCGCATCCACCGGAGCCTCGGTCCCTCTTGACCCTTCGCAGTGCAGGAGGTTCCCCCCCCGTGCTGTGCCGACTCCCTCTCTGTCAGGTGACCCTGTTGACGATGGCCTGCCCCCTTCCGGAGAGCCTTGACGGTCGTAGGAGAAACCTGGCCGGGACTTTTCAAAGGGTTGTGGTTTGAGTAACAGCCTGGACCTGAAACACATCTGCAGCCCCACGGCCACAGACGTCCACCTGGCGGCTTCCGCCACAGTCTGGACGTATCCATAGATATTTGTGGGGATTTATGCGTCCAAGATGTTTGCGGTTTATTTTACATTCTGTCTACAGATGGTTCTCAGCTCAAACTGTCGATAGAGTCCTCTCTCTATTTTTCTCTATTTTTTTTTTTTTTGATTAAAGATAAAGATTCATGATGTTCTGCTGTAGGATGGTGACACCTTGGGGCAGCCTGGTTGTGCTTCAAAGTAACTAAGACTGCCTTCAGTTTGCTGAACTGTTTCTAACATGAAACTGAAGGTGGAAATTAACTCTGTGTGTATGTGTGCATATGGAGCAAGTTAACATTTTACCCAGTTGACACAGGTAATGAAGCCATTCAAATTAAGCACCCCTGACATCTACTATTACCCCACCTTAAGTATTTGTGTACTAGCACTAGGAGTACTAATACTAGGAGTATTCTAGGCCCCACTTGGTACTTCAGCTACCAGCTTCTGGATTATATGCCCCTGTCCTTAACCTCTGTGCCAGCCTTCTGTCCCACTATGGGCCTAACATATCCACCCCCCCCCCCCACAGGGTGGCAAGCTGAGCAGCAACCCGTCGGCAGGGCAGGAGAGCGAGCCCCAGGGCCTCCAGCATGCCGAGGACGCTGTCGAGCACGAGAACATGAAGGCAGTGCTGAGGGGCGGCCTGCGGGGCGGCGACGGCGAGGCAGCCTCCATGCCCGGCCTCCGCATCCGCACGCGGGCCACACGAGGCGAGTCTGCCGGAAAGCCGATCGCAGTGCTAAGCTACTGCAGGTTATGATGACAGATAGTAATCTTTAATTAACAACACTTCTAGGGTTAGTGCCAGTCCTTTTAGTGCCGGTGTTAGGGAGGAAATGCTGGTTAATTGCGGCAAAGAATGATACAAAGATTCGCGTAGCAATAAATCTCCTATATAATTAATTACACAGGTTAAACTATTTCAGATCTTATGTAATTTCAGACATACTCAGCAACTCATGCGTTACATTCTAGTGATTCCATAACAATAGTCAATTGGCCTAGTTAACTGCAATGTATATGCCTCAGTTCACTACACCTGCTTAAGTAGAAAATGGGTTTTAAAAATCTCGGCACAGCACAGCGACATGAAAACACAGGATGAGTTACGGTCTGTGTAAAGTCCCGGGCAGCGCAGTGACCTGTGATACCCGTGACATCCAGCTGGGAAACAGCCGCAGCACCTTGCGTTTCGCTTCACGCATCCGAACTGGAGGTTAAGCCGCACGCGATTGCAGGCCACATGAAATCAACGCTGCCCCCTCCCCCGTGTCTCAAAAAGCTCATTAATCACGCAGAAGACGGCAACCGGAGCGACGTCTGAGCGCTGACTGACGTTTCCCCGGCAGGTCGCTTGAGTTCGTGGGCGACGGCGAACGAGGACTCGCCCAATGGCGCAGAGGACGCGGCGGATGAGATCATGGAGCGCATCGTTAAGTCGGCGACGCAGGGCCCGAGCCAGCGCACGCTGCCGCGTGAGAGGAAGAGGTCGCGCGCCAACCGCAAGTCGCGTGAGTACCGCACCAGCCTGTAACGGGCTACCAGTCCACATCTGTGTGGCCCTCCCAGTTACCGTACCCATAATTCCTGCTTAACACAATGAAAAGCAGCAGTATACTCTTTAGATACGGTATTAAGTGCTGACTAGTTTCCCTTTTGCAGTTTTCTACACAGGCATAATTTTCAGATGCTGGTACAATTTTTGGAAATCTTACTGCAGGCCCTCTCAGCCACTAAGCTTGACAAGAAGTCAATTATTTTTATCGTGTGTAGTTTTCATCAGTGGACAGTAGAGGGTGATGAAATACTCTAAAAAGAAAGGAAAAATATTCCCTACGGCAAGAGTAGGGAACCCTGATCCTGGAGTGCCGGTATCCAGCAGGTGTTCTGTCCTACCTGATGAGCTACTATCTGCCTGAGATCAGGTGAGGTTCATCAGAAAGCAGGTAGGATAGAAAACCTGCTGGATAATCCAGGATCAGGATTGCCTACCCCTGCTGTACAGGAAAGTTTCGCCATCTTACCATTTAAAGCCTCCAGTCATCATTTGCACCCATAGACTGCAGAATGCATCTGAATGGGGAGGCGGGGCATAAGTCGGGGGCAAAAAGTCATGTCCACCAGTCTGCTTTTGAAGAACTCAGATATAACCTTCAGCCATTTTTTTTCCTAAATTGTCAAAGCCTGCTCACCTAACGATACACGTTTTTTGCCTCGCGATGCATGCTGAGATTTGCCTAGTGCTACCAATGACATATCATTAAATATACTGGCCAATTTCCAGAATTACAACACTCAGTGAGAAATTGATATCGTCTGCCCCTCTTTAAAAAACAAAGCAGGGTGGTGTGAGTTGTGGAATTATCTGGGATTCTGTCAGTAGCTGTTTTCTTACAGGATATGTTGTGTAAATAAAAGAAATATCACTACTTACTGGATAATGATGCTTCAAAACAGACATGAGCTGTCCCTCGTTTTACTCAGTCCAAATAGTTAGTGGATTGGTTCCCATTGGTTAAAGCTCATGGTAATAATGCCCACCACCCCCCACAGTGAGGAGGACCCTGAAAAGCGGCCTGACGCCAGAAGAGGCCCACGCTCTGGGACTGACTGGTGGGCCAGAGATGCAGGTGTGACTCACCCATTAACTGGGGCTCCCAGAATGCA
The DNA here is from genome assembly GCA_026781145.1 of Hippopotamyrus pictus. Classification (NCBI taxonomy): domain Eukaryota; kingdom Metazoa; phylum Chordata; class Actinopteri; order Osteoglossiformes; family Mormyridae; genus Hippopotamyrus; species Hippopotamyrus pictus. Next base: position 3,354,438 of record JAODLC010000050.1, read on the forward strand.
GCAGGAACCCAGGAGCCCATCCTCGCCCCCATACCCTCCCAAACCTCTCCACTGCAGCCCCAGCAAACGAGCCAGCCCCATCTCCAGCCCACCATCGCCGGCTCACCCTCCAGATGCCCACGTCTGCCTCGATCTTGCTCCGCAGAATCCACGGTCTTGCTTTCATTTTCGCTCTGTGCTGGTGTGTCACAGTGAGGCTGCAGGGGTCTATTAATGCTGCAACGTGGGGCTGCGGCAGGGTCAGGCAGAGAGAGGAGCAAGCAGCGAGAGCAGCCAGGTGAATACCATCCATCCTGTGAGGTGCCCTGAAAGGCGGAAAACCAGCAGTCTGAACCTCATGGACTGGACCTTTGGGGTCCTATTGGAATTTTAGCACAAACACAATCGACCACGATGGTGGAATCACCACTCGGTGATGCGGGGATGCTTATGTTCACCTGAGCCTGCCTGATAAGGTAGAGGTGTAGCTGATAAGGAAGCTTGAAAGGTTTAAAACAAACAAGGGATTATTTTAGGCTCATAGAGAGGGAGATGACATCACATTTTGTGATGTGACGCTACACCAGCACAGAGGACGGATATAAAAACAAGACAGCCCTGCTCTTTGATTACCAGATGCCACTAACACACACTCCCTGCATCCTTGTGATTGGAGTAAGATGTGCTGTGCAGGATACAGTTTTGGGATAAGTTTTGTATCAGACCACTCTTTCTTTGTTACTGTGACTGTGAAGGTCAGACAGGACCAAACGCACACAGAGCAACGAACCCAAAACATCACGTGGGATAATCAGACCGAAGCAAACAAACCAGCAATGACACCACTTGCACAGACGTTAATGTTTGTACTCAAACTGTGGTCAAGTTGATAATCTGAGTGCCCAAGATATGTGAAATGAAGCCTTTAATCTTACATGCTGAATCCGGTCCTGCTGGAGATGTTTTAGATGTTTTTTGGACATCAGCACCACTAAGTGTTAGTCACCAATACTTTCTTAGATTTGGAATTAACGCTGAAAGAATGCTTTTTGAACTGTCACATCTGATGGTGATGTATTTATGTTGGGTATTTCGTATTTTTAATGTAGAATTCCATTACCTTTTCAGTCAATATTTTGGCATTACCTACATTTCTATCATTTTTTTTTTCTATTTTTAAATCTAGAAATGGAATTTCTGGATATGAAAAACAGACGCGGTTGGGTTATATGAAACAGAGATAACGGAACACTGTGACGTTCGAAATGGACCCGCGCTTATCGTTCTGGACATCTCCTCCGCCGTTTCAGTTACTTATGAACTACCACATGAGACAGAGGGATTTGAGCATGTTAAAAAAGACAGTGGGGCGAGGCATGGATGAACTGACAGGTGTTGGGAGTTTGAGGAGGCCCAGGCCTCAACCAGCACAACCTGGGGGGGGGGGGTTATAGGTAAAACTTTGAACGAGTAGCGTATTGCACTGCCAGAAACACGGCATTGATTTCAGTGGCAGTTTCCTTTCCTGTGAAGCCACAATGGTGACCAGCAGCTATCAAATTGGTAGCTGTGGAATGACTGACCCTTATAGGAATTATACTGAGTAGGACTGGGCGATATGTACCAAAAATCATATTTCAATATTTTTTAGCTGAATGGCGATATATGGTATATATCTCGATATTTTTTTCACATAAAGTAATGACAAAAAGACAGTTCCAAATCAGAGCCAAATCTCCCCAGTGACACAAAGGCACTTTTAAGAGACAGCATTAAAAAATGCCTAAAAAATGAACTACCAGCATATATTGTTTTACCAACCAGCTCCTTTTCGCTAGCTTGCATTGTGTCTGTGTCTCCATGTTTTCTCTGCATACAGGACTTGTGAGTGAGGGGGAATGGTGGGTTATGTTTGGAGAGGGAAAGGGGCGGGGCACAATTGTGCAAGAGACAGACAGGGCGAGGAGAAATAGGCGAGCTGGTAGCTCTACGAGTATAATTTTAAAGCAACATAAACTATATTGATATAAATGATACTGTCTCGTCCTATATCTCATATGAAAGTATATCAATGTATCTTAAAAGCTCAATATCGCCCAGCCCTAATACTGAGTATTATGAATTTGTATGAATTTCGTCATTTACAGTTTGGGTTGCAAAGGGGCGGCAAATTTCCAGAAACTTTCCATTCCATGGGAAGTTAAGATGGGAATTTAAAAAATATTCCAAGTTGGAAACTTTCCATGGGAATTAACAGGAATTTATGGGAATTAATGCAAAATTCCCAGAATTCTGTAACCCTATTTACAATAAGCCCAGTAACTTGACAAAAACTGTCTGGAGATCAGGAGCTGTTTTTTTTTTTTTTTTATAAATTGCACATTTATCTAAGCGGTAAATATATGCTATATAAATGTAGTATATATTTATAAATACATATTTATATACCATATATTACAGAAGACAACTTGAAGTGGTAGACGAGAGCTGAGAAAACAAAGATATGTTAACTTTATCCTGAGTAAACCTTGAGTATTTAAATGGTAGTAAAATAAAATGCAAACTATTATTTAAGACTCTGAATAAGGAGTTTTGAAGGGCTTTGGCTGGAGATGTGCCTTTCAAAAACACGGCTATTTATTCTGCAGTGTTAAGGGGGAGTTTTATGTAACCCCTGTAATGTACAGTAAATACGGTGTCCTCCACAGGCAAGGCTCAGAAAGTCATCCATAGGATTCCTAATAACGTTATGTTTTTATTTTATTACCCCGTACCAGAGTTTCGGTTACAAAGACAAAAGCTCAGTTAAGTGGCTTTACTTATTATCATGAATCTCTCTACTAGACATTACCATTTAATTTACTGTAAAAAAGTCATTTTCAATTGCGCAAGACCTGATTTTATGGGTCACGTGCGGTTAACATATAGCCGTCATTCTGTACTTTCAGCCTGTCTTTACATTTTCTGGAGGATGAGTTTCACAGAAAACTAATCATTGTGCTGTAATGTGTAGTGTCTGGCACCTTATTCGTCATTTGTAGCAGATTTCAAAGAAAAAAAAAATCAGTTAAAAAAAAATAAGGATAAAAGGCACTGTCTCCGGACACATTTTGTGTTATTCTGGGAATTGTAAAAAGAAAAACAGAAAATGTAAAAGAATAACTGAAATGAACTGGATGTAAAATGTAAAGATGTATTTGAAATATTTAGAAACCACAGAAGGAGGACAGACGCTGTAAAATATGTCATACTCTATTTAGGGGTATTTTGTTTGTTTTTTTCTGTGTAATTTGTGTAGAATAGTGTATTATACCTTCAAATATCAGTGTTATTATGTAATTTAAGAGAAAATAAGCCGTACACGAGATGTATATGTTGTATATGACATGTCTATCTCGGCGTGCAATTGCTTATCTCAGAGAGAGTAACATTTGATCTTGATGTCCAGTGTTTTTTTCCCCTTTTTGTTACATTGTGTTACTTTGCTTTTTATGGACTTTAAGTCCTCTCGTTATGATGATGTGAACCATATGGCCCACCTTTCAAGCAATCCAGAGACGTTTTTGGGAAACCGTCTGTCCCCATCACGCTTCTCCATAAAACGCAAACAGCTTTTCAGAGTAAGAACTGGACATGTGGAAAAACCGGAGAATCTTATGTACACACACACAAACACAAACACACACACTTTGCAATTAAAGCTCTTATGAAATGTCCTGTAGACTATCAGCGTCGTTTTTTTTTTCCATGCCGAGCTCCACGTTTAATCACTGACAGAGGTGGAAGCCTGGATTACTTAGGCTACATCTTAGTACTTTTTACTGTTTTTCAACAAATAAGAAGAGGTGCAGTTAAGCTGGTGATATGAAATGTATTAAACAGAACATTAACTATTTTAAACCAACAAAAGATCCTGTATGTTTTTAGTTTTATCACATTTTGCCTATAAATGCTAACAGTATGTGGACTGTAAGCAATATACACGATATGGACAAAAGTATTGGGACCCTATTGAATTTGGGTGTTTCATTTAGACCCATTGCCACAGGTATATAAAATCAAGCACCTAGCCATGCAGTTAGGTTTATGGATATTTGTGAAAGAATGGGTCATTCTGAAAAGCTCAGCGAAGTATGGTGCTGTTATAGGATGCCACCTTTGCAATAAGTCAGTTATTCCACCGTCACTGTCAAGTCAAGTCAAGTCAAGTCAAGTCAAGTAGGCTTTATTGTCACTTCAACCATATACAGGTAGTACACAGTGAAACGAAACAACGTTCCTCC
>JAODLC010000050.1:3372546-3391175 GCA_026781145.1 Hippopotamyrus pictus
AATATACACACACACACAGCAAGTGTGTGTCAGGTTTTTCCTGGTACTATATCTCTTCAGGTAGAGGTCTATGGTTTGTCTTCTTCCAAAGCTGTGCTAATCATACAAAATTATTATGAGTGAGGCAAATTTTGCTAAAAGTCGCAGTGAGTTAGCTGGAGAGTGGTGCCGCCTTTTCAGATTGATAGTCTAGCAGGTGATGCTTCTCACACTCCCCACGGCCTTGTGTCTGCAGCTAAAGTGTCACGCAAGTTGACCTTCCTGTACCTGGCCAACGACGTCATCCAGAACAGCAAGCGGAAAGGACCGGAGTTCACGCAGGACTTTGCCCCAGTCATCGTCGACGCCTTTAAGCACGTCTCCAAGTAAGCCCTGGTTGGCGGTGGACTCGTCCTTCGTGAGCTTAATAATAGTCTTCCAAAAAAAGGGGTCATTGGCTTAATTCTGTTGGCTTTGTCTGTCTTCCCAGCGAGGGTGAGGAGAGCTGCAAGAAGCACTTGGACAGAGTGTTATCCATCTGGCAGGAGAGGGCAGTGTATGAAAATGACCTTCTGGAGCAGCTCAGTCAGGTCCTGCGTAAGTGCCGACCGCACGCCGCGCTGCCTTCAGGACAGCGGGACCGTAGTACATATTAACAAGCCCATTGATGTCTCTGCACCCACTGCTGACCTCAAACACTAAGCTAGATGGGGAAAATTCCCTGCTTATGGACTTATGAATGTTAATGCCGCTTCCCTCATTTTGTAGATTGTGACCGGAAACCCCGGAAGCGGCCGTACGAAGAGATCAAGCTGGACGACGACTTCCCCTGCCAGAGCTCCCCCGCCGAGCCTCCGCAGGTGCCCCCCACCCCCGAATCTACTCTAAGCCGGCAGTGTCGTCGGTCCTTTTCCTTTCTAAACCCCTTGCTGGATGTTTTCCCCCCCCCCAGACGGCGGAGCTGATCCGAGCTCTTCAGGAGCTGGAGAATGCGGCGTCGGGGGACTCCGCACTGCGCCAACGCATCTCGTCGCTGCCCCCGGAGGTACAGGACACGACGCTGCTGCACAGGATCACTGGTATGCTCGCACCCCCTGCATCCTACCATCTGGCCTCATGCAGTTTTCCCAGACAGTGGGGGTGGGGTGTGGCTCATTAGGACTCTGTGCCCACCACTGGAAGGTTGCTGGTTCAAATCCCAGAGTAACTCTCGCCACTGGGCCCTTGATCAAAGCCCTTAACATCCAACTACTCCATGGACAAGCTGACCCTGCTTTCTCAGTTGTATGTGGCTTTGGATAAAAGTGCTTACTAAACAATGTGCTCTCAGTCAATCAGATTTGTTGCCGTCTTTCTCTCTCTCTTTCATTCCCGCACACTGTAGACAGAGAGTCGGGGGAGCGCCTGTCCAGGCTGGTGGAGGAGGCATGTCTGCTGTTGGCTGACTACAGCGGGCGGCTCGCCGCGGAGATCGACGACCGGCGGCAGCTGACGCGCACGCTCGCCCTCTTCCTGCAGAGTCAGAGGAACGGCCTGGCCCAGAACGAACAGAAGCTGGAAGTGCGTAGATGTTTTTAAAGCCTTTCGCGCCCCCGTCTTCTGCTGCCCTCAATCTCTTGTGTGCCACTTCCCTTTCAGTGCTGGAGGTACATTACACAGCAAATCGCTCGTTTGTTTTCTTTCTAATATAGGATGCATAAGAGGCAGCTGACCACTTTTGATTGGCTAAAAGCAGATCTGTCCAGCCTCCAGTAGGACTTTAGTCATTTCATTTGGAGTCAGATCGTCATGTGTGTTCCAACAAGTACATACTTGAAGAGGCTGAGGGAATTGCATTGTGGGTTTATGGTAATTATGATGGGCTTGTAAGTATTATATGGGCAGACTTTCTCAGGAAGTCTTGTCAGGCTGTCAGTCAGTGACCACAGGTTCTAAGGTCAAGCATGAGCCAATATAGGATTTTGATCATCCCCTACATATGCCTGTAGTCATCTTGCAAGCAGTGCCAGGGTCCAAGGTCTCTGGCTGCCCTGCCCTTCCCTAAGCGTGCTAACTTTATTGAAACTCTCTAAACATTAAAATGAGTTGGCAGTGGCGTCTGGTAACATCCTGTTAGGGCAGTCACAGATGGGCCTTAAGGTCGAAGGTTAGCAAGCTCTGGGAAAAACCTTAGTCATGGGCCAGTTTGTAGAGTTATGATTAAACACCCAGAATGTTGGAAAGCAGGAGTAAGGCTCCTGTAGTAGATTGTCAGTCTGTTATTTAACAAGCACATCGACATGCATGGAGAGGGTATTTTTCCTGGTGGCTGCCCTCTTTATAATACAAAGTGCCGTTTTTGTGGACCTGCATTTATGACATTAGGGGGATATAAATGCAACATGAGCTTAAGAGTGAATAGACCTGCACAGAGCCTCAGACTCTGGTTACTGAATCTGCGAGGTGCAAATTCAGTAACCAATCAGCACCGAGTCTGTCTGGGAGTTGGAGTCTGACTTGTGCTGATTGGCTGTAGCATTGGGGTGTGACACTCTCCCTGTGGTAAGTAACCCTCGGTGAACTTTGGATGGGACCTTCAGCCTCCCTGGTAATCGGCCGTGCTGTCTGTTTGGTATATAGTGTTTGTCATTGGAATGGCATGACGATGTCGCCTGCCTGTCGGGAAAGTCTCTAAGCAGGTGGTCTGTGATTCCCGTCGTTTCCGAGCTCGAGTGATTAACCCTGCGTTGTTTAGCTCTTTGTCTGCAGGTACTGAACAGGATCGTGCCTTCTGGAGTCGTCAGTACTGGTTCCTCCTGTAATAAAGAAGGGAAAATAAAGGAAACTACTTGTATCTGTGGGTGTGGTATTATTTGACCCCTTTCTGCATGCTCCTGCCTTTTCTGCAAGTGAATGGTGACGTGTGGCATTGCAGGGCTGTAGCAGAGCCAGGACGCGATTGTGCAAAAAAAAAAAAAAAAAAAAAAAAACATCCCGCTTGTTTTGGAGTTTGGTGGTTTTCTTCTGCTGTAAAACGTAAAAACAGACGGGGAAACATTTTCTTTTGGGGTTTGATCTTCCCCAGGTGTGTCTGGAACACGCCTTTTCAGTAACATTAATTTGTAGGTATGCAATATGGGTCTTCTTTTTTTTTTTTTTTTTTTTTTTTTTTTTTGATGGGTGGGGGTGCAACATGTTCATATTCTGTAGAACTCTTGCAACGGGTCAGTTGCCTGTTGCACTTTAGATAGTGAAACTGAGAAATGGAAAGTTGGGTTGGAAGGAACCTTAAGCCTGTCACTCTACACACACACATACTGTATATTTGCATATACATTCAAGGAATTGTGGGAAAACCAAAGAAATTCAATGTTTGATAGGATTGCTTATGTCCCAGCTTTTTATATTAACTGCAGTACAGCAGTAGATTTGAGTTCTGGTGCAAAATGGCAGTATGCTGCTTTTTTTTCCATGGAACCTGGTCATGTTAAGTGGTCTTACTTGGCCACGTACATTCATACAATTTATAGATTGTCACTATAAAATGTATTTGGGGGGGGGGCGTTTTGGAAGGCAAATCCATCTCTTGGTGTTACTGCTCTACGAAACTTCAACTTAATCCTCCCTAAATTAGTTCCCCCCCACCCAAGATACTTTATGGACCTCAGCTACACTAAGAAATATCTATTGTCCATATCTAGATGAGTCATGTGTTTTGGGCTTTGTTGGGGGAGGGGCTGAATTTAAATTTGGTTTTGCAATTTAATCCAAATGGGGTCTAGATATGCAAGGGACTTCAGCCATTTAACAGTCATGTTTAAAGCTACAGTCAGCAAATTGTCTGGATTTGGAAGCTCTGCCTTCAACGTAAAATGGGGGGTGACTCCACTTGCATTGTCCTTGTCGTGGGAGCTGAGTCCCTTTGGGAGCTGTATCTTTAGCATGGTAGAGTCTTCACACCATTTTATTTCATTCCTCCTCTGATCACCGATGCTAAAGACTCTGAAAGGTTTTATTTGAGGCCTCGTGCCCTAGTTCCATTTCTACAGAAATGGCTTGATTCACTTAGCAGATTTTTAGCTTAAGTGCTGTCTGCTCTCCTACTGGGTTTGGGGGGGTGGGGGTTAAATCTCCAAGTCAGTTGTTCTGAGTGAGGGGGGGTTAATCTTCACAAAGTTTGAGAACCTGCTCTCAATGGTTCTGGTACATTTCATTTAAAATAATGAGTCTTGTGTTTTAAACCAGATCAGTCATCAGTTTAGCGTCAGCCTCCATAGCTATTACAGCCATTTTGCGCCACGATGCTCAATACTCACAGAGTGCACTTAGGAGGCCGTGTTGCGATTAATCACTGACACTGAAATAAAGGGTTTCAGCAGATGAGGGCATTTGGGTAGAGGACCTGGCATAATGTTTTGCTTTTTGCAGCGGGATACGTAATAGCTTTAGTAACATACCCCTGTGCTGTGGATCAGTGCTTCCCAACCCAGTCCTCGGGGACCCTCAGCCACTCCACATTTTCGGTCCTTCTCTGCTCCCTGCCACATTCCTGCTCTGACTGTCTGGGGCTGGGAAACACTGCTCTGCATAGTATAGGACCTTTTCCACTCCTACTGGAGGCTTTGGTATAACTTCTCATCCACAAGGGGGCAGTAGAACAGCCCAATACTTTTAAAGAGTGCCAAGGAGGAAATACAGGCCTTGTTAGTCTTGAAAATTTTATNNNTATATATTTTAAAGGAACAATTATTCTTAATATCTTAATAGACCTTTGTTTTATATCTTCTTATGGACCTGATAGCAGTCAGTAAATTACTAAAATGCTAGACTAAGACAACACTAAATTAAAAAGCTTTATGTTAAGTCAAAGTAGGTCAATATGTAAATCCAGCTAAAATAATCCAAATATGAATCTTTGACTGTAGTTCACTATAAACTAGTCAGAGTTCTGACTACCAGGTGACAATCCATTGCAAGTCTGATTATGTCTAATTTCTAACATGACAATCAGAACTGATACAGGGGCCTTTGAACTTTATTTTTTTGTCTCTTCTGACTTTTGGATTTCAGGGTTTGTTCTTCCTTAATAGAAATGGTAAATACTATAAATGAATTGAGTTAAATGTGCTTAGCCTAAAGCTAAACTGACAGTCACACTTAGCTATTGATTCTTCAAGTTGAGTTAGAAATCTGGTTTATAGCATGGTCTCCATGTCTTCAGTTCTGGGATATGAAGCAGTGTCGGCTCTTTTTATTCCTTTATCCTCTTGATCAAGGAGGCTATTCAAACTTCAGTTTGGTCTTGGTCACAAGACTAAACTAATCGAACTCCGCACTAAAATGAAAAACTTATCATGTTCAGCAATTTTTGCAGTTCATGGAATCCACAATGCTATTCACTGTGCTTTTCCTTTAGCTCGGAATCCTGCTGTGCAAATCTTAAATTCTCGTATAAACAGCATTTTTACAGTATAAAAACAAGTGTATGATTTCTGTACAAATACTGTTCTTTGTAAATAATGTGAATTTTTAGTTTGCTGGTTTCTGGAGGGTATGGAACGTTCTGGAATAAGACGGCTCACAACAATGAGGTGTGATATGAGACAGCATGCCTTCTGTCGTCTGTGTTTCAGGAATACAAGCACAAGTTGGCCCGCGTATCCCAGGTGCGAAAGGAGCTGCGATCCCGACTTGGCAGCCTACCCGACCTCTCCCTGCTCCCCAGTGTGACAGGGGGCCACGTCCACCTGCCCTCATCCGAAGGCCTCTACACCGCCTCTGACTGACATGCCTTTCGTCTCTCTTCTCTGCCCCCACCCCTCCCCCCAAAAAAACTTGTACACATCCCAGTGACAGATATCAGTCCATTTCACCAGTATCATGCTTCTAAGCTTCTACCCATCTTCTGTAGCAACCCTCTGCTCCCAGCCTGTTCTGACATTCAGGTCTCCCACACTGAGCATGCTGTCCTTTTTACATGCTGTCTTCAGGCTCCTCCTCCCTACATCTTCACTTCACTATCCTAACACTGATCAAAAAAGATATTGTTGTGACATTTATTTTTGTATCTCTAGTGAATTTAGATTATGGAACAGAAATAGGAATTGTATATTAAGTCGTTCTAATTAATGAATTGTGCAGTACAGTAAGTCATATATTCAACTGCAGTATTTTATTACTATTATGATCTTTATGTTGCTCTGTCAATGCTTCTGTCTGTAATTCATCACTGCACAATTTTAGGTTCTCATTCTTGTCTTGTGTGCATCACTTTTTAGTAAAGAAATGTGTTGAGATGAATAATCTCATAAATCACATGGGATATTTCTGAAGTGGAACAGCATATTTCACATTTTAAACAGGATAAAAGCAGAAGACAGGAATTTTATGAAATCCAGCGATCATTTTGTGCAAGGAAGGTTTTAGTTTTTGAACTTAAAATGCTGTGCTTGTGTATATATTATTTATGCTACTCTCCTTTAACTACATTACCCAGGATGCCTGTAAGATTTGTTTTCATATACATCAGATGGAACCAAACGCAGTTCTTCATGAACTACTATTAATGGAGCTTTATCTGTTTACAAATTGTTTGTATCAGTCATGTGATCACTGACCATTACACAGGAGGACAAGATTGTCCCAAATGGCATCACGTCCCTCCATTATGCTAGCCCATGCCCAAGTGATAATTTAAACCTTCCTCTCTAGGTATGATTTGTGTGCACATGTACTGTATTTTTTCTCTCTTACATTTGTGAACTGAGGGTATCTTGCTGTCAGCAATGGCCATGCCTTTTAAGTCAGTGGAAGGAACAATGTTATATGTGAAACCATACCTGCTAATTTATTTCATTAATTTGTTAGTATAAATTTAGTGTGGTATGTTACAAAATGTTCTATTGTCAGAGCAAAATAAATTGAAGTTAAAGTGGTTTTCTGGATTTTTTAAATTTATCATTATTTGATGTGTTGCTTTTTAAGGTCAATAAAACTTGGAGAATATTGTCATCCTTCTAAAACAGAAAGCAGTCTGACAATGAAAAAATAACCTCATAGTAGTGCTACTACGGACTATTAATTCTCTATGGCACTTGGATATTATATATTTATATTTATAACATAATGTATATTGTTAATGCCGGTCCAGAAATCATTAATTCAGGATGCCAAACCATCACATGTACAATTCAGAATAAATATTAAATCTATACATTAAATTTTCAGAGTGTCGGAAAACTCTCAATAGCAGAATGTAGAAGATTATATGAAATGCTAAAAGGATACTGATAACCAACACCTCGGTTCACGTCGCAGTCACAACGTCACTAACGCCACCGGAAGTACGTCACAGATACATCCTGGTACTTTTCGACCGGAAGTGTGGGGTGATGTGACGGCGGTTATACTGTGGAATTGTTTATGATTATCGCTATATATAACATTGTTTGTTTAATAAATCTGAACAGCATATAATTCCCTGGTAAGACGTACTGCAAGTGCTATAACTAAAACTATGTATAGTACAGTACATAAGTTAATCTTTTCATTCGAAGATCCGTACAAGTGAAGCTAGTTAGCAACCACCGTTAATTAGCTGGCTTTTATACAACAGATAAGCTTTACAAAAGAACGTTACACAGTATTTCCCAGGTGACAGATTAACACTGTGTTGCGTACACTGAAATATTTCTATATTTTACATATTTTTCCAATCTCTCGTAATTAACTTGCATGTTATTTTTGAATGTAACAATCCCCGATGCTAACTCGCCTTACCACTAGTTTTTCCTGCACAGAAACAGCATGGAGGGCTCTAGTTACGACGACAGTGATGACATTTCCTTTATTTTATGTGAAGTAAGTGTATCTGAAATTTAGCGCCATGATTATTTTTTGGAAATCTCGTTTGATAGTTTTCGGTCAACCAAACGTCCTTAACACTAGCCAGCGGTTAGCTATCAATTGAAATGTAACATGTACATATATTTTCAGGTATGTAATGCTAAAATTAGAGGAGAAACGCAGTACAAGATACATCTGACTGAGAATCAGCACCTAAAGGTAAGTGGGAGTATGCAGGTACTTTATTGAGCTATGATTCAAGTACAGTTTTATTCATCTTTGTTAAATTCATTGTCATGGTTGAATGGCAGCTATAAACAAAATGTGATACGGGATCAACTATCAACATACAGGCAATATCTTCACTGATCCTCTACACATTAAACAGTAGAAGAGCACATGGATAAGTATTATGATTGACTAATTTTGATTTAGCAAAATAAGAATCGTGTCACTTACCGCTTGCCATGGACAAGGTCTTATTCTCTTTAAAGGAATCACTCTGCAGTGATGATGAACCACTTGTGGCTGTAAAGTCTAAGCACCTGATGGCAGTGGACTCCTATAAGTGTCCTACAATGGTCCATTTTTTATTTGCACTTGAAGTCTGGCTGTCTCAGGAGACTGGGTCAGGTGACAGGCTGCTTTGATTCAGTCCACATGTTCTATGTTTGATCATTCCATGTACCTTGCTATGGACTGGCATCCCATTCAAGGTGTACCTCCTGTATTATGCTCTGTGCTGCCTGGCCTGGAATAGGCTCCAAGCTCCATGCAAACCCAGCCTGCAGAACTGGTTAGAAGATGGGTGTATGGTTCCGTACGAATATATGCCTTTCTTTCCCTCATGTTGCTAGTAAACTGATTCTAATGCCCGCACTGGATTCCTTCACTTGCATAATGTCCTATTACATTTTGAACCATTAGATTCCTTATTTTTGCAAACTTCACTCCTGGAGTAAAACCCTCTTTCCTACATCCCCATGTTCAGTTCTGCTACTATGCCAGTCTCATAACAATCCAGAAAAAAATCTTTGTACTTTTGCTTTGGGGGGATCCTGAATTTCGTTCATTAAATAAGTTCCATCATTTCATTCTGTTTTGTATTAACAAAAAATTGTAAGTGCACCTTAATGGAATGCTTCTGTAAATGTAAACAAGGCAGTACCTATTAGATGTCACTTTGCTCTGCAGTTATTAGACAGTCAGCCTTTTTCTGGTACAATCTTCTTGGTCACTTGTTCTTCCTTATTTCTCAGCTCCAAGCTTGATGCTCATTATTTGCACTTTGTTGCTCTGTGAGCAGCAGGTCATCTTCCAAGCACAGCAGATGCTGTGTACTGTCTGGAACACCATCGTTTCAGCTACATGTTTGTTCCACCTGACCTTTCCTCACAAGCCTTAAGGATTATCCTCTCCGTTCAGTCCATTGATTTAGTGACTGTTCTTGTCTTGTTCTGCAGTAGAAGCCGTCTTTCACAATATGCCATTGAATCAAGCGATTTAATACACCAGCAATGGAACAGACTCTATATTTCTCAGTGTTATCGTCCTAATATCCCTGGTTTCCTGGGATAGCTTGAATACCTTCTGAAAATAAATGCAGCAATATCCTCTTTGAACTCTGATTCTGATTCCATCTTCTGTTTAAGTCACAATGGTGCAGTGCTGCTTCTCTCTGGCCAAGTCTTTTTGACCCCGTGAAAGGCGGAGTCTCGAGCCATGGACCCTTAAAAAGAAAAGCTCTCTTTATTTTTTTGGATAACGTTGCTTGGCTTCAGCATACTGTAAGATGCTTGCTTTACTGAGCCATAACGATGTCACCTCAAGATGATCCAACATATGGCATCAATACCATAGAAGAACAAGATGGAAACTCAGGTGTTGCATGATGTTGGAGCTGCGACTCCCCTTTCTAGTAAAATTATCGGCAGACTTCTCACAAGTTAACCAACTAAGTGACTGTTTTCAAGTCTGGCTTTCCACAGCCATCTGTAATGTATATGTCAAGAACTGATTTCTGGACATTGAAAGTAAGCTTACCTGGCACACAGCACATGCATTAGACGACAGGCAGCTCATTGGTGTTTAGATTGCGTGATGGATTTGAGCAGTATGCGGTGTGTTTGCCATTTGAGATGAAAGTGTGCACTCTGTCTGTCATAGTGAGTGAGAGACGGTACAGCTGTGTGGTGAGTGTGTGAGATTCACAGACCTGCGGCGGTTAATCCCTGGCAAAGGCTGCTCTGTGTCACGGAACTCCATCATGCGGCACTATGTCGGCTGCATCAGTAAGGCCTTTTGCAAGCTGAAATCTCTCCCCTGGCTTGTTGCTGACTCCTTGTGCCTGTTTTCTCGGCTGCTCCACCCAAACGCCCCACAGAAAGAGGATGCACTGATCGCCCGCGGTAAGTGTCAGCGTGCCTCCCCGTACATGTGCACCTGCTGTTTTTGTCTCACAACCTGTAATATTCACAGTTAACCTGCCATATATTTGCAGGTTATATGTGTACAGCTTCTTGCAAGCGTGGTACAGTCTCACAGACCAGTTCAGCTTTAAATTGTTATACATGCTTTTCTCAGATGGGCTGATATGTCTGTGTGCCGTATCCATGGTTTTTGTTTTTTGTTAGTATTTCCTGGAGTAAGTATTCCACCAGTTCAACTAATGAATATTTTCCCTGCAAAGAAATATGAATTAAGTTTGCAGCTGATTAGAGAGGTGGGACCGTTATCTCATAACGACTGGACCGGATGTTTTACAATTTCATCAGGATGGAACCAGTTGCCTAGCAACAACACATGGCCTTTCTAAGCAGAGTTGCTGTTAGGGTAACCGTAAAATTTGTCTTCCCACATACATTGTGCACACAGGCGGCTTTTAGCTTCACGTTTTTCTTATTTTTCTGAGAGACCAACTTTCCTCTGCTTAACTGGACAAGCACCAGTCTCACCATAACTGGGTACCTTTTCACGATACTGTGACGCAAAGTCCCTGGAGGGACTCTGCTGTTGTACCCTTGAAAAACATGCTACACATGAATTGCTGCAGAGGAACGCCAGAGGAAGAAATACACAAAATGTGGCAAAATGGTTGCTGAGCAGCGACAGCTCTAGTTTTTATTGGAGTTATAAATTATAACTCATAATGGCCCATAATGAAAGCAGAAGCTCTGACTCACACTGTGCCTGATGTCTGGTTACAAACTCAAGCGTAAGAACTGATACATTGGGAAGATGCCAGAACTTCTGGATCTTTCCGTCGTCACGGTACACAGGTGAGGTTGAGCTTAAAGCTCTAAAAATCCTCGATTAGGACTTTTAGGCTACCCTGCCTCGCTCAGGACGCCTCCAGCTTCACTAGTGAAGGTACCATAAGGTCTGGTAGCCTTCTGTCTCAGTGACTCTCTGATTCATGGCCTCCACTAACCATTTGGCACCGCAAACAGCAGCTGACGGTATTTTTCTGATTCCACCTGGGAGAGGATCCTTTGAGCGAATTCGGCATTCGCTTCAGACCGTTGGCAAAATAAGCCTGATCAGCCTCTGGTTCAAAAGCTTCGGGCAGAGCTTCCATCTTGTCACCACAGTTCAATTCAGTGGTAGAGCTCTGCTTCAGAGTTTTGGCTGCAGAAATGGAAGCTCAGCACAGCCGCTCTGTAGTTGGCTGCCTGATTGGACAGAATTTCTTACCCATTTTCATCCAAAGGAATGGCAACATCGCTGGTGACATGAAGAAATATGCAAAGTCAAAATCTCAAGTGAAGAATTACAGTTCAGTTTTGAGCTCAGTTGGCCTGTAGTGCCTGATTTGTGCCTGAACATTTCAGCATCTTTGGAAACTGATGGAAAATATAAAACCCCTCATTTACCTGTGGGAGGGTTTGAAAGAGATTTTTGTGTGCTTGTAAATTTTTTTATAGCCCCTCCCACTTGTGCTTTTAATGGCTATAAATCCTCCATTCCTGACCAGTTCAGTAAAGTGCACTAGGCTGAGATTTTTATTGCAGCTACTCAGTCTGCTTCCACTAACGTCACCACTGTAATACCTGCCCATACATACAAAGTTGAGAATTTTTAAGTTGAGTAATATTTTAATGGAGAAATAAAATGCATTTTGCCTAATGGTACAAAATAAGCTTTGTCATGATTCTTAAAGAGAACGTTCAAGCTCAAGTAATGTTCTTCATTTTATGACAGTAAGTAAGACCGGGGATGTGTAGACCATGGATGTGTAGACCATGGATGTGTAGACCGGGGATGTGTGGGGCAGCTCGAAATGCAGTGATCCCTGGCATTTATCAAATTTGACTGTCACAGGGCTCTTTAGAAGAGAGAAGCCCCTACCAAAATGGACCAGTATATGCCAGTACATTGAATACTTGCAGCTGGATGAGCCCATAATTGGTAAGAAATACTGTCCATTTTTCTTGCCGTCGATTGGGTCTTGATTGACTTGCATGAGCCTCAGCTCAAATAGCAGCTTGAGAGAAAGCAAGGGAGATGCTCTCCAACCCACAGCTACGGTGTACTTGCATGTTATTGGCTTGTTCAGAAAGGACTGCATTAGTGGCCTTTACCACAAACCTGCTCTAGATTAAACCACGACTTCAAAAAAGTAACATTGGCAACAATGCAGCTGGTATGACTGATTTGGGACTCTGTCATTCCTGCATTGATGTAAGTGTCATGTTTCCTGCTTTTCTTAAAGGTCTGCAGCACCTGGTGGAGGTGGACAGCAGCGGCCCCGGGCTCAGGTACCTGTGCCGGCTCTGTTTCACAGAGGCGGACCTTCCCGGTATCACCAATCACATCCTGAGCCGGAAGCACCGGCAGAAGTACCTGGTGAGGTCACCTTTCTGCCAGTGTCTCGGGTCCTAGAAGTGGGAGCTTGGGTTTCCGTCGGGGCGCGTTTGAGATGGGAAGCTGTCTCCCGGTTGTGATCGCTGACCGCGGGCATCACTGCGAAATGCAGCAGCCTCTCCAGCAGTGCCTGCAATGAGGATAACTGTGGACTTGCCCTCAGGTGACCAATCGGCCCGACTTGGTGACATGGAATGTTAACAATGTGAATCAGCTGGGGAAGTTGGTGCGGGCCAAGGCCGAAGTGGTGGAACGTCAAGACGGCCGTGGCATCCCCGAGGTATATGAATGTACATCGTCCACTTTACTGTGCATCTCACCGGTCTAAACTTGTGCCATTGTCTTATCATTAAATAAATTTTGTTAGATGCTACATTCAGTGACATAGTCAGATGATTTCTTTAAACTTTCAGGAAAGAAAGAGAAAAAGAGAGGTGAAGCCACATCCTGGCACTTTCAGAGGTGAGCATCTCCAGGACCTTGTATTTGCTGGTTAGAAAATGCTGCTCTAGATCTAAATTTGTCATCTAAAGTTGGGCATCCAGCTTGACGAATAACCCCTACTCCAGATCTTTTGACGTGCGTTTTGTGGTACATGGGTTCCAGTCCCAGTTCCAGTTTCGTGGCTACAATGGTCATTGTTTTTGTACGTAAATGCAAAGAGTGTTGATGACGATGCTGCTTCACCCATAGTTACCCTAAAGGACACCCCTGGTGGAATGGAAGACCAGCAGCATTACAGCAAAGCCCACCAGAACCAAGCCATGGGTGGATTCAGGCGCTGGGAGGCGAGGAGGGAGATGGCAGGATCGGGCAGGGGATTCAACGAAAAGGACCGTTACGGTCAGCGGTACGGAAGAGGAGACTCGTATGGGAGGGGCTACCATGAGGAAGACCGTGACGAGCAGCGTTACGAGGAGGATGGCTCTTATGATGAAGAGTACCCGTACAAGGGCCCTTATGAGCAAAGGTACCAGGATGCAGAGCCTTATAGGGAAGCCTATGCTGGGGGAAGCCAGTTTGGGCAAGAACATTTGGATGAGGAAGATTCCTGGCAGGAAAGGCGGGGGGATTGGGGCCACCACGACGATGCGGACAGACACAGACAGAGGTTCCCGGACTCTTCGGAGGAGAGGAAGCGAGAGAGGCTGGTTCATCTTCTGCGTGACTGTGCACAGAAATCTCAACGCACCGACCTGCCTGAGGGTCATGTTGGGGGTCGTGGGAACAGGGCAGAGGGACCTGATCGAGGGTTCGGTTACAGCAGAAGGGATGAGAGGAGAGTGCCGTTTGATGGAGAGCAAGCCAGGAAGCCTGCGATGTATAACAGGGACGATGGCATGAGGAGCACGCAGTTTGACGGAGCAGAGTATGACAGAGGTGAGAGATCAAGCTACCACAGAGAACTTCCTTACAGAGATGATGACCGACTGTCTAGAGAAGACAACAACCTTCCTAGGAAGAGGATGAGACCAGATCCTGGTTCGCAAAAGCAGGTACTTCTAAATGTTCTGAGGGTGGAGATCTAGCCACTTAAATCGGTTCATAAAATCTGTTTTAACCTTAGAAGTAGATGATAGAATAGCATGGAGGTAAAAATGGTTAAATTGTATTTCCTTTCCAGGTGGATTGCAGAAGGGCTGAGCAGCAGAGTGTTAAACAAAATATTTTGGATGTGCTGGTAAGGTCAAAGGTCAATGGTGCCTCATTTTTTGGGGCATACATTACGTTTTAAATTCCTACTTGTATGTATTTTTCTTTTGAGCACTTTAGTGATAAGATATATCAAAATTGATGGTTTTTAGGGTACAATGAGGCTGTTGACTTTACTCACTCTGCGTCTTTAGTCTAAACCTTGAAAGGTCTAATAAAAAGTCCTTTTTCAAAAATAATTCCAGAATAACATTGAAATTGAGACCATGGATGAAGCCAACTCCTTCCAGGACAAGCTGTGTAACCTTCTGGAGGAATTTCAAGCAAACAAATCTGAGAAGGCTATGGTAAGATAACTGAGCTGTACGTTATGGAATTGAGGCCCAGAGAATATTTCAGTATTTAAGTAAATTAGAAATCTCATACTGTTTGGGAGGGGACCCCGGGGCAGACAAAGGAGGCGCTGGTGAGATTGTCTTTCGGCTGGCCTGGTGTCACCTAGGTATTCCACTGGAGTAGGTAACTGAGGAGAGGAAGTCCTGGGAATCCCTGTTTAGACTGCTGCCTGCCCCCGGGGGGGTTGATGGATGGGTTATTCCTCCGATCATTGGGTTCTTTGGCATATTTGCTTCAAATGTGAGAATTTCATTTAAATCCAGTCGCATTTCTGGCTTTATAATTTTTTTTGTATTACATTTCAGTCCAAGAAGAAGGAGCCTGTGTTTTCCAAAGACTACAATCATATGAGCACCGAACAGGAAGAGCACAGAGGGAGTATGGAGTGGAGAGAGCCTTGGCAGAGCGGCCCGCCTGGCGAGCACATGCCTCCGAGGGACACCTACCTTCAGAACCCCAGAGATGGCTATCAGGATGATCCACAAGAGCGCCGTTCTGATGTCAGAGACAACCATGGCGGTTACCATCAACGGCCAGATAGTCGCGGCCGTCGCAGGGGAAATTCACTAGAGCATTTCGAATGCAATTCACAAGAGCCGTTCGAAGGGGATTTCCAAGGCGCTGCGGTTGGGTACAGAGACCATTCAAGAGAGACTAGAAACTTCTACGGGGGCCCTTCCAGAACATTCGAAGACCGCTATGACAGACGTGCCAAAGAAGAGCAGCCGACAGACAGACGTCAATCTGATGATTGCCTGGAATCAGCGACGCCGCAGCAAGATTACCATAAAGGTGAGTATGGATCGAGACCTTGGACCGTGATCTGAAGCACTGTGTGCTGCATTAGACTGGGTCCAACAATTAACCAGTGTCGAGTTATTTCTGGTTGTACCGTGCAGATAAAAAACTTTAATTTTACAAATCTATTGTACATAGCTAATTTATCAAAATGAAAAACCCATGAAAGGCAGATATTCCGACTAAAATGACCCGTTGTGTCTTTAGGTGGTTTCAGACATGCAGCCCGCAGTTCCAGAGAGCACAAACCCGGCAGGCCATCTTATCCGCGATCCGAAGCCCCGCCTGAAGACACTTGGTTGCCCTCCGAGAGACCAGAGAGGTCCTCCTACCCGCGCAGTACCACTCCTGGTGAGGGGCGCGGTCACAGACATCGCGGCTCGCCCTGCTACCCCGAGCCCCCTTTCCACGAGCAGCCTGGATACCGGCCGAGGAGGGGCCAGGGGTCGCCCACAGATCCCCCACCCTCCTCCAGCCTCAGCAAAATCACATCCACACTCCTGCAGCTTGTGGCACGTAAAGGGTCATTTTAGAACGGTTAGGGGACCTAGACTGTCTGATCAGCAGCTGAACTTTAACCTATAATTTCCTGTCTTTAATAGTATGTAATTTTACTTTTAATAGTAATTGTAATTTTAACACCTACTAAACCTGATAATTAAGGTGTGTTGAGCAGGGAAATCTGCAACCTGTGTTGTATTTGGGCCCGTCGGGACTGGAATTGGAAAACCCCTCTGTATACCCTGCTGTAATGTTTGCGCAATATAATGATATAAAAAATTAGATAATTTCCAAGACCCTGTTCTTCTCCTTCACGGATATAATGGTCATCAAGGAGGTGGTGAAGTCGGATAATGAACATGGGGCCTTTGAGTATTAAGAAAACAGCTTTAATTACTGGCTTGGGCTTGTGACCTATTTACAGGTGCATGAGTGAGCGTGACCTTTATGTTTTGGCTCCCTGCTGAGAATTACCTCGCGTCATCCAAATGCGTGAAATGTAAAACTAGTCTATTTAAACTCACTGGTTATAAAATAACTCGGCAGCTTGGAATCTTGGAAATGTCCCACCTTGTCGGAGTGTGACTTGAAAAATATTGAACTGCGTCTCTAATAATGTAAGGTACATGACTGATAGGGAGTGCAAGACAGGCTGATATTGGTCTATAGAACAAGGAATTAAACCCCGAGTCGCGGAAATATTTTACTGTGGCCATAGAGTAACTATACTCCGCCCCCACCGCAGATACGAGTCAGGCTATTGCATGAAAGCTTAGTGGTTGTCACAAAGCCCAGAATGATTTGGAAAGCGTCCAAGGCCTCACCTGACGCACCTCCCGGTATTCTGCGCGGTCACGTGTGTGTAGTCGCGGTGCATGATAGGTGCTTGTAGGTGAAGTAGCGGTCCCCGCCGTGGTCAATCACCAGGCAGCCTGGGAAAGCCCCGGAACGGAGTAGCCGGCGTAAACTGCTCCTGTGACGAAGTGGCGACATGCTTAGTCAGGTGTTTGCTCACTCACCCCGTGTCCGTGCTCAGGTACTCGGCCAAGAATGACACTTTGCGCACTCTTGTGCAACACATTTAATTTCTGAGTTTCACCTATTCGGGTGCAGAAGTAGAAGATATACCAGGTGTACGCTCATCCTTGCGTACGCTCACATTTAGTACTCACATCTCTACTTTACTGGCGTCGGCTACTGATGGTTTAGCGTACTGCCCAGAGCAAAATTTAGGTAAGTGACGAAATAACAAAATAATTGCATTATGTTATTGGGACCTCAGCTTACAACTTTGGGGGTTAATGGTTTCCCTTGCTCATCCAACACCCAGCGCCACACAGTGACGGAGGCAGCCGGTAGCAATGACCCTCTCCAGAAGATTCCACGTATGTATTCAATCACATACATCGGGGAAAGTGCAATTAGGAAGAAATAAAAACCGCATGTCTTTGTTAGCATTTTCGAACAGTGGATGGGTTGCCTGGGAAGCAGTAACTCTCCTGTTCTTGGATCTAATTCCATAAATGTGGCAACTGGAAAAGGTGTATGGGTTCACATGACTGCATGCTGGCTGTGGTCACAGTTTTCCTTCCCGGATATCTGGGACTGTGATGGATTCGTTTTCTCAACACCTGTTCTGAACTGTGGTGAAGTTGGATTTATATTCGATATCCGCTTCTTCCGGATCATGACAGTAATTTTCAGATTAATGATTGTAAAGTAAAACGAGAGGAATATTTTACACTTTTAATTAGCTCCACATTCTCGAGGAATATGAATTAGATACAAAGCAAGACGCAAATATCCGTCTGCTCGCGCGAAACGGCCGGAACACTTAGGGACCGTCTTGAAACTGCCCTGCCGCTCAGCAGAACCCCACTTGTATGTGTCCTGTAACCGTCTGTCAAATATTGCAGTTGGATAAATTGTAATAACTCCATTTTTAAGCCGATCAGCATCAAACCAAGTTCAATGTTTTCCTCAGGTCCTGTCTAATCTTCCACACCCTTTTTCCTCCTATAAAAAATGAAGGGAAGCCATTTGTGGTTATTTAATATGGCTGTTGCTAAATAAGATCTTCAGATTGTAACACAGAAGGGCAGCGTCAATGGCCGGACTGGGGAGCAGCTGGAGTGATCCACACACAAGCTGAAAGGTAAGACAAATGATCAGCAGGTGTGGCTCGTTAGAGACGTCATCTTTTACTATGCAACTTATCTTTTTACCATTGCCAAAAACCCTATGTGGTTTATATTCGATATTCGCTAGCAAAAAAAACTTGGCGGATATCGAATGTAAAATCAGCTACACAAGGGGTCTGTTCTAGGGTGGGTCATTGCCATTCCCAGGTACCGCAAATGACCGGCCGCATGGTGCTATATGAGAACAGGAATCATTTTGGCAGAGTAACAAAAACGAAGATTAGCTGTCTATTTAAAGACTATTAATTAGCTATCATTAAGGCATCTAAACATCTATTTATAAAACATTATACGCCATAAATCTGTAGCTCCAAACTCCAAAAGAGCTCTAAAATTTTGAAATCACTAATTTGCAGGATAGTAAGGGCCTTATAATTGAAAATGAAATTGATATAGTAAATGAGTTTAATGATT
>JAODLC010000050.1:3391469-3407493 GCA_026781145.1 Hippopotamyrus pictus
TCCCGTTGCTTTTGAAGGTCACTGCCGGATAAGTAGACGGTCATCTCTGGCATTATAACGTTGCTCCTGCCCTCTGCCTGCCGGGCTTTTGCTTATTGTCAGTGACTTGCTTCACCTTGTTCTTCTGCACTGCTGTCTTTGAATCTTTGAGCCTGGAAGCAGCTGCCACCAAGTGTCACTTTCTGCCAGCAGAACCAGGAGTAAAGTTGGATTTAAAAATGCAGATTTTTTTCAAATGTAGAGCAGTCTCAGTTTTTTCCAGAGCTGCATGTGTTCCGATTGGTGGTATATCAAATTTTTATGGTATTTTAAAAATGATATAGGCTGGCACAAAGCTGTTTACAGTATATCGATATACATCTATTGTGAGTTCAAATTAGGTCTGAATTTAGGATTTTTAATAGAGACCAAAAGTTGTAAACAAAATGTGACATTGCACAGAATCCCAGAATTCATTGCTAAAATCGAACCATTTGAACACGAGGGAGGTTGATGGATTACTGAATAATTCACAGGTTTAAAAGTTGCAGTATTTGTTTTATTTTGTTGAAGGATGATACCTTAAAATCTTTCCAGTTAAGTGCACTTTCAGTGGTTGTCAGGCTTCTATTATGAGCGCAGTGTCATAAGCCGAGAAAAAAAAAGCCTGTTAGTGGACAGTGGTGTGAAATGTTTTGTTGTAGCTGCTGTAACTTGCGTAACACATACAATATAGGCATAATTTATTTTTCCTTTATTCCAAATGGAAGCCTCAAAATAAAGAATAATTCCAACTGAATGTTGTAGTTGTATACAGTATTTGCAAGCAGGGACAGATTACCTGTATGTGCATTTAGTTTTGACCACACTGCGTTAATAGAAGTGTTTGATATCTCACATGTGGTTTTAACGTAAACCTGAACATTTAGCTCAATTCAAAGAAAATACTGATAAACAGCATGTATGGCTATTCTGCCTAAAAATACAGAGATATGGCTTTTGGTCTATATCACCCAGGCCTAGGTGCATGTACATGTTTATATGTATATATACACACACACACAATGTGTATACATACTGCACATATAAATTTAATCCATGCACAGCTCAGTTAAGGCTAGGAAATCAGCTCAAGATGGACCAGGGGACTGATGTTCCTCTCACATCTTCCAGCACCAGCACATGTACAGGTGTGAAAATACACAAAACCCAACCAGACACAATCAACAGTAACAGTTTTATTTTTAAGTTTTAATGAAAAGCGAACAGCAGTAGAGTAATACAATTCCATTTGAGTAATGCAAATTTACAGTGCAAACAGAACTACAAAGGTAAATATTCTATACATGTCATAACATTAAAGTTATTTATGGTTAAATACAGTTAAAAAAAAATCAGAGGTATTGAAACAAACACAGGGGCTGCTACACAATGCAGTTTTGTAAGTAGGTTTGTTCACTGAATGCTCTAGCAGTAAGACTGTGCTGCGTGCACATGCCGAACCAGGGGGCGGTAGAGAGCATGCATGCAAGTGGAAATGGGGGCAAAAAAATAAACACTTCATATCCATCTGCATTTAGAAGGGTTACAGGTCAGTGTTGAGAGCATTCAGACCGGCACAAATCCCAGCAACACACAGCATGCTTCAGAATGCCAGAAATGTGACAAGCCCCTTCTGAAGGTACTACTGGTTTTAATCCAAAGTAGCTCCTAAGTTTACAGTATGATCAATAAACAGAAGGAACAGTACAATTAGTTAAGCAGGTATTGTTCTATTGTTTACACATAGGCAAGTGATAGAAATAATCTCACAAACTGTACTAAAACAAAGTAATTTTCACATTTCACACTAGACGATTTATTGTAAAACTAAAGAAAAATAGCTTCAATGTATACATCCAGGATTCTTAATGTTCCTTTTTGTACAGGAAAGAAAATGTCTCCTTTTCCTCTTTAAAGATGGATAAATGCAGTGAAGTTGCATGTTACATGCCGCGTGTCTCCCCAGAATTTGGCTCGAACCAGTGCATTATTCAGATAAACTCATCTGCAGGGCCTGAGGGACAGAGCATCGCATACACCTGTGCATTTACAGCTACAGTTTAAAGCAGAGGTGACCAGTGGAGGAGGGCGGAGTGTCTATCTGATCAGGGCTGTCCTCCGGGCCATTTTCAGCTGTGTCGAATTGTCATGAACGGCATTTTTAAGTGTGTGGTGGCACAAAGGAGATCCAGGACACCTACAGAAAAGGACCATTCCAGGAAGCAGGCCTGAGAGCTACAGGGGCCCCACTTTCCATTTTTCCCTCTGATAAATACTGGCCGGCCTAGGGCTTCATAAAAACTGAGAATTAAAGGGTCTAGCTGTGCCAATCTCAAAACTAGGCTTTTAAGAGGGGAAAACACACAGATGGACCAATTCAAATCACCCAGACAAGGAACGTGCATGATAGCGAGCTGTTATTCAAACAGGACATCAGAATTTAGTGCCAATATGCCTGCAGCCCACCAAATGAGGCTTCAAAGTTAAGTGGGGTGGGGTCAAAAGGATGCCAAAAAAAGCACACTATGAAAGACATTCACATTCGGTTGCTTGGGCCTCCTCTGCTCCGCCCGGAAGGATGTGTAAGGAGGAGAGGGGTCCGTCACTCACGACTGCGACCCATTATGGCCAGGATGTACAGGAAGATGTTGATGATGTCAGTGTAGAGGCTAAGGGCAGCGAAGATGTACTCCTCCGGACTCAGAGCCAGCTTCTTGTTGCCCAGGAGAAGCTGGGTATCCACAGCTAAGAACTGGAAACGCAAAAACAAGATCAGTCACCACCTCTCATACTTAGACTTTTTGCTATCGTTCTCTCCATCATAACTGGTGTCAACTCTGTCATTTTCTGTCTCATTGCAAAATTACACAACTACCACACAAAGTCTCACTGGCCTCAATAGCATCCAAAGAAGTCTTTACTCCTGCTGTTCCATTATATCATCTTTCAGTTTTCGTTAGACTTTTCCATACATGGTGCATATTGCATCTACATCATCTGAAGAATGAACCTAACCTCCTCAGAGTTACTGTGTCCTGTGGGTATCCATCTCACCACTAAACATAAGGTCCCCATCTCACCCTCCTTCCCTGCTCCATCTCCCCATCCAGCATCCTCGCCTCTCTGCTAATGCATCAGTATTTCCAGCCTGAATTTCCATGAGTCCTCCAGCTGGCATGTTCTGCTGACCAGGCCAAAGCTGCAACCCTTTATTCCAAGTATCACCCGTGCCCCGAGTCCCAGCTGACTGCCTCACTCTCTCCATGCTTTCTCAGCCAATTCCACTAAATCTCAAGGCAATTTTCTGGCCTTGGGTTTGAGGACACTGCTGTGAGGCACCTTTGGAACGTGCTACGAGGAAACTCGTAAGTGCTTTGAATATTTTTTTCCCCATCATTCCCCCCCTCCCCCCCAGAACTGTAGATTAAATGAGCCCAGTTTCCATGGATTGCCAAAGCAGACTGGCTTCCAACCGGCTCCCTGAAACCTCTCAGCGGAGCTGGAAAACTGGGCTGCCACCAGCAGACGGGAGAGAGCGTGCTCAGATGTCCAGACGTCGCTCCTGCTATGCCCACAGAAGCACAGAACTGAAAGAAAACAGACCTAAAGGCCCATGGGCTGCTTAGAACCAAGCCTGACTTACACAGGTGAAGAGCAGGGCCCCCAGCGAGGCGTAGACGATGTGCAGGATCTTGTGGCGGATGAAGATGCAGAGGATGGAGAAGACCATGAGGACGATGAGGCAGACAAAGAGCACGCCCCGGCAGGAGGTGAAGTCATACTTGGTCTGTATCAAGGGAGCCGGAAGAAATGATGATAAATAAAAATCTTACATAATTAAATGACTTCAGTCATCTAACATACACTGTCCATTTTAC
Organism: Hippopotamyrus pictus; assembly: GCA_026781145.1. NCBI lineage: Eukaryota > Metazoa > Chordata > Actinopteri > Osteoglossiformes > Mormyridae > Hippopotamyrus > Hippopotamyrus pictus. The sequence goes on from JAODLC010000050.1 coordinate 3,395,369, forward strand.
TTTCAAATTCATAACCAAATTGTTTAAACATCATGCAAATTATCAAAACATCTACAACAGGGTATATACAGAAATCCTGAAGTTACATTTAATACCTTTATTAATACTCTTTCAATAATTCTTTTAAAACCAAAACGACACTGAGTTGCAACTGTTTTAACTGGCAGCCTTTCTAACTTTTACATTGATGTCGAGATTTATAGCACTACACACTCTGGGCCAATACAACAGCATTTAAATAGGGAACATGGGTCAACAGAATAGATTTACAGACTCTGTGATTTTGAAGACATCTTGCATTTTTTTAACTTGTTGAATAAAAAATAGATTATATAAAATGCTCAATAAAAGAATAAATGTTCCAACAAACTGGCATTCACTACCTGAACTGGTGATGCCATTACAACCAGTAAATGGACGTGAACCTCTGACAGCAATGTAACATCATGGTAAGTGCCTTAATCGAATGTCTTGGTGATGTCAGAATCGGGAAATATTCCTTTAAACAGCTCTCCAGTTCCTTCGTTAGAGTTTAACGAGTGGTGTTTATCAGCAGTGTCTAGACACCACAGAACCTCAGCGTGCAGCGTTGGTGTGGCGCCCACAGTCACCCGGAGATCAGCCGTCTATGCAGCTTCGCATCCATGCATTCCGGATTTATGGCTAGTGCGTTGAGTATGCAACCGGAGAGCGTTAACATCCATCTAAGTGATTTTAAGTTTTTTAACAAACCGAACAGTACACCTCCTGGTTATTCCCCACTACAAGCCTGAGCTAGGGTCCTCTAAAGGCTGAGAATTTGCATTTACTTATGTCGATGATATGTTTGGTGGTCCGAGCATTTGAGGAGTTTCACAAGACAGCTAGTATCCAGTTCAGCGGGCGCAAAATGGTTGACACGTCGAACGGCCATTGAATATGATGTCAGCATCATAGATATCAACTAACTAGAATGAATGAGCCTAATCTCACATTTAAAGAAATGTCTGCAAACTTTAGCAGATAAACTTTTAAACACAAATGGACTCATTTGAAAAAAAAAAATCTAAATTTAATACCTCATAAAATCGTGTTTAATGCCTTTTAATGGCCTTAATTGCTAATTCGATTTACTAATATTTATTACTTTTTAAAGCCCCACGGACAGACTGTACAATTCTATTAGTGCATGTAAAGTCGGAAAGGGTAAAATTTGACATTAAAACAAAACATGCAAAGGGCTATATAATATACAAAAAAAAAAATCTTCAGTTCAAAGGGATCATGGCCTCCTGGGAAGTTCAAAGTTCACTGTTGTTTCCATACACATGTCCTCGCTACACAATGACATCCAAAAGGGCACACAGATAGACCTGCTGACTACTGACCTGCAGCGAAAAGAGGACCACAGTAAAGCACACGACCACGGTGATGCCCACGGCCATGATGACGGAGTCGGTGTTGTAGAAGCTGGCTATCATGCCCACCATGTAGGATAGGCTCAAGGTGAGGATGGACTGGGGGTGGGGACACAGACAGCAGTCAGCCGTACACACTTACAACCTCGGATACCAGAGAAATACACGCCAGAAACCCATCCATCAGTAACGGAAGCAAATGCAGCAGTTTTGGACCATACCAAGGCAACCAAGTTCCAGGGGTGTTTGCGGCGGAATTCCCCACAGCAGCTGAGCACAATGAGGGACACAAAGAAGATGGCGTAGGACACATAGTAGGTCCAGCTGTTTACGTGCACGAACATCTTGACATCCTCCACAAAAGTAAAAACTGCCACGAAGGAGAAGGTCACAATCAGCTGAACAGTCAGCACCATGAAGACCTGTGTGGACAAACATCATGAACCAAGGATATCAGGGAAGCTCCTAACACGTGCAAAGAAGATTTAATGAGTATTTGGTGAAGTCCTGACACTCTGCTTGCTTCATAGCTTACCTTGCGAATGAAAGCCTGCCGGATGGACTTATCCTCCCATTTAGAGTCAGTGAACTCCTCGTTGTCATAGTAAGATGGTGGCACATCACCATGGTAACCTGGACTATTCAGGGGATCTGGGTCAACACCAAAACAAGACAAGCCAACAAATTATCTTTAGTGGTAAAATACAAGGAATCAAATTGAGTTACATAGTTTTTATTATATATTCCATTTTAGATCACTGCTTTCTTTGGAATATGCGCCAAAGAGATGATTAACTGCCCTAGATCCATCTGCAAATACACCAGTATTAAAGAGCAACCCTCTTCATGTTATCCTTCATTAGAGGGAAGCTGTTGATAAAACAAAGGCTAATTAGGAACTCATCAGATATGGGGATAATATACCCTATAGGTTGCAAAAACATTATGACTTACAAACCAAACATAGTTTTGTACAATATTATACTGCCCTCCATTGATACACTAAGTAAATGTAGTCCTGGAGACCAGGGAAACTCACCATTGGGGTCTACTCCGTAGCCAGGTTGAGGAGGACCCTGCTGATAAGGATACCCTGTCTGAGGAAATCCTGCCTGAGGGTAAGGACCCTGAGGGTAAGGATCCTGTGGGGCCTGAGGGTAGGGCATTTGCGGATAGGGTGCTTGTCCAAATCCAGGCATTCCCTGGGCAAAGTTGGGCTGCCCAAAAGCGCCAGGCTGGGGGAACGGGGGCCCTCCTGGGTTCTGTGAGTAGTTGGGAGGGGGCATTGCAAATCCAGCAGGGTTGGGCTGGCCAAAGACAGAATTATGAAGGGGATTGTCCTCCCCTGCAATGGGGTAACCACTCTTGTTCTGGGACATGGTTCTATAGGATGATCACCAGTCCGTATGCTGTGGAAAGGCAAGACCAACATATTAGCATAAAACCTGACGAAGCCACGTCCATCTTCTGGCCTATTTACACTGCCATGTCAAGACTTATCAAAACTGTCTTACTGGTAAACAAAGCATATGGCAAAATTCATAATGTTATAGAATTATGTTTATTACATGCAACCATTTCCTGCAAGTAATTTTATATTACATCAGACCTGTAGCCTTTCACAGGGCACAAAGTGGAAGACAGTGGGTGCTAGTTACAAGCAACGTAAATTCAGCCAAATTAACCAACTGAAATCATATTTTTTGTGCGAAAGGAGGAACCTAGTTTACCCACAGTTTACCCATGCAAACTCCACAAACAGAGCCAGAGCAGGAAGTGTGAGGGTACAGTACACCATTCCACCATGTTCTACCCTAGTACTTAGGTGGCTGGTTTAAAATTAAAACTGAAATTAGATCACCAACCTAATGTTTGCAGCACTTAAAATATTTATAAAGCTGGGTATTTTAGTTGAGTACTTTAGGGAAGGTAACATGCTAAAGGCCAGTCTTGGACTTGAACATTCAGTCTATTAGTTCACATCCTTGACCACTCCGTTTGATTTTGTTCCCAGTTCACAACTACAATGCATAGACATGCTTTTCGTGGGAACTGGCAACCATAAATACCTTTAGTGTCAAACAGAGTATGAGAAAACCCAGTATCCCCTTCAGGGAGTTTCCTGCTTATCGCATCATGCCTCAGAACACCGACTCTGACTCACTGCACTATGCACTGGATAAGTACTTACTGGAATGTAATGAGGCATGAAAATGGGAGGACAGGGGTGAAATTTAGGATAAAATTCTGATACAAAACTGTATGTACTATAAATATTAATATGATGTATGGTCATATTCATATGATTATTATAATATTAGGGAATGCTAATATTATGGTGAAGAGATCTTCCTATAGGAACAATTAGCATTATACATGTCACATTTCTACAAACTTCAGGCAGCAAGTAGCTATGTATCATCAATTAAAAGAAAATGTATGGAGTCATGTATGGACACATCTAGATTATATTTCTATTACAAGGTTCTGTGTATGGGGGTGGGGGGAATAAATGAAATGGCACAATAAACAGTCAAACAGGAGAGCTAAGAGCAATTGTAATCTACAATGTGCATTGCGTGCATGTGTGATTGTATTCTATGATACGCAGATCCGTATTGCCAAGCTAACAGGCAGATATAATGAGCATGCCCTAACCAGTGACATCATCAAAGTTGTTTACACCCTACCTAATGCAGAAATTCCCACCATGGGACCCACAATGCTTTGCTATTCCGCATCAAAAAATACTGTGACAACACTGTAGGAGATCTACGCAGGAATACTCTTATGATTATAAAAATCAAGAACCTAAACAGTTCAGTGGACCATATACTACAGGTATTTTAATGACACCAATTAGTCTAACTTAGTATGTTAGTTAACATAGTATGTTGTGAACTCTATATGCACCTTACTGCAATATTCCACTGTGACACTTAGATAATACCAACTTATTGCCGTGATCCACTAATACCTTATGTAACCTGTGTTATTGTTTCGTAGTTTGTATATACTATACAGTTTGTGTTGTTATAATGTTGCACTCTACGTTGACTGTTTATTGTATTGTTACACCACGTGGTTATTGCTGCCTGTTATAGTCTGCAAGAAGGCATTCAAGCAAGAATTTCATTGTACTTTGCACCTGTACACTGTACATACGACAGACCTTTGAATCCTTGAATGAATGTCTTTAGGATCGGAGGAAAATGGAGTAAACCTGGATGATATAAAAACATGCCAACACCACACGCACTGTTATTTTCCGCAGTCATTAATTGTCAATAGCAAAAGTTAAGTATTTCAAAGAAAAGGCCCAGGCCTTTCTAAGAAAGGTTAATGACACAGGTAATTCTATAATGCCAAGCCCTCGGGTTGTAAATGCTGAATTTGTTATTCAAATGTCATAGGCATGAATACGGAAGTCTGTAGAGGACATGCATAAACTTTTTTTTTCTTTTCATTATCTCGAGATCACGACTTATTTTTCTCGTGATCTCGACATAACCAAAGTCGTTATCTCGAGATCACGACTTATTTTTTACATGAGAAAAATAAGTCGTGATCTCAAGATAACGAAAAGAAAAAAAAAAGTTTACGCATGTCCTCTACAGACTTCCGTACATGAAGGATGTGACTAATGCATGTCAGAAATGACCTTCACAACATCTTGTTCAGTTGACAGGTATGCAAAATATTTACCATGTAAGCTATAAAGTGTAGACATAAATTTCATAAACATTTCACACAAGCAGAATGTTAAATTCTCAATCGGCCACACTCCTTTCTGACATCAGCTGCAAAACTCAATGTGTTCCAGGCACTATTTGAATGATGTACTGAACCTAAAACTAATGATTAAAAGTCAAGGCACATCCAGAGGTTTGTTTAGACCACATTCTTAAATACCTTTGTTGACAGCAGATTTCAAAAGTGACTTTTAAGCAATATTTAAGATTTCAGTGCTAACAAAACTAAACTTTATCACCATTTGATATTCTGGTATTTAACTTTCATAGCAATTTAAAAAAACACATGTAAAAGAGATAATGATTGTATTTAAATTAAGTCCAGAATCTACTATTATACTCAACTATTAGTGATCTCCAAATCAGTTATTCAAATTATCAAAGGTATTTTATCTGACCACGCGTTTAGCACATTACTGAGGGCAACCTTTAAACACCAAGTGACTGAAAATTCTATTGTTCCAACATTTAATGAAAACTTAAATTCCCTCAGTCAAATATCTGCACCAAAGTCTGAAAGCAGATTAAAAGTCCTCTTAGAAGAGACGGCTAAAGGAATTATGCCCTTAGATATGAGCCCTGAACAGATTAGAAAGGGACTTTCCCCCAACAGCCCAATCACGTAACACTGACGTCTGTATGAAAGCTGTCCATTGGAAATCAGGCATGCATCATTAGATAAATACTGACAGGCAAGCACAGCCTCCCCCAGTGTCAGTGAGCCCTAAGCACCTGACATGACAGTCAGAAGAGCTGATCAGCCTCAATATGGTGACCTGCCAGAACTTTAGTAAAGTAAGGATGTAATCTGACACAAATGACAAAAAGGACACATTTTAAATACAGTGGAAACCGCTCACAGTTCTATATACATATGGAATTTTTTATTTAATTTTTTAACTTTATTTCTTTGATAGCTCTGCTTTCCCTCGCAGTAAACCATCTGCTGCAGGCTAGCTACCCAAGGCTAATGCATGCACAGAAAACATGACGGGAAAAAGAAAGTCACTTTCACTCAATCACAAATACAGACGCACCAAAGCTTACAATAAACTGCCAAAAATGAGCCACTGTGATGCAGCCGCAAAACTATAACAGGCTTTATTTTCTTCTACAGTACTGGACTGTATTGCAGCATATTTGAACTATACACAATTCAGTAATTTAATCTGTACAGCACTGTAATTTGAAAAGCGCTTGGAACAGCTGTACTGTACTTTTGAAAGAGTCAGTAAAATTCACTAAATAGCAACGCTGCCCATTTTATTACCTTATATCAATGTAATAAATATACAAATGTCAATTAGATGGTAATCTGCCTGAGACAAAGAAAAAGAAGAAAATGGTTATAATGATCATCCATTACAGTGATCAATTTCGCCCAGGCAGACGTGATCACTATAAGTGCATTACAATAAATTTTAAAAACAACTTAAATACATCCTAAAGCATCTGTGACCCTGAGATACCAGGAAGTGCAATTTTCCAGCTAATAGAAAGAGAAAGTATGTTACGACACCTATAAGTGAAAGGGAAGCTAATTCAGAAAACAAAGGTTCTTTCCCTGAGAATGTATTTATATAAATGCTGTGCTACAGCAAAAAAAGCTTCTTTAAAAGGCCTATGAAACATTCCAGAGAGTCGTCAGCAAATTTTAGCCCAGCTCTGCTAGTCAAGCATGACAAGCCAATCACACTTGACTGCCCAATCAAGTAGAAAAGGCAGCCATGTCAGTCAGTCTAGGACTTTCACTTGCTGTCCTCTATGACACAGAATAGACTTCATTTCATGGTTATGGTTCTGTTCAAAACGCAGACATGCAGCTAGATTCACCAGTGACTCCCCTACCATTATATTAGGGGGGCACCCCCCCCCCTTGAAGGTCAAGTTAATTTAATTTCATTTTATTTTCTATATAGTGCCAGATCACAACAGAAATCATTTAAAGTTCTAACATTTCCTATAGAACAGATATATACATTGTCCTTTTATTAAAAAACTAAATAGCCTTCTGTTATGTTATTTACACAACAGCTTATCATTTTTGTCTCTACAGGGTCACGCGTTTACAATTCTCCTCTGCTCTCTGTATCACGCATGGCGGAGTTCCGCCCCGATGCGTGCACACAGGTGAGCACACTCCCACCAGCAGACAGAGAGCACGCGTCGGAAAATATGTTGTGTCAACCACCTGAAAAGCAGACAAAAATATCTGTTTTTTAAAGTCCAGAAAGATACACTGCAGTGACAAAAGCTGCACACTTTGTGGATAATTGTCATAAAAGAAAATGTTCTGATGTTTAGTTCAGTTGTTATATTGACTACTGTCATTAAAAGAAACACATGAACACCATGAATCCTGTCGGTGTCCATCTGCCCCCCCCAGAGCTGTATACCTAGGGGAAACACTGTTCACTTTACATACATACAAACCTATGCACCTTTGCTAACTTGTTTTTGGTTTTTGTATTACTAAAGATCCCAGTCAGGATCCCAGTCAGAAACAAAAGGCATTAAGTTCTTTACATGTTATGTGAATTTGGTAATCTCTTTATGAGCATGACCAGTTGTAGAAAGCCGTACTGCTGAGCTAGACACATTGAGAACGCTGGTAACAGATGGTCTGCTCCAACTCTCACTGCCATTAAGATGAGTCAGTGATCTACAGTGACTGCCACACAAAACGTACTCCTGGCAGTTTGTATACCAACAACTTAACTGCATTTCCAAGACGTATACGTAGATGCACATACATCCAAACATCTGCTGTGCAACCAAATACACACAATCTTCTATACATACAAAATTTTCAACATCCAGACATTCATTCCACATTTCATTCAGGACCAGAGAATATTTTATACTGAGATTCTGACACCTTTGCAAAAAGTCAATGCGGGATTGTGAAAACGTCTATCAAGCAAAGAGCACATTTCACAGATTAGCTGCCAAGTCAAACAAGGACAGTGTCTTCTAGAAAAACCAATGAAGACATTTACGGAAATACTCTATTCCAATTCAGAGGAAACTTCAGCCAGAACATGTAAATAATCAGGAACAACTCTCACAGCCCTGTAGAACCCAACACCAGAATCTTAAGGGGAGATTTACTGCCTGAATTAAGGAATGCTGACTGACAGTGCAAAATCGTAAATAAAACGGCAACTCCACTACCAAAAAATGCACAGAGATGCGCATTATGACTACATTCATTGTAGGTGCAGGCATACAATATAAAAAAACAGTAACCGCTGCAGACTGGACGACAGATGTTCACATTTTAACGACATGATCGCAATCATTTTCACATAAGAATCTGAAAGCAGGACCAGCCATGATGCATGAACTCTCATAGAGAAAACGTTTTCTCAAGCAATTTTTACGGCTACGAAGTTACCCTATGTGTACACTTAATTATAAACTGTCTTCGCTTAGCAAGCTCAAGGTTTACCGACTTAAGAGAAAATCGCGTAGCTGTAATGTAATAAATACGGTGTTATCCGATATACTTGCGTGCAACCTTACGGGCTCTCCAATAACTGACGCCACAGGTGGTAGATACTAGAGGTACATAAATGCGACGCAGAGAAGTAACAGCGTGTGCATATTGCTTTCAAAGACTTGAAAAATACTGTATAATTAATCCTTAATTCACAGGCACGAATATGCACCGCGCATAGCTGTTTCCCGCTGCAGTAGGGAAGCCCCATCCTGCTGTGCGCCATCTAATCCTAGGATGAAACCATGAACATGGGATATAGAAATAAACAAAAACAGTGTGCTCACGATGGATAATTGAAAAGATAATATCAAATGTCATGCCGTTTTGAACTATGCCACAGATATGGTGCGATGCGACGCGCCCGCACAGTCTGTCTACAGGCGCAGGCAGAGCAACACTGCAGCGCGTCGCCGCCATCCGTTTGGATAACGACAAAACCTCAGGCTGACATCGATATAGATGGCGTTTTCCCCACCCAGGAGGGAGAAGGTGAGCCTGGGCGGCCTACTGGCTGCGGCTATTGTTTGGTACTGATAAAATACGAATGCAGAAGCGTGGCGCACCAACAAACGGCAAAGAACAACAATCGCAGCAGTGACGCGCACCGCAACATTAGATAAACACCGTTGTTATTATTATTAGTAGTAGCGGTATTTATACATACAGGCCAGAAATAAATATACCCCACATAAACCCCTGTATCCGTTCCAGAATCGCAGTGGCCATCCGGAATTTTCTAACTGCATCACTTGCATCCATCTATGGCCAAAAATACGAACAATCCATTTCACCCACGACACGTTAAACTTTAACAAGGACAGTGGCCTTATGCGACTAGTTAACACACCCGCCCCCACCAGCCGGGTCGAGATACCAGAGATTTAATCCAATTTCAGAAGAAATGGCTGCCGTGAGCAAAGAAAACAACGGAGAACAATGGACGGTGACGGGTCGCTGACCGAGGCCTCCGGTCTCGAACCTCAGAACCGGGTGACGTTTATCTTCAGCTGCTTCCCATGTCTGAGTCAGCCCGATAACACCGTACGTCGTTCGAGAAATGTCTGATAAGCAGAAATGCCACTCGTCCCCCACCCTGTAACGACAGGCCGGTCCGTGAGCTTAAAAATAAAAGGCAGACCGACCTTTGTCTCACAGTTTCATGGAAATTCCTCTTATTTCTTCGGTCTCTGGTTATCCAGTAGCCACCTACTGCCAACAACTCGCGAACCCGACTGCCGACTCTGCGTCAGCCGCGAGCTGGCGCGTCACGCGACGGCCCCGCGTTGTCGTCACATGACGGGCTATGGGGTGCGCAGGGGGTGGGTGCGCTGTTTTACCAGCTGATTATTAATTCCCTTAGTTTATTTGAGCATATCTAAGGGCGAAAAATCCCCTAAATGTCACTTAAAAATCTGACCAGAGCAGACCGTAATATAAACTTAGTAACGAATCAACTCACGGATATGTATATTAATGTATTCAGTCTTGAACACCGCATATATGTTCCAGAAATTTCCAGTTCAGTCTGTTGTATCCAATGCTTAATCTGGGTTGCATAGTTCACGACAAAAAAAATAGAACGTCGTATTTAGGCGTTAGATAGTGGATTGTAATATATCCACACAATTTGTGTGTGTGTGTAAATAATTTTAAAACCCACCAGCAGGCTTCTGCATTTTTAAACAAGTTTTAATTCTTCTGGGGCATGGTCCATGTTTTAGCGCTTTATCACATTAACAGCAGTTCTCACATTGCCAAAACAGGATAAGTTACTATAAAATAACAGTAAATGGAAGTGACAAGTCATCAGACCCGCTGATAGAAACAGGTGATACGAAGTTTCGATTCAATCGAACGTTCGATTAAAATAATCGGTTATGGGGGGGCACTACTTCCTGCCGCACTTTGTTTAATTACTTTTATTGAAACTGTATAATAATAATATTATAATAAGCATGCTGTCGCTTTTTAAATACAAATGGGCAATTACCGTTCAAAAGCCTGATAAAATCGCAGGTACCTAAAGAAATTTCCTAACATTTTGTCTCAAATGCTTCAAAGGATTAAAACAATACGAAAACTAAAATCATATATCGTACCTTTAATGTATTACTATGTAGAATGTGTAGGCCTTAAAACTATATTAAGTTTGCCTCAGCAAACGCTGTTTCCAATGGCTCTAACCAAGGGGATACGTTTTCCAAAAGCATATAGTTGCTAAGAACGTTAGCATCTTGCATAGCTGAAGCCATGCAATTGAACCATTCCAGCTAAGCTGCTAACGGGAGATTTTGGGAAACGCATCCCGATTCTTTTAGATCTTAACTTTCGAACAGTCTTTCGGTACCATCAGAATAGGTAACTCGGTGAGTTTCGGGTGTTGGGAGTCTCGCCAAGTAACCGGTTCAGCCGAACTACTAAGTAATGTTGTCGATTCATGAGCGATTCGTTCTTATATGAACCGGCTTTCAGCAATTCGGTCGATTTTAGCGAACGAAGAGTTATAGAGACGTAGCACAAACCTCACATACCTAACGGTATGCGGAAGGGGTATAAATTTATCAGATATTTTTTTGGAATGTAATACTTTGTCATTTAGAACAATTTTTTTTATTTAAATTGGTTTAAATTTGATAATCGCTTCGACCGATTCACTGAAAAGAAACGGTTCCAAACAACGATTCTTTCACGAATCGGCTAAAAACCTTTTGTTCTGTGAAAACAGCGCGTCGTGGTTTTTTTTTTTTTTTTACCAAAACCTTTTGTTTGACTTAAACGTGATTAATGACATCCGAAGGGTGACGGTCTAAATGCATTTCAACGTAAAGTGTGCGGTTCTTAAGTAGCCTGAACATGAATAAGAAATGAACATTACTCATTTTTTCCTAATGAAGAAGTAGAGGTGATCTTGTTTGTGAGAATGTGTGAGAGAGGACCACGGCCCGCATGTTTCAAATTAGCCTGTGACCAACAATTCGTTGCAGCGCTTTCCTGTTCCCTTTTCAGAATGGGGACCGACCGCAACTACCAATCCTGACTTTTCATAATAGACCTGAAGCTGTGCTCCTTAACTCGTGCAATTCAAAATATATTGTAATACCCCGAGCAAATCCACAATTATTCGTTCCTTTTATAGGCCTACCTGTTGCTCTTATTTTTTTGTAGTTATTTAAAATCTCAATATAACTTAAAGTTTCATCTAACATTTTCAAGGTATTAATAGTTGAATTGTTGTAATGATCCAATGTCCATTGCATTAAAGTTATATAACATTGCCAGTTTTAACGAATTATAAAACGAGTTTTGTTTTAATATTACAAAAATGACCATATCGGGAAAAACAGAACATTTAAATTGGTTTTTTTTTTTTAAGTGCTGGGATGGTAAGATTGGATTGGATTGGAAGCATGCTAATATAACACCCATATTCAAAAAAGGGGATAGAAGTAATCCAGCAAACTATAGGCCAATCAG
>JAODLC010000050.1:3464566-3475376 GCA_026781145.1 Hippopotamyrus pictus
ATGAAGAACAGGCAGGTTGGACTCCCCCAGACAGTGATGAAGAACAGGCAGGTTGGACTCCCCCAGACAGTGATGAAGAACAGGCAGGTTGGACTCCCCCAGACAGTGATGAACATCTGCGCATCGGAGCCCCGCCCACTCGCTGTCATGGCGAAAGGACTGGCGGGTAAACACTTAAGATCCTCTTATGCCTTTACTTGCATTTTAAAAAATAAAATAAACGAAATGGCATCTAGATCTATTTACAGTTTGTATCTGTTGAAAGAGAAAAGGTTTTCCCTTTTTAGGGATTTGTACTAAGCACCCATTCCGGCAGGGCCCATTTCGACCGAAATGACTGAAATCCAGGGGTCTTCAGAACTGTAGTCTGCGTCCACACTCACCGATCAGCCCAAAGTAGGAGCTCAAATCACCCAATAAATCTCACCCCATGTCTTGCTCCCCTCACCCTTCGTCAGGGAAAAAATCTACATCAACAACAAACACCGGAGCGGCGGTGCAGCGCCCACAGCGGCCAGATCCCTTTGTTCTCAGCACCGGAACTAATAAGACACCAGGAGCCGCCTGCAGCCCCTGTCCGCATTCCGCCGGGCCAAACTGCACGTCCTGGTTCAGCTGAGACGAGCTGGGGAGGTTTCGGGTCAAACCACCCATTCGTTAAGGTTCCCATTTAAAAAGTCGCCTCTTGTTTACGGCCTGGCTGCGTATTGTCTGCAGACGGCCCCGTAGGCTAAAGCTAGCCTATAGCGGCTGTTAAACGGCTCCTGGGGAAACGATCACGCAGCGATTTAACTGATAAACTGGCTGGTATCCAGCTAGTTACCAGGTTATACAATTATGGAGAAGAGGACAGACGTGTTGGAGGACCGTTAGCCCTGTAGCTGGTTAGCCACTAGCACTAACCTTTTTGTAATGCTTCATAATCCACTGGCGCACCGCGTCCATCTGAAACACCGTATCTGAACTCTCCCAAAACTTCGCCGACGGGCCGCCGTCTTTCTTCTTGCCGATCGACGTGCCCCCGCCTGCTTGGCCAGTCGTCGGACCCCCGGTAACCGTTCCTCCAGTAGCCGCTGCCGCCATCGTATCCAACAGTCGTCACGGTCTTTCTTACCGGATAAAGCGGTGGACAGATCCTTACTTACACCGCCTGAAGCGTCACCCTGCGCAGCTTTGGAAATCTCGCGATATGGCGCTGTGCTGATGGGAAATGTAGGTTTTCACAACAGAGTTTATTAATCCGCATTAGACATTAAAACACCAAATGCTTATCATTTAAAAAAAAAAAAAAAAATTCAATTATTCGATAATTCGCAATATTTGTATTATAACAATAAGCAATGGATTAAGATGTGCCTCTTTTTAACCCCAGTTGGATGAAGGCTCCACCCCCGCGACCCTGCATGACCCGGTTAAGCGGATGGATGGATATGGATGGGTGTACTGTACATACTTGGGCTCGGAGCTTCTCGTTCACATGAGGAAAAAAATGTATTGGGCTTCACATTATTTATTAATTATACATCTGCCAGAATAATATACGGACAATACTTACGCAACTGCATTTTAGGCAACGTGACAGACATATGTCATGTAACAGACATGCACTGTCTTGTATACTAAATATGGTACAATTAATTACAGTTGAAGTTCTAATTTGAACAGCATTTGTTGTATATTGTCTACGTGTAAAGACCAGAACCAAAGTGAAAACATGACATTCGTAGCTCGTCAGCTAACAGCACACCTCAGTAATAATACAGCAATGCATTCTTGATGCACTGAATGGAGTTTGATAAACTATTGATAAGAGCGAGATAAAAAGATGAACTATTAATGCAATCTAAAAATACAACGAATCACATTTGCGGACCGGCTATTGCGAAGCGCCTGCGCAACGCTCACTGGGAGATAAAGAAATTGAAGGGTAGCTTAAAGGGGAAAGAGAATGGAGGAAGACGCTGCAGTCTGTAAAGCAAGGGGGTGGCGATGAAACCCCAGCGTCTTCCCTGTTCGAAAATGCGAAAGAAGCGCCGCGGCGATGCGTTATCAAGATCATTTTAACTGGCTTGAAATGAGCAGCGGTGCGTCAGGTGCGGGAGGCGGGGCGGCGGGCGCTTTTCACGGCGCCCAGCTCTGCAGCGGGGGAGGAGGCTGCGGCGCCGTGCTCGGTTATGACGGCGCCTTTGCTACGCTGGCGTCCGCCACTACAGCGGCTCCGGGGCTGCACGCCAATGGAGCGGCTCGCATGCGCGGCGACTGGCTCGACGCGTCCCACGCTGAATCTGCTTCATCGACCCGGGGAAACGACGGCAGGCTGGTGGACGAAGCGACCGACACCGGCAGCGGATGGGACCCCGAGCGTCCGGGGAAATACAGGATAGAGGGATCTGGTGCTGGCAGCTGGGAAGGCGATCGTCTGAAGAACGCCGGCGGCATTAATATTGATTACAGACCCAGCCGCTCCCAACTCGGGGGCGGGCGGAGAGCTTTTATGGATGCTGCCTTGCGGAGGGTTGGGTACACGAGAGGCGAGCTGCAGCTGGGTGATCGGAGGAGCGGCGGGGAGCGTCTGTCCCCCGAGGACGATCGGTCAGATAAGCGCCGGGCGAGCAGTTTGAAGAGGGCGGCTAAGAGGGTGTGCTTGGGACGGGCAGAGGATAGCGTACACTGCGGCACCGCGGGCTCTAAGGACACCGGGGCCACATGGACCTGCGCTTCGCTCACACTCACCCCAGGCGATGACCGTGACAACGAGCCCGTTACAAATCAGCGCCAGTCACATGCGAGGCACGGAGGAGGCGGGCGTCCGCATTTGTCCGGCCGCGTCCAGCTGGGTGACCCAGTAAAGAGGACTTTACTGTATCGACCTGCTGCGACAGGGTCCGGCTCCGCTGATGACATTAGCGGGACAGATGGGCGGACGGTTGGGACTGCCAAAGGCCGGGTGAGACTATACACTATGCCCTCCTTTGTTGCTGCCGCGGGTGCGAACAGCGTCACGCACTGGGCGCCGGGAGGCGTTCATCATGCACTCTCTTGGGTGCATCGCCCAGCAGGGGACCCGGAGCTGCAGGATGCCGGTGTGCAATGCAGGCGTTTTGCTGGCGAAACGGGATCAGGGATACCTGTTCAAGGTGTAGCCCAGCAGGACATTCATCTGCCAAGAGAACAGGCGTTAGTAGCGGACGAGGCGGCGTTACTGTGCAACGGTAAATGCAAGAGGTCTGGCTGCGAAACTCCTACTGTGATCGAGTGCGGACGGACCGCACGCTACAGGGCGGTGGTGGAAGCGGGGGCCAGCGAAGCCCGACGCCGCCTTGCCCGACTGGAGGAGCGCACGGAGAGACTGCAGCGCCGTCTGCGTGTGGTGCAGGTGAAGCAGGTGGAGAGGCACGTAGTGCAGCAGCTGCAGGGGCTGCTGGGGGTCGCCAGCCGGCATGGGGAATGGAGCTGGACGGGCTCGTCGCCAGCCGGCTCCGGCGAGCTGAGCAGATTGGCCCGGAGTTGCAGCCAAGCGCTCCGCACAGCCGAGGGCGGCCTCGACTCCGACCACACGGCCAGCAGCTCCGGCGGGGAGAGCGAGGCAGATGAGAGGCCAGAGCACTTGTGAGTACCTTCAATGATCTGCTGTCCGCACCCCAGAACCAACAGGATATAAAGCAGCTGTTTTTGACAAAAAGGTCCAAGAAGGGATCTGGTTGTCATCATACTGTTTATAGAAGCACATTAACCGGATCCAAGCAGCTATCCACGAGGGATTAGTTAAAATCAGCTTGAGTTAAAATGTAGCTTTAAAACTGGACAAAATGTGATTTAATCAAGTCTAGTTTGCGTATATAATCTACACTGATGTAGCTAATGTGAATTCACTGGCTGGACACGGTAATGCTTCCCGGCTATTCCCCGAGAGATGTTATGAGTCGGTCGCCGTAAAACCTGGGGAAGTTCTTCCTCACTGTAGGTGTCCAGCAAGCATCTGTGACAGCCTCAGGTCTGTGTTTGATTTCGTTTTGTGTGTCCGATTTCCCTGATGGAGTCTAAAACAGATTTATTTATGATTGCAGCTGTGGTACGTGTTTAACTTCATTTAATTTGTGGGGTGGGGCATATTCTTATGATCTCATGTGTATTTTATGTGGTCGCATTGTTTAATCTGTCTGCAGTTTTTTTAAAAAACACTTAATTTAACTGTCATGGTTCACACTTCAGACTCATCACTGACAGTCTGGCCTGTTAAATCACAACTGCCCTGTTAAATCACAACTGCCCTGTTCAGAGTGGATGAACCCCAGTTAATCGATGTATCAATTAGTCTTTCCAGGGAATTATGGGATGTGGGGGAGGAGCTACAGGCAGCAGGTTGCCTAGGAGCCCCGGGACACCGTGTGGCTAATCTGTCAAATATGCTGTTTTGCTGAATGCAGGCAGGATTCCCCCGAATGGGGATGGGTTCAGGAGAGGGCGTGGCTTGGCAGCAGGTGGGCGTGGCTACAGGCTCAGGTGTCGGAACTAGAGTACCGGATTCGTGGCTTGTCGGACCTCTACGCCCACTTGAGGCAGGGCAAGGTACAATGTCCCACCGAGGCCTATTTTCTTGTCAGTCCAGTGTGGTACAGCAGGGAGTTAAATCACTGTGGCATTGCAGTGCTTGACCTGTTTGTCTCCCAGGGTAGGGGAGTCCACCAACCCACAGACTGCCTGCCTCCCATGGAGGCCCCAGAAGATGAAGCCCAGTCCCTCCTTCCTACAAGCTGTGGCCCCCACAGGTCAGTGAAAAGTAGTGCTGTCTAACGAATGGCCACTAGAGGGTGCCACCAGGGTGTAGCTGGTGCTCTCTGAGCGCTGTCACTTTGGGGAACCATCATCATGCACTAGACTGATGTCACTTTCTTTAATAAATTTAGCATGTGTAGCTTTTCTTTCCCACTTTGCCTCTCTGCCATGCTCAGTATCTGCGAAAAGATCATAATCTATCTAAACTGGCTTCTGATTGCTTTTCACTATATTATACGTCCGGATAAACCATGCTCTCAGTTAAATGCTAACTGCCTTGAATTAATTCCATTAAGCTGTTGTATGATATGTCTGCCTCAGTCCAAAATAGAAGCCTGTCCTAAAACTGGAAGGAGTGACTGTCAGGTGGCAGTGTTGGTTTAGCAGACATGAATAAATTACTGATGACTTATCTATTAGTTCATGATGGTTTGAGAGAACTATCGCCATCTCATGGCTGCTGTGAGAAAATGCAGACACTAGTGTTTAATGGCTCATTCAGTTTTGTGCCTCCCATTTTTAGCACCTCCTCCAATGAGATCCCAGCTTATTGGAATTGACCAATGGATGTCTCTCTCCTTTCTCATTCTGTATTCCCGTCTGTTTTGATCCAGTCATGCGTCCTTGGCCTTTTTTTTGCGTTCCCGTAACAAAATGGATGGTGAATGTCACATGACGGCAGTGTGTGGATGCCGGAGGACATCCTTTCTGTTTGGTATGTAGGGTTCTCTTTTTTTTTTTTTTTCCTATAGTGCTGCGGCAACATGCCTGAACTCTGGGACAGAGGAGCCCGCTGCCCCCCAGCTGACGTCCGCAGCCCGGGTTCGAGCCTTACCTAGCCGGCGTCGCTGCCGGCTGGTCTTCCCAGGGAATATCTCTGCGCTCACAGCCAAGGTGATGAAGTGGCTCAGAGGAAACATTCAAAAAATTCCCTTCCGGCCTTAAATAAGTAGTAAATATATCAAAAGATTGCCGGAGTGAACATACTCTCACGCTCTGCCCTCTGCTGGAGGGAACAGGAGTGTCCTGGGGAAATCCGTACAATACAGGGAGAACTTCTTAACTCCAGAGATAGGAGGTGGGATTCGAACCCACAACCTTTGAAGTGTGAGTCACCCTGCTGAGGAAATATGCACCCCATCATAATAGGTGTCTCTCTCCCCCCCCCCCATCCCAAGGCGGTGAGTGTTCAGTGCTGGTGTGCTCCCCCCTTGGTCTGCATTCTGTGCGCCAGGGGCCTGACCCCCTCCCCCTTCATGAAGGATGCTCCCCCACGGGGCCGCGCTGCTCAGCTGGACCTCAGCCTGCACCCCGTCCTGTCTCTGCCCTCCGGTGAGCGTGCCGGCCCCTCCCTGTGGGTTCCGTCCTGCGTCCTTAAAGGCTGGGAGCACAGGGGGCCAGTTATGTGGCGGCTTGTGATGGACGGCCATTTCTTGATATGTTCCGGAGCGATTCTTCATTAGGGTGGCCTAGTTAATGCTCGATCATTACCCCCGTGCCTGAATCTTAAAATACTGATTTGTTTTTTTTTTTGTGTTTTTTTTTTTCCAGTGTCTTAAACCATCAATTCTGGCAGAGTAATGTATTACAACTATAACTAGTGAAGTAAATGAACATTTGTGTTTATTTACCATGAAAATTATTTGATGTAGACAGCTTAATGTGGAATTTGTCATTTGTTAATAAGACTTAAAGAAATTTAAGTTTAAATAGGCTGTGCTAAAAATTGAGACATTATACAAATAATATAGGGTGCATTGATTAAGTTTTCATTTTTTTTAAGTGTGCACACTTGACCAGGACTAGAAACACCCAATAATTTGAAAGAACCTGATTAATTCAAACCCTGTGTGTGTGTGTGTGAGACACAGATGTCCATCTGGGCCTGCAGTCTGCAGCTCTTCTGCGATTTGTCAGAAACTCCCGTGGAGCCATTCGGCCAATCGGCAGGCGACCTCCTCCTCCTTCCCGGCTGGCCGGGCAGGGCAAGGGCTCCCATAGGCTGAATCACCCCAAGAGGAGGGCTCTGTGTCCCCAGCCACGCCCCCTGCTGCATAGCACTGGTGAGATCCCGCTGCTGCCCCGTCTCCTCTGTCCGCCACACGCAGAGAGCTGTGAGTGTGTCTTGTCCCTTGTCCCTCCACAGACGGTGCCAGCGACAAGACAGTGAGAGCATTGGGCTGGTCCTCCCATCGGGCGCCTCCCACAGACCTCCACTTCCACCCCCCCACCCCTCCGGCCCCCGACATCCCTTCACAGGTGAGCCACAAGCAAGCAGAACAAGCTTCCCAGGCTTCCACTGAGAGTAGTTTCTTTAAATATCCAGTAGATGGCAGCGTTTCCCTGTCACACTTGTACTGGCATATTTCCTATACAGAGCAGTTTGACCACTGCTTTGTTAAATACATGCGGGGACAGAGTATGTGAATTTACAGGTTCTGGAGGTCTAGGAAGCACAGGAATCCTTGTGATGTGCATCTCGAAAGGTGCTGCTTTTAGGGCCCTCATCTCTTCTCTCCTGTCGACAGCAGTCTTTCAAATGTCTAATCCCATCCATCCATCCATCCATCTAACTTCTGGCTGCTTATCTTGCTCAGGGTCATGGGGGGGGGGGGCTTCTGACGTTCTTTTTCTTTTTTCCAAAAACATTTCAGTTTGGTAGCCCATTGTTTTCACAGGAGCAATTCAGTCTAAGTGCTTCACTCCAAAGTACATCTGTGTCACAGTTTGGGGGTGGACCTTCCCTCCCTCCCCCCCTCTCTCTCACTCAGCCCCTGCGCCGGCGGCGGGCGGAGAGCTCCTTCGACATCGACAACCTGGTGATGCCCCTGGGATTGGCAGGCCTAGGGGGCGGAGTCAGGGTACAGAGGCTGCAGTACAAGGAGATCCTCACTCCCAGGTTGATGTCTCACACACGCTAAGGGGGTGTTTATTAAATGAATGCAGGTTCAAAAGAACTCAACAGTGGGGAAGGATTGCTTGAACCAGGATAGAGCAATTGGATAATATATAGAACAGTCCCTGATTGTGTATGACTCGTTAATACACACATGAATAGTGGACACCCACCAACACATAATGGGGGTTGTGTCAGAATCCCAGTTCAGGTTATTAGTCACATGACTCGCTGCAGCGATATGGAAGCCCCCCCCCCCCAAGCTCCAGCCTCACACCCTGCTCCGGTTTCGCTCATAGCTGGAGGGATCTGGCTTCTCAGGGTTTGCTGTCGTTGGCCGACTCCGGCCTCCACCTCGTGCCTCATGACGCGGCCCGCGGGTCGACCTCCGCGAAGGACCAGGGGCAGGAAGAGGTTAGCCGCCGTCTCTCAGCAGGGGTTCAGTCTGTTCTAGATCTTTCCAGCGATAGCTACTGAACCTGTTTATATGCAGAGGTCTGTATGTTCTCCTTCTTTTCTTTCTGAGTTGCTGGTAAGGCTGCGGCATGTGTGAATATCAGAGCGTCTGAAGTTTAAAAAAGACAAAAATGCTTTCAAAAGGAATTAAGATTTGTGGGATGCCGGGACCTGAAGCTAACACGTCAGCTTGTTATCTTATAAATTGACAAAAAACTGAACATTAAAACAAATTCTGAGCTGGGATACGCAGTTTGATTTTTGCTGAGACTCCAGAGGGCCTCAGGCTGTCGGGGCCTCAGGCTGTCGGGGCCTCAGGCTGTCGGGGCCTCAGGCTGTCGGGGCCTCAGGCTGTGCCGTCCGTCTTTCACAGGAGGAGGACATGTCGGATGCGGCGTTCCGGAGCCGGCACGCTCAGTGGGAATGTCGGGAGAAAGGACGCTGGGGTCGTGGGGCCCACCGCCGTCGCAGGGGCCGGTGAGTTTGGGGGGGAATCTGAGGTCTCCGTCTTACTGGATGTGGACATTTACTATTGGAACGAACCCCCCCCAGGTCTCTCTGTCGCCGAGGCGGGAAGCTGCCCCCCGTGACACAGCTTAGACTCGGTCACCCACCTGAGTGGGGGTCCCAGCGGTGGGAGCCCCCCAGAGGAGCACAGAATATCCCCATTCTGGAGGAGGACGATCGGGTGTGTGATGCGGTAGGGAGGGTGGGGGGGCATCCACGCACAGGCGGCTCCGCTGGATGAGCATGACTGTAACCCCTGTGTATCCGCAGCAGGCGGTGTCGCCATGGGAACGCCGGTCATTCCCTTTGTCGGAGTCGGAGCTGTGGCGGATGCGGGAGGAAGAGGAGGACGCCGCGGAAGGGCCCCCCGAGGCCCCGGAGGACCTCGTCGCCGCCAGCGCTCGCAGTCACAGCACCGACTCGGGCATCTCTGTGGGCAGCCTGGAGCTCTCGCCCGTTACTCCGTGGCCCCCTCAGCCCCCCAGCAACTCAGGGTACCCCTCCCCTCTCCACTCTACACAATGGTCAGGTAGAGGGAGGTAGCGACTGCGCCTGCCTCCTACTCAAAGCCCCCCCCCCCAAAGCCCCTTTCTTATTCCACAGCTCTGCAGGAAGTGTGTCACAGGCTGGCAGGAAGTCTCCCTCTCAGGTGTGGATGACTTCATTTTCTTTCCTGTGGCTTTTGTTACTAAGCCCGTCTGTGAAATGTATTTGTTTCACTACATTAGTGTCGCCTCACCCCTGTGCCCCTGCCACTGAACCTGAAGTCACCGTACAATAATGCAATATTTTGAATTCGTGGATTACTTTGCATGGGAAAGTGTGACTGTGTTGTGATTTGATTTTTTATTTTTATTTTTGGATTGTTCTGTGGGGTGACCTGTGACCCCGTGTATGTGTATATGCAGAGAGGGTCATTTGAATAAACTCACAGAATTTTGCTGGGGAAAAAATGCACTATTAGATAAAATTGGAAGCTTCAAATGCAGAGAAGCAAAGCGTATACAATAAAAGGATTTCATTGGAAGCAACTGTCTTTTTTTTTTTTTCTCTCTTCTTATTGGGAACTGGGCAGACAAATAGATGGGGAATTTTTATTCACTCAGACAGAAACCTGTTACGCTGACCTTGTGAGGACATTTTTTTCAATCCAAACTCAATTTTATAAAACTCTGTGACTGCAATCAAAAAACTAAAAATTTCAAAGGTCCTGCATTTTGTTCAGTTACTTATAGTTAAGGTTAGGGCTGGGTAGGGGTTAAGGTCACCATGTTGGAATTAGGGTTATAGTCATGGAAAGTCCCCACAACGATATGGATACCTAATGTGTGTGAGTGTTGGGGGAGACATTAGCCTCCATTTTAATATTGACAGGTATTACAATGTACTATTATTTGCTGGGCTGGTCATAAAGATGAAGGCCAAGTTAAGGCACAAGCAGTGGTGTATTGGTTAAGAAAAAGGTGAGTGAACTCCACATTCCAGTAGATGAGTTGTGGTTGTTCTTTTGAGCCAAATTAGGAGCCGCTTGTGTAGATTTCTAAAGTCAATCTTTATTGCAACATCAACGTTATAAACCAAGTCGGGACCAAGTCTCCCATATCAAGCCACACTGATTTTTATACACTTTTCATATCTCTTATCAAGATATTTGTCACAGGGTTTCCCAAGCATCATCTCTCTGGTCCAATTGCAATCATTGTGCTTCTTTACTGGGGCTCAGGAATTCTGCCCCTCAGCCTCCTCACAATCAGTCCTAGTCTTTTGGGGTCCGGCTACTTCCCCACCCCGATATGATGAAGCTGTCGATCATTTCTGTTTTCGGTCAAAGTTTCCGAAAAGCACAATCTTAGCAAGATGGCCTCCACCATGTTCTTTATTTTTGGCAGGGAGCCCATAACCGGCCAAGGACATCACAGGGGAGAGCCGAACAAAAACCCCCAAGGAGCAACCCTGGGGTCATCTTCAGTAGTGACCAGTGTCAATGTTGGCACTGTCACCTGGCCGTAAAGTGCTTAGACCAGGGGTGGGGAACCTGATCCATGGAGAGCCGCTGTGGGTGCGGGTTTTTGGGATGACCTCTCAGTCAGCCAATAAGAAAGCAGGGGTTCTCAACTCCAGTCCTGGGGACCCACTGTGATTGGCTGATTGAGAGGCCATCCCAAAAACCTGCAC
>JAODLC010000050.1:3475476-3506570 GCA_026781145.1 Hippopotamyrus pictus
GGACCCACTGTGATTGGCTGATTGAGAGGCCATCCCAAAAACCTGCACCCACACCGGCTCTCCATGGATCAGGTTCCCCACCCCTGGCTTAGACGCACTGCCAATTATATTCTTCGGTCTTCCACAGAGCGATAAGCTTCGGCACTAACAAAGAGACACAGTCATACATCCAGGGTTAAACAAGATACAGACACTAAAAGGTTATCAGGTACAGAAACATGTATCTTGGTTACATTTTGCAGAAGTAATTGGTCTGCATTCTCTAAAGGTTACAAGGTCACACTGTGTGGTTTACATCAGCTTCTGATTACTTTTTAACATCCTAATGATTACATTCTCTCTGTTATACAGTGCTGTACAATATTCCATAGACCCTCCGATATGTGCCATTAAAAGTACGGTGGATAAACTACCTGGCATCTACGCAGGACTCAGATTTGGGTATTTCAGGTCCATAGAGTAAAAGTCCAGAACAGGATTTTGTTTCAACCAACCAGTTGAGTACTCTGACTGTGAATCTTTATGCTCAACTGGTTGGTTGAAACAAAATCCTGTTCTGGACTTTTACTCTCTGGACCGGAATTACCCTACTCTGGCAGGACTACAGCACCACTGAAACTAAATCATTGTCATTATTACATGATAGTTATTTTATCATTACTAGTGTGGAAATTAATAAGTTTATGTGCAGCTAACATAAATGGAAATACATTTGCATTGCTCCAGATAGGTTGCCTTTTAGTCTTAGTTTATTAGCCAGATAACTAATTTAATGCAAAGAGAATCAATCTGCAGGCTACAGTACTCAATGATAACTAAGGTTAGCTTATTAACTGAAAAATAAAGAAGCACTCGGCCTGATTACCATTTCAGCCTCCCCCCATGGTTTTTGCGGATGGTTTGCGATTCTTGCGAAATGTAGTCTGACCTTCAAAGCTCTGCATACACCCTGCAGGGTTTGTCATTGATTTGCTAATAAAATCTCGTAAAGCACAGACAGCGCGTTCGTTTATAGCAGATGTTAGCTTAGGAAAAGAGGCGGATATTCGAAGCGGAGCCAGGACTTAATTCTCACCATAAAAGGAACCAAAGGTTATTAGCCCATGATCCTCCATGTGGAACTGACCAAAAAAGCTGAACACACGAGTTTCTTAACTGAAGACAAAAATATGTTTTGCAGTAGGGACCTGAACAGTCGTTTCCAGAATGTTCAAACTTGAGTTTCACATTTGATTTTATTACATTTTTTCCTGATTTACACATAGTGGTGGATGTGATGTTACTTCCCTGTCATGGATTATATTATAGTCTCATAAAACTGGGCAGTAAGGGAGCAGTTTATTGCAATCGACTACCCTAAACTCCCGGAAGAAATTAATGCTGGCGACTGATCGAGGACTGCTGAAAACATCCCTTGTGAGAAATAACTGATCGGTTATATACCGCGGTAAGTTACCGAAGAAAAGCCTAAAACAATCACAGTAAGCTGACATTAGACACACTTGGTTGTACCTTTGTGGCTGCAATAAATACTTACTGTGACTCAGACACTGCAACGAGGTTTTCCACCATTTAAAGCCTTTTAACGCTCTTTTATTGCCTTACCGAAAACCTACTGTAATTCACACCGCAGGTCTTTTTTTGTGTCACCGGACTCAGTTTACCAGAATCCTTTGCTCCCGATGAAACCGGAAATGAATAGGGGAACTGTACTAGTACCGGTCTGTGTACGTAAGTGTAAAAGGTTTTTAAGTCCTTATTGAATATATAGATATTTGCGTACCTCACGTGTTCCCTTATAAACTCTCATTTTTGGCGTTATGCAAAACTGTACGTGGGTTTTCACCGTTTTAATCAGTCCTTATTTCAGTTTTTAACTTACTTTCAGTTTAATGTAGATAGGTAGGTTACTGATGATGAGCACGAATTTTCATTTTTTTATCGTGATCGTTGAAGTTAACATAAACTGACATTTCAGCAGAATGAAGGTAGACACCCCTTTATAACATCGACAGGCGCTGCTTAACTTGACAGGTGTGGCTAGTGTTAAATGTCAATAATAAATACTTTTCTAAGAACAAATACAGCGAACACTGAAATATTTAAACGGTATTTGGACATGCGCGAAGTGTCTGAGACCCGGGGGAAGGGGATAAAAGTACGTGCCGTGTTGTAATAACGTCACTGGGGGGGAAATTTGCAGGTTGTCGGCACCAGCATGGGCGTGCAGGGGCTCACGAGCTTTGTGGAAAGAAACGGGAACTTCCTGCACAGGCAGAGAGTGAGGGACACCAGACTGGTGGTGGATGGCTGCAGTTTATACTACAGACTCTACTTCACTTCTGGCTTGGACCAGCAGCATGGCGGAGACTACGACTCCTTTGCTAGCGTGGTGTTGCAGTTCTTCGAGGCCCTCTTCACGTGCCACATACAACCATTTGTAGTCCTGGACGGTGGGATCGACGCCAGCGACAAGAAATTCCAGACAATAAAAGAGCGACTCCAAAGCAAGATCAGGGAGGCAAACGCTCTTTGCCGGGATAAGAATGGGTCCATCTTGCCGCTGCTCGCCCGGGACGTCTTCCTGCAGGTGCTCGTCAGCCTGCGTGTGCCCGTCGTCCAGTGCGTGTCGGAGGCGGACTGGGAGATCGCCGCTCTGGCCAATCAGTGGGGCTGCCCTGTGCTGTCCAGCGACAGCGATTTCTACATCTTTGACCTGAAGGGCGGCTACCTGCCCATGAGCTACTTCCAGTGGAGCGACGTGGTCATGCGCGAGAGGACGTCCGACAGCTATATCCCCGCCAGCCTCTTCTCTGTCAACAAGTTCTGTGCACAGTTTAACCGCATGAACAAGGAACTGCTGCCTCTCCTTGCCGTCTTAGCCGGGAATGACTATGTGAGCGTGCCGTCTTTAGAGAGGCTTTTCAATGCCTTCCGACTCTCTCAGGGAGGGAAGACTTCCTGCCGGATCGAGAACCTGCTCCGTTGGCTGGCTAGGTTCAAGGGGCCGGAGCAGGCCTTGGCTGAAATTGAGGGCCAGGTGGGAGGTGTGGACAGACAGGCCATCCGTGCACAGCTGTCCTCCAGGATGCAGGAATACCGCCTCTCTGAGAGTCACGTGGCCTCATTCTTCGCAGGCGGCTCTCCGACGTTCATCCTCCCCTATCCGCTCGCCTCACTTCCCCCATGGGTCCTGCAGGCGCTGTTCGAGGGCAGGCTGATGCCGCTGGTCATCAACGTGCTTGTCCTGCAGAGGGCGCTGCTGAGTGTGCAGGTAGAGAACTGCCAGCTGGCCAGCAGTCATGCTGGCTCCATGTTGCTCCGCCAAGGGCTCTACGGCTTGCTGCTGGACTGGAAGCGAAGGAGGGGGCAGGGGGCTTGTGACTTGGGTTGGGAATGGGCACATTCCACTCATGGGCGGGACCAGGTGCAGGGGGCTTGTGGATTGGCCCAGGACCAGGCCACACATGGGCAGGTCCTGGTGCACACTGTGGAGGAGTATGACCGGCACAACTTGAATCTGAGGAGATCAGCAGTTCCAAGCGCTGTGTCCCAACTCGTCAGAGCGAACCCTTTAGAGAAAATGAATGAGGTAAAACTAATGTCTGTCTTTATTCTGGATTAGGGGTGATTTGTTAAATATTGAATGAATATTAAAGACATGAACATGCAACCTGAAGGTTGCTGGTTCCAGTCCCAGGAGGTGCCCTGCTCTTCTACCCTTTAGTAGGCATTCCAGTGAAGTGTCCAGTGGCACAAATGTTCTTAAAGGTTAGCAGCTTTGGATAAATAGTTTTGTCACACAAATGGCCGTGTTAATTAATCTAGGTTCAGAGAGATCTGACCAATCAGATTGTAGAGGAGGTGGGTCCAAGCAGTTAGAGAAGGCGAGACCAACCAATCAGATATCAGATTTTACTTTTTTTTTTTTTTTTTTTTTTTTTGTTCTGCCCTCAGAACATTTTTGTGTGAATTAAACTCCCGTGAGCATGATTAACGAACCGTTATCAAGCATACCTACAGTCAGCAAAAAGCATGCGGTTAATGAAGTTAAAGCAAAAAGTTAATGAGCTGTATAATGTTTTTGCGGCTTGTCATATGCTGATGTAATGTCTGTGCTTGCAGGTGCCTTTGGAAATGAGGCAGCAGCTCCTCCTGAACATGCTGCAGGTTCCTGTGAGTGTCGTTGAATTTGCCCCCCCCGCCTTCGCTCTCCCTGCGTGTGTCACCGTCTATTGGCTGAGGAGCTGTGGACCAAGAATCACCCTGCAGCATCTGCAGGCCCTGGTGCTGGGAATGGTGTACGGGGAGGTCTGCAAGCTCAAGGTCAGCCAGAGAGGTGATGCGGCAGTCATCGCCGTGGGGATCTCCATGAGGATTACCGTCGCCATGGAGGTCACCGTGGGGATCGTCGTGGAGATTGCTATTGTGTTGCTGTGGGGAAATGTATTTCTTAAAGCCCAAACAGGTCAACCACGAAGACTGCTTCATCATCCTGATTAGGCTCCAGAGAAGCACCAGGATCTGTGCCTGTTTTGGCTGACATTGCTGACCTTTTACTCCCTGTCTCACCGGTCCAGGACCAGCGCTGTCGTGCGTGAGGCTGGACTGCAATCGGGAGGCACGTGGCGAGTGGACCAAGCTGGACCTGGACTCGGCTCACGTCTTTAGCCAGTGGCAGTCCTGCATGTGGGTCAGCCTGCTCCTGAACCGCCTGCTTGGCAGCCCGTTGCCCGAGCCCGACTGTGCTCGGTACTGTACCGCCTGTATCCCGGACGGGTCGCATTCGCTGGTTTCCTGTGTGGGTGTTCAACCGAACAAGTAATTCCCAGCTTTTGGCCAAGTTAATCAGCTGGAGTCCATTGCATTAGCAGCACATGTATGATTCGAGATAAAGCCGCAAATTGACTGAACTATTGTAACTTGAAAATATCGGAAGTCTAATATGAATGTGATGTGACACACTTGGGCGTTTAGTAGGCATGGGTTACGGAAAATGTGGTTTAACAGAAAAATGAAAACCCTCGTATGACACACTGTATGAGATGTTTAAGCTCGCGATTGTTACAGAGACTGGAAGTGTGACTGGGTGGACGCTGTCATCGCCTGGCATCAGTGGACCAGGGGTATTCAAATCACGGTCCCCGAGGTCCGAGCACTGCTGGTTTTCCAGCCTTCCTTTACCTGTGAGCCAGGTGTGAAGCCTCTGACCAATCAGAATCAGTAATTATTACCTGGGAGAACTGAAAACAAGGCCTGGATTTGGAATCGAGGTCCAGATTTGAAGAACCCTGCAGTAGACAGTATCGCACGGCGTATCTCCGGTCCCGGGACAGATCAGATTTCAGAGTTTGATGACTAATGAATGTGCATCACTATTGCACCACCATGAAGTCGAACTGTATGCATGATGTCACCGGGACTGCTGCTCATGTGGTGCCCCTCCCCCATCTCTCCCCTATAGGTTGTACAGCGGGACTTTGGTGCACCGTCTCGTGTGGAAGCTGAAGGGGGGCGTCGCGGCCGAGCGCATGGTGGAGGGGGCTCTCCCGAGGCAGCTCTATAGCAGCCTCTTCAGCGCCATTCAGGGCGCCGTGGGCCCGGCCGCCTCTGCTCCCGCCTCTGCTTCCTCCAAGAAGAAGAGAAGGACGCGGCGTGGGGGCCGGCGGCCGGACGCTGGAGGCCTCGCCAACAGGTTCAGTCTGCTGCAGCTCGATGACGGCTGAGGGGCCGTTTGTTGCACTTTTCGCAGGAAATCTGCTCTCACTCCAGCTCCAGAAACGCTTCCCCGCATCTCACAGCTTCGCAAACATAATCATGAAAACACTTCTCCAAATAAAAGGCTTTTAATCTTTTTACTTACAGCCAATGAAAGAAGGCCACACCTAAACATACAACTGTGTACCTTTTTGACTGTATTAATATTGTAAAACTTTTATTACGGGGTCATTTTGTAAGAAAGACCATGCCATTGTTTCTAGAACACTATTAATGCAGATTTATGAAATTATGAATGTGTGCTTTTATGAAACAAAAATATTTTTCTACAGAAAGTTGGAAACTTTTCACCATTGTGTCCTGCGCAGATTTTAATAGCAGCAATATTGATCTTCATATTTTTTGTAAAATGTCCTTAACTTTAAATGCATAAAATACCAGGATTACCAAAGAAGGCTTTTTAAAATTAAAACTGTTATTGCACTTAACCCAGTGCCATGCAAAAAATGTAAATGAACTCATACCATTAAACTGTCAGATTTCTTGGTGTTACTAAGGTTGCTGCACATACGGAACCTCTTAACATGCCTCAATTTGCAGCGATTTACTGTAAGTGGTGTGTAGCTGTGTTAGGCTGCATGGAGTAAACGTAAGCTTGAGATATATGATGCCAGTCAAAAGTTACCCTTAAAAGGTTTATTTGTACAATTCTCTACATTTTAGACTAATTCTAAAGACATCAGAACTAGAAAATTACATATATGGAGTATGCACTAACCAAAAAAAATTCAGGGGAGAGGCAGCTCTGTGGGCTGCCAGTTCAAATCCCTGGGTCCTTGAGCAAGACCCTTAACTCCAGTTGCTCCAAGAACTGGCTGACCCTACTGTCTCCTCTACGCCAGTTCCATGAGGTGGCCTCCTGGGATGCATTTCCAGCTGTCCTGAGGGAGCTCCCACATATGCTGAGCTCTCATTGGCCACTTTTCCTTCACTCTCCGGTCAAACTCCTCCAAAACCATTTCTACTGGGCTTAGGTCATGAGATGCAACACTGTCACCTGGTGTGTCCGAACATTTGACTGATATGGTATATTGTACTTACATATTCTCCTAATCCCAGGTAAGGACTTTTTTTGTCCTTTATATTTTTGGTCACACCATATCGAAATGATTTTGCGAACATTAAACGCTTTTGCATCGCACCAGGTAACGTGCTTTCGGTACTTCGGTAAAGTACCACAAGTACAGTACTTTTTGGTGTTGGTTTTCCACTGGCATAAGAACCAGTACCGGTGCCGAATGACATCACAACGTGAGGTGGGGAATTTTGTACTGAATTCAAAAAATGGCTGTAGTATATTATAGGGCTGGACGACGTGCGATATTAATATCCACATCCCATTGTTACACGCATGCGGGTCTTACATCGATAGCTGGATTAAGATCAGGCTTTTTCTTTCGGTTCTGTATACAGACATTATAGCGCAGGGAGTTTAAGTTTAGCTAAAACCTTAGCTAGCTTTGCAATTTTAATTATTATTCCATTTATAAAGTATCTAATATATTTAAAAATCAGTTTAAAGTACCAAAATACCAAAGAAGTACCACAGCGGGTTTGGGATTTTGGTACTGGTACTGGACTAGAAGTCAATGGAAAAGGGGAAGAAGCAGAAGCACCACCCCCATGGAGCAATGGAAAAGCGCCCTTCATCTTTCCACATTATCACCAAGCCAAACCAGATGCCACCAGAGTGCTCTTCGACTGGTCGCCTTCTGGACGGTGCTATTCAAGATCTATAATACCATTAAAAAAGGTTTTCCAATGAAGAGTAAAGAAGAACCGGCAGCCTTACAGAGAAGGCTGGTTTATTATTACGAAAAGGAGAACAATACTTATTAGCCATGGCAAACCAGACATGGACATGTCTTCAGGTTACAAAGAAAACAACAGAATAGGTAAATACATATTTATATAGTATACAATATTATAGAGAGAGGTGGAGAGAATAAAGTGGATTCTTCTACCAAAATCTTTCAATAACATCACAGTCTACAAAAAATGGCAAATAATCAGTTGTAATACAAGTTTTACTCTTTGTATTTGTGTTCTGCTAGTCAGCTGAATATGCATTTCCCATTTTCTCCTGCCAAGAGTATCTGCTCAAACGAGGCACTCATCCAGGGCGTGGTGCGTCGTGTGGGCTTATCTCCAACTTGCACATACCCTAAGATGGAATAACGGACTGGCTCCGAGCCCGTGTAACGGCAATACTCTCAGAGGGCCCCATCCCACTGCCCTTTGATGCTGGATGGGCTGTCCTCCGTCTAAAGGCCTTCAAAGGTCTCTCCGTAATGCCGGAGCCACCTCATCACCTTTAAACGTTAAGGTGAATCCACTGAGATGCAGAAGACTTCCTTCTTATGGTTTTTATTGTCCGTGTACCAAAATACCCTACAGGCCATGCCTTTTACTCACAGTCTTATTAGTTCTTCATTTTTCGGAGTTGAACACTGCGGAGGCGTCCTTTCAAGTCATTCAGAAAGGAAAACATGAGTAACAGACACGAGCCACTGGTCTGTGTCAAATTTTTAACACTGAGGTGACATTGAAACTGCCGTAAGCTCATGTTGTTTCACATATTACAAGATTATAATTAGTGTCTACTCTTAAAGGCCATATAGCCATCCATCCATCCATCCATCCATCCATCCATCCAATCACTCGGGGTCTGTTCCAGACAACACAGAGTACAGGGCTGGGGGACACCTTGGGATGCCAATCCATCATAGGGCAATCCCTATGATGGGCACCCCCTCCCACACACACACAGCGGAATCCAAACCCCGACCCTGGAGGTGCAAGACTACAGTGTTACCCTCTGAGTCACCACCACGTTACCCCCACATAGGTGGCTACTATCACTGTCTGGATGTTGCAGCACAGGATGGGCCATCTATACATCACTGGGCTTGCGTGGTGCCTAGGATTGGGGGGTGGGGGGCACCTGGTTGTGTTTGGTTGAGTTTGCCTGTGCTGCGGAAAAGAAGGGGGGGGGATAGGGTTCATGTTGGCTGAAGGACTTTACCAAGGTTTCTGACAATGGGGGGGGTGGCGGCTTCAAAACACAACCAGCAGCTTCCCGCTGGCTCCTGGCCTTACTGGCCGGGGGCAGGAGTCCCTGACAACACCCCCAGGATCTGGACAGAATCTCCTTCAACCTAGTTCCCGGTTTCGCCTTCTTCCCAGTGCTCCCAGTGAAGGATAAAGGAAGGAGGGACACTTAAAGGCCGTCCCTCACATCCCGTCCACCAGTAGGGCAGTGGGAGCCATGTGTTGGGCCGTGGAGAAGAGGTCCGGCTTGGTGTTTTCATCGTGCTGCACAGAGAGGTTCTCCATCTGACTCTCCAGACACGGACGCTCGGTTCTGCTGCTGGCTTCATCCCGTTCTCCCTCTGTCTGCTCCAGCTGGCTCCCTGTGGAGACACCCAGATATACAGAGAATTACACACTGCTAAGAGAACAAAACTTTGAGGTTTCTATTTTTTTATCTTCTTTTTAAGTGTTAAATCCGGCCTACCAGGCATCCCTCTTCCAAATAAACGTTCAATGTACTCTATGATAAGCGTATCAAACTGACAAAACATATGCCTTCTCAAGATTAAACCGTGTTTCATTAAGATTAAATGTGGACTTGCAGCAAACCAAATGTGAAAGCACAGCGTGCAACCATTTTGAGTATGATGCAAGCTCAAATAAGAGCAAGTGTGTCGTGGATGCAGGGCCAGTCAATCCTATAGGTGACATGCAACATGATGTAGGGCGCCCTCTGTGGTGCTGATACAGAACAGCAACATGATGTAGGGCGCCCTCTACAGTGCAGACACAGAACAGCAACATGATGTAGGGCGCCCCCTACAGTGCAGACACAGAACAGCAACATGATGTAGGGCGCCCTCTGTGGTGCTGATACAGAACAGCAACATGATGTAGGGCGCCCTCTGTGGTGCTGATACAGAACAGCAACATGATGTAGGGCACCCTCTACAGTGCAGACACAGAACAGCAACATGATGTAGGGCGCCCTCTGTGGTGCTGATGCAGAACAGCAACATGATGTAGGGCGCCCTTTGCGGTGCTGATACAGAACAGCAACATGATGTAGGGCGCCCTCTACAGTGCAGACATAGAACAGCAACATGATGTAGGGTGCCCTCTACAGTGCAGACACAGAACAACAACATGATGTAGGGCGCCCTCTACAGTGCAGACACAGAACAGCAACATGATGTAGGGCGCCCTCTACAGTGCAGACAGAACAGCAAATTGATGTAGGGTGCCCTCAACACGTTATGATATCAAACCACCTGATCAAAAAGATATACCATTACAGTATTCATAGTGATTTGTTTTATTATATAAATATGCTACGTTTCTAGGACTGGCCCTGTGGGGATGTAAGGGGTCATGGGGGTGGTGCGCATCAAATATCAAAAAGTCATAAAACTAAAGTGAACCTAAATCGAAACTGAAAAAAAGTATTAAAATCTAATTTTTCAAAAGTGGAACTAAAATGAAAATATATATTAGACATGGTGATGTAGGAAAGAAGAGAAGGCGATTATTTTCTTCAGGATTTGCACACACACACCTGGTTCCGGGTCGCACTCTGGCGAAGACGCCCCACTGCACTGGCCCCGCGGGCCTAAGGCCGGTTGAGTGACACCCCCAGGGAGGTCCAGAGCGCTTGGGTGGGAGGACGAGGACGAGGAGGATGGTGAAGAGGAGGAGCTGGCCAGCGGGGTGTCCGTGTTTGGGCTGGACACGCCGTCACTGCCACTGTCGTCCTCAAAGGTGATAGATGTCACTGCAAAACACAGGAGTCCTCGGGGTCACTTTCATTCCTACATCCACGAAGACGGATATGAACAGAGGTGCAGTGACAGGACAGCCAGGGCAGGAAATGGCCTGGGGCCCCGAGCTGGGAGGGGGGCCCCTGAGGGTGGAACTAACCTCTGAGCAACGACAAATCTGCTTTATTTGTGTATTCTGTTTTTCACCGTAAAGTGAAAATAAAGGAATTGTGTTTAGTAAATTCTCTTTGCCGATATTATTCATTTACACCTCACAATAAAATAAAGGTATTACATTTTCCCATGCCTGGGGAGGGTCAGTTGGAGGGCCCCAGTCCCTAGAATCACCTATGCATATGAACACTAACAGACTCTGGGCACCCGATTGATCATTTCATCGAAAGTTATAAATAAAAACAGAACACCACCATGTAGGGGAATGTAATATTATCTAAGTGACTCATAATTATCTGATAAACATCCAACAGGGGGCGCCACTGAGGTCATTTGGACCGATTCAGTGATCATTGTTCCGTTAACGTGGGAGGGACATGGTTCCAGAGGCTTATCTCGCTTTCGATGATCGGCGTTGTTTTTGGCTGAAACTTCGCTGGACAGACGTCCCCCCTCCAAAATCAGTGAGAACCAGGAGCAGATTTCAGACTGCGGGAGTCCACTGTCACATATGCCGGCGTCACAGTTCAGCTGAGCGAAACCGGAGAGCGACCCGGAGCCACTGGAGAACCCGAGTGGACCGAGGAATCAGCTGAAGCATGGTGGCCAAAGGAGGAGGCCTCGGAGCCCATTCCAGCACGGTACCCAGGACACATGAGACCAGTCTAGGGTCACAATGTTGACCACTACAGCCAACAGCTCACAAAGAGAGCAGGACAGTTGAACCCGCTGGACTTTCTGTTCTGACAGGTACAGCTTGATGGTTTGGGGGGGGGTCTAATGCAGGCAGGATATGTCAAAGCGACTGGCTTGCGACAAATGCTCCAATCAGGTAGGGCACTCGCACGGCAAGAAGCCAAGGCTAATTTGCGAGACAGCCTCAGAGTTTCTAAGCCATCTGCTGCTCCCCGACCACCCAGAAGCATATCATATCCTACCCCGGCCCCCAGCCAGGGGCCAAACGACTTCTATTGTTCAGGATTTCTTCAAAATGCATAGCAGTGGAAGTGCGACCTCATGGACACAAAGTATAATCATAGGTCTCCAGCCGATCTTCCACCTTCCTTTTCCTACTGTCCCCAAGCTCCTTTTCTCTGTGGTCACCATCACTCTGACCATCAAAAAGTCTCACTGGTCCCAGCTGGTATAAGCATCCTGCCTTTACTGCTAACCCTAACCTCTGGTCAACACCCATAACCATCACCAGGACCATTGACCTCAACCAACTCAAACTCGCGACGACGGCTTCCGGCGCACAGATTGACGGTAAGGACCGTCATTCTTTGTTAGTCTGAAGTCCCAGTGCTGTACTCACTGGAGATGCCATCCGACTCCATCCTGAAGCTGGCGATGTCGTCGTCGCCGTCCCCGCAGCCGCCGTCCCCCTCGGCGCCCACCCCGCAGCCTCGGCACTCCGTGACCACGGAGCGCCGGCGGGCGTGGATCTCGTCGGAGATCATCTCCAGCTTACGCAGCGCCGCCCTGTACTCTCCCTTGGCCAGGCTGAGCTTGGCCTGCCGTTCGTCCACCTTCGTTTTTAGTTGCTATGGAGACAGACACCGAGATGCTTGAGATCAAAGGCCTGGAGAGTTGGATCCAAAGTGATACCTCTTCACTGCTCTTTTCCTGCTTTATTTTACACTCGTTCTATGACTGATTAGATGATCCCAGACCAGCAAGGTGAAACTCCCGAGGGTCTGAAACTTCTGCACAGAATGACGACAGACAGAACGATGCCTTTGAATGGCGTGACTTGGAAACCATCCTGGCTTGTGTTCTTGGCCAGAGGACACATTTTCTCTGTGACAGAAAACGTTCCTCCCCTGGGGCCTGACTAGGGTAAGCTAGATACAGAAGGATGGATGAGACATTCCTGAGTTTTAGGACCTCAGAAATCAAAGGGAGCGATCGACCCCTTACCTCAAGCTGGAGGTAGTATTTAGCTTTCAGTTCAAAGTATGGCCTGGAGCAAGGAAGACAGAGAGGGATAGACATCAGCAAACCAGCTGTTTCACCATGGTGACCGAGAACCTCATGACACTTGGGGACTAGACTACGAGTTCAGAGCGCGAGGTCAGCGTCTAGGAGAGGCACAGTCAGCGGTTAGTGTTAGGGTTATAATGAGCTCACTTGGACTTGCTGATGGTGCGTTTTAGCCTCTTCTCCAGCCCCTTCATGTGGCCGATGGCGGCGTTGTACTTGGCCGCCGTCTCCTTGTGGACCTTCTCGCTACGGGTCTTTGTCTGCTCCGCCTCCATCACCTGCAATGACCAATCGGGAGCCAGACTAAGTGAACTTTCATCCTGGGGCTCTAACGGTCTCAGTAACTGACGTCGAGTCAACTATTTTTGATGGATTGTTGCATTTTTATACATCATTTGTATTTTACAGAAATACGTACCAGTTTAAAGAATCATTTAATACACTGATACCACGTGAATATCTATATATATATAACAGGTTTCTGAGTACAGTACCCCATTCACAGTGGTTTCTTTAACTTGTCGAGCATATGCTCTCTCACCCTCTGTGTGGCGTGGTTGAGCATCTCCTGCCAGGCGGAGTCAAACTGCCGGCTGTCCTCCTCCAGCAGCCTCTGCTCCGCCAGCGCGATGGTCTCCTTGGCCGCCCGTAGCACCTCAATGGCCCCCTGGTAGTCCTGTGTCGCCCGTTGGGCTTCCAGCTGGGCCTGGGTTGGATGGATAGTGTGACACTGACAGACTGTGCGCTCTGATTCGCTCTCTCTCCCCACCTGACCTCTTCCTGCCAATCCCCACTTGGGTCCTGCTAAGACACTGCTAGGCGTCCACACAGCGCCTGTTAAGGAGCGTTCCTGTGATGTTGGGGAAGGTGCGGGTGATTAAATGATGTACAGTACCTCTTTCCCTCTTTTACGTCAGTCTGTCCGTGTGAGTAATACACAGAAATAAAAATGGGAAACTCGGGCCATGGTAATAGCTGCCGCTAAGAGCCCCAGGAAGCCGGATCCAGCAGCAACACCCTGCGGTCAACAGCTACAAAGCTAATCCTGGCTGCCTGGAGGGGGGCCACGCGGCCCAGCGGCTTCCGAAGCCAAACCTCCAGTGAGAAAGTCGCAGGCAGAGTGATTTCAGGCGAGGCCCTCGGCCCACCAACCGCATCTCATTTCACAAAAAATGTTTCTCACTTTGGATCAAAGCATCTGCTATATGCATAATACAGTACTAACTGTGTTATGGAACATCACAAAAAAAAGACAGATAAACGTTGTTATACTGAGATACTGAAACTCTACGCTCATACTCAGGGTCTGTTCCAAACCCCCCACCCCAACCCCGACATGACGGTGCGTCACAGTGGGGCATGATTGCGTCTCTAACCGTCCGCTTCCCCCACTGACGATGCCCACCCTGCAGCCTGTAAAACACAGCGTCTCTGTGAAGATGCATCTTTAATAAGAGGCCTAGATAATGCTTGGCACTCCATCCCCCTCCCCCAGGATAAGCTGAAAGAGGCTTGTTGAGGCCCCCACTCCCAAAGTTAGCCCTGAACAATACAGTAGACGCTCTGTTACAGTGAAAATTCGATTATGATAGTTGACGCAGTCACGAGGCCCAGAGTAGACCTCCACGCAGCCACATTAGTGCCATGTGTGGGTAGCACAGTGCATAAGAATGTGGCCCTGAAGGGTGAGGGTTCGAGGCCCGCCTAGCTAAAAAAAGAAATCACAATAAGTAATGAACTGTAAATCCTGAATGCATAATTATTAACCATCCATCTTCAGTAAGCAGTTAACCAGTAGAAGGATGTGAGCCTGGACTACATGTCAAAAAGCCCAAGGCAGGAGAGGTTTTATACTTACAGATCATGGTCACATTATAAATAATAATAATAATAATAATAATAATAATAATAATAATAATAATTCTCGTTGCTTAAAAACATCAGCTAAGCAACAAAATGTAAGTGGTAAGACTGTAGCTGTTTACCCATAATCCCTCTGCAGAGTTAAATTCTACACATCTGTCAGATCCGACCCAAAAAGGAAGGAAACCATTCCCGGTGGGTGGAGCTCTGACCTCTCATCTTCACTGTCGACCCGGGTGGAGAGCGTAAGAACCCCGTCTCTGCGAGAAGCTGACTCTACTGAAAAGTATCCCATGCCGCCGAGTCGGAGGTGAGATTCAGCCCAATGCTCATGGACACCGTCCCCCGCTCGCACCCCCCACCCCCCATAGCGAGACGATGACCAGAGAACTCACAGGAAGTGCCGCTGATATCAACACCCGTACTGTGAGACACGGAGGGTGAGGGTCAGGCTCGCCATGTATAATTCCCCTCTGACATGCAACATCTCCAACTTCGGCTCTATCCCAACCCCCCCACCCCCCCCCCCCAAGCCCAGGACAACATCCCCAGTTGCCTCCCAGATACAGCGGACTTGGCAGGTTTCAAAACCTTTTAATCACCATAGTCTGTTTCACACCGTACGATGATTTCACGGTCGAGTCACACGGCCTGGGGGGGAGGGGTGGGTGCACGTCCTACCTGGTGGATCAGCGATTTTGTTCATTTGTTTCTATATTTTCATATGCAAATTGGCAGCACAAACGTGAGGGGTAATAAAAAAAATTAACACATAGTTTGTTTTGGGAAATCCCTTAATCCCCCCACAAAACCCCCAGACCTCCACGGCCTGGCTATGGACCTGCACCGGTCCGCAGAACTGGGGGGGTGGGCACCCCAACTATATGAAGAGATATAAGCCCAACAGAAGCACAAAAAGATGGAATTCTGTAACATGGAGGGGCAGAGGAGGACTGACATGAGCCAAGGGCTGGATGGACGAACCTGCGCTGCTGCTGTTCTACGCAAAGCCCCTTCCCATCACTCTCAGCCCAGTTCAGGTCAGCTGACCCCTGTTCCCCCTAACAGATTGGTCCTTATTCACATCACATGACCCTTAATGGCTGGTGATTGGGTTGAGTTGTGTGGGGTTTCTTTAACCCTCAGGACCTCGCTAACCCGACCGACCAACGCTCTGGCATTCCACCCCACCCCCATCACTTTATGCCTGTTCATGGCAAATCATTTCCCAGCTGCAGCAAGGGAAACACAAAGCTGTCATGCTTACGTGCAGGACAAAAAGCAGTATATTTCCCATTTGCCATCATAATCCAATTACATTTACAGTGACCCCATGCCCTGCTGCGCTTGTGTGAATTATTCCTGGAATGCGGAGCCTGATCCAACCAATAAAAATTTTACTAACTGGTACAAGTTAAGATAAAAGTGTTCCATCGCATGCTTTTCTGCTTGACTGTTGATCCCTGGTAAAATGCACAAATTCTGTAGGAAAACAGGGGGAATTATGGGGAAATAACTGTTAGTGTTAGAGAAGAAGAGCAACCAGGTCGTCAGGACAGAGTGCTAACTGATAACCTGTCTGTCTACAGTCTGTCTACAGTCTAACCTACTGGATTCTCCTTTGATTTCTAAAACGATTAAAATGAAGGGTTAAGAGCCTGATCAGGCCAGCCTGGGTCTTGACCCACCACTGAGGTGGGATCAGACCGGCTCTGAAATGTCTTAATGGGGACCGACT
This sequence comes from Hippopotamyrus pictus, assembly GCA_026781145.1. Lineage (NCBI taxonomy): Eukaryota > Metazoa > Chordata > Actinopteri > Osteoglossiformes > Mormyridae > Hippopotamyrus > Hippopotamyrus pictus. The sequence goes on from JAODLC010000050.1 coordinate 3,491,803, forward strand.
CTGAGGCTTTAACAGAGGGGAAACGCAGTCATCACCCTGGGGGCAGGACAAGACTGGCAGGGAGCCCCAACCTCTTCCTGAGCTACGATCCCTGGCCACTTCCCCTCAGACACTCACAGCACCCATGGGGACAGGAAGTCAGTGCACCCCCCCCCACCCCTTCCTGGCTGTGTCCCTGGTTAGCAGTACCGCCATGTGACCTTTATAACTTCCATTTGTTTTATTGTTAATTTAAAAAAAAAATTAAATAGGGCCCTCATTAATCTCCACCAGAGAGTAGAGTGGGATGCCGTCGACGTGTCCTGGGTAACCTCTGCAAAGGTTAAACTCTACAACAGCAAAGAAGCCAGTTTCAGAATGTGCTGGACTCTGTCCTGCAAAACTGCAGTGGTTACATGCTAGCTGTGTCTCTTTATGACCCCCCCCCCATGCAGAAGACTGGTATGTAAAACCTGAAAATGATTAGCCAGTGCTACTTCACAGGATGCACGGCCCCATGTGGATATGTCTACATGTGGATATGTCTACTGAATAGTAAGTCTGTCAAGACTCGCTTTGTCTGAAAACCCCAAACAGCATTTACAACTTGGCTGCATCGGCAAAAAACACTACATCTGGTTTCCTCTTTCTGCATCAAACTTCCAAGAGTGACTCATTCAGCTCTCAGGAGCTAATGAGGTCCCAGCACATGGACTAATTTGGTTTAATGTCTGTCAGATTAGAGCTGAGGGTGTTACATAGTCAGGGAGGGGCCCCCGTGGTCCTACATCTGCCTTGGACATAAACACACGGCGGAGCTCCAGAGTTTATCCAAACAGGAATGAGGAGACTGCGTTTATAAACGGCTGTGTCATCCGGGCCAGCAAGTGGCGGTGTAGAAATTCTTTTTAAATAAAAGTATCCAGCAGTTTAAAGTATAACCTGCTGGGGAAAAAAAAAAAAGTAATCCAACAAAGAACAGAGCTGAGTTTTAATGGGATCAACCCTCCCATCACAAAAGAACCTTTCCCAGTGTGTCAGATTCCTCACACGCAGTGCCTCACCTAAGGTACTACATTGACTAAGAACAGCTCGGGTGCAGACACAAGATGCTATACCATTCCTCAGAACTAACTTCACTCTTATAAACTATTATCACAATTACTTTCAATGAACTGCTCCAAGATATTCTATAGCTGATGTGCGAGTTTAAACACCCTAGCGTTGTCGCAGATGACATTTATATTATCCATGAACATGTTCCACTAAGCCTGAGAATCAGAATAGATTTGTGTCTAAATGCTCTCAATTTTGTCTATCGTTTTATAGCTTACAACCTAATATCTTTCTGTTAAATGTTTTGCGTGAGAAGTCTGCTTAAGGTACCTATCCTTCAACATAAATGCATTCTTTTTTATATTTTGTTATGCAATTCAATACAGTTTTAAGCATGGTAAAGTATTTGGACACTTAAGCCATGCTTAAAAATGCCAGAATGTTACTGAATTCCGCAATAAAAAGTCATACAAAATTACATGATACACTATCAAATGCTTAGGCATGGAATCCGTTAGGGATGCACTGATCCGATATTCGGTACTGGTATCGATCCAGTCCTGACCTAAATTACTGGATTGTATATCGGGGAGGAATTTAAAAAAATGTAGTCCGATCCATTAAAAATCACGTAAATGCTTGACAAAACTTGTGACGTGCTGTAAGCAGAGGCGTCACGTGTAGAGGCGTGCGGTCACGAGGTAAGAGCCTCTGTGAGAGGGGTCCGGCTGTAGACGCCTGTAGAGTGGAGCTCCACCGGAAATACGTCACCTCTGTGCTACAGCGAATAAACCCTAAGCCTAACCGGAGCTCCACTTTACGTCCTTAAAGATCACGTTTCCTGTGGAGGTGACGTGTTTCCTGTGGAGCTCCACTCTAAAAGTTTAAAGGAAAAGAAGCTGCGTTGCTGAGCTGAGTCACGTTTTGGGCGCTATTATGAGTATAATACAGTATCTGTTTCCCAGTTTTAGAATTACGCTTTTTATATTCGAGTGTTAATGCACGCAAAATCCATCCAGACATTATTTTCTGTTCTGTTGTTAAAAAAAGAGACGGAGACTGTATCGGATTAGTATCAGCGATAATCGGAATCTGTATCAGGCATAAAAAGGCGGTATCATAACATCCCTAGAATCCATATCAACCAAATCGCATTTGCTACGCCTCATGCAGGTTATAAAAAGAATGAAGGACTCTATTATTAGCCATGTGTACATGTGGCCACGCATGTGAGACAGGGAGCAGGGTTAGGGTTACGCGTTAACAGACAGCTCTACCTTAAAGTTTACAAGTTCCTATGCCACTCTTAAACGAAACTTAGAACCGCAGAAGCATAATGAATCTATATCCCACAAGACCTGTGATGGTGCACAACCACACCGACCAGTTCAAGATAGAAACCAAAACCGAAAGTGAACCATCTATTACCCATATGAGCTGAAGGGACCTTTTGAAGCTATTTCTGTCAGTTATTCTCTTAATTTACAAGAAGATGTGACTCAAATGGGTTACTGCTCTAAGATAATCTACAGTGGGTGAATGAGGAAGGCTGGAACTACTGCTGGTTTTGTGACATAGAGTAATATTTTCATATTTTTCCAGTCATAGCTAGGGAAGCCCCAAAAATTTCTGCAAGTCAAAATTCTCAACCTGGATGCAGCATAAAGAATAACGAAACATCTGAGTCACCCTCAAGCCACATGTTGATGTATCTGGTCTTTGGTTTGGGGGAGGACCAGAGACCGTAGCATGGTTATGGACACAGACACAGGATCAGTATTAAATGCCCTGCTGCTAAAGCCTTTAAGCAGGCTGGTTTAGCTAATCACGCAGCACATCGATGACTCACATTCGGGTAACAGGCTAGACTGTTGTTATGGAAACGCACCCACCCGGAAGGCCGAAGGGACGGCCCAGCTCGCACTCCCTCACCTGCCGGGCGGCCCGTCGGGCCTCCCAGTACGGCTTCGACTCCTCCACCGCCTTCCCGATCTTATTCACCTGGTCATCCAGCTTCAGGGTGGCCTCCACAAGCACGGCGCGGAACTTCTGCCTTCCCTCCTACGGGCAAAATAGTGACAATCACATAGCGTGGAAGCTCCTTGGGGCAGACTCCATCTCGTCAACACCACATCCCCACCATTGCTGAATGCTGCACCGTTCCCCCCCAAAAGTCATCCAACTGTATCTGCAGGTCTTCAGGAAGCACTAGGTGCAATCAAAATAGGGCCAGAGAATGTTTGAAAAACCCTTAGAACCACGCACTGGACAAGCAGATGTATTAAGCAAAAAGCTGGAACTGGGCCTGGGGGAGCACCTAGGAGTTCTGCAGGGACCACTGGAAAGCCGCTCTGTCTGCCAGGTTCTCACTGCTAAATTTAGAGCCTTGTCTCTCTCACCTGTTCATTCTGCAACAGCCCATTAGGCTACAGAACTCCTCCAGGAGCAGCGAGGCCGATATCCTGCTACACAAACGTGCAGCGGCCAAAGGAAACAGGAACAAACAGACGGGGAATTCCTACTTCCTGCACAACCCCGGGAGTCTGACATCTTGCTCGCTCCAGTGTTAATAAGGAGCATATTCTCACAGCCAGCGAAACGCAGTGAGGTAGAGATCTACTGATCAGCCGAGCCTCAGAGTCTCTTTGAAGATCCAGCTTCACTGGAAGTCTGCCATGTCTATTTAGAGACCAGTTTTAGAGGGAATCACCGCCTTATGACCTTAGTACCTGCCCTAAGATGACTGTTGATGGATTTATTGAAAGGGAGTTGTGTTTACTCGAGTTTCAGGAAGAGAGACTTACAGTGCGTGTCTTTGCCATACAGCTCTGGAAAAAATGAAGAGACCACAACACGGTTTTTTGGTGTTCACTCGTCTCTCAATTTATGGGTGTGCATCTGTGAATAACACATATATATTTTGCAAACTGCAACCTGGTTCTTCCCTGTTTTTCATTAATTGCTTCATGAGACTTCCATCCTGCTTCTAGGAGCCTGATATGAACTGTCCTAGCAGTGCACTTCACACCCGCACTTAATGCTTCTCATTCCTTTTGAAGGTCACTTGATTCATGAGAAACTGTCAGATAAGTTAACGGCCATCTCTGGCATTAGAAAGTCGCTTCCGCCCTCTACCTGGCTGGTTTCTGGTCGTTCCCAGTGTCTCCTGCTTCACCTTATTCTTGTTTACCGCTCAGAGTAGCCTTATGACGGCAGAACCAGGGTTAAACCAGAATTTAAAAATCCAGGTTTTTGTTTTTTTTAAAAAGTGGTCTCTTAATTTTTTCCAGAGCTGTAGCTGCCTAAAGACCAGAGACCCAGAGGAGTGAAATTAACCACAAGCAGGTCTTCAGTCAGTTTCATCACAATGTCAATCTTTCATTATTAATCACAAGAATAAAATCACAAATAACAACTGTAACGTTTGATCGACAAAATCATGCACAACCACTGGGGCATTAGGAAGACGGTGTATGTATGCCACAATACAGAAAATAAATAAAGTTTATCATCTTGATACTTCTTGACGCTTCCAGAATGCTCTTCTCAATGCTTCAAAACTGAGGAAAGTTCTAGACATTCATATCTGTCTCAGAGAAAATTCTAAATGTTTTTTTTAGCATACCATTATAAAATAAACTGAAATTTGATGTTTACAAAACATGAATATTCAGATCTTGAGTCATGCAATTTGGATTACTTTAAAATTGTTATTAGGGCTGTGTGATATGACCAAAATCACATATCCCGATATATATCATGACTGCACCTCATATTTATGGATTTTTTCTACAGATCAACTGCGGTAGGAATTGGACAAAAATCCGTAAATAAAAAGCAGTGATACACAAACAGATGGGAAGTGATCCACAAATGTGCAAAACCTTACTCACATCTACAAATCGCTCTGTATTTTTGTGGATGTGATTTTACACAACACAAATTTTAAAAATACATATTTATGGATAGTGAGGTATTTGTGATTTTTTTTCTACAGATCAGCTGCGGTATACGGAGCCCCTAAGAGGTCAGGGTGAGAAAATACTTTCTGAAATAATTTTAGTTTCCCTTGCAATAGTTCTGCAGTATTCTGGCTTGATGATGTATCTGCGGATATGCAGATCTATATTCCAGAAAGAGGGGTCAAAGAGTTAGCTTTATATGTAGTTTTCTGGCTGGAATAACTTTCAATGTTGTAATATATTTCACGTTTTTTCAGGTATTATATATGTTTGTATTTGTTGTTCAATAGCCCAGCTGTCTTGCTTAAAGTCACTGGCGGTGAATAGACACAGTGCAATTATTAATATGATTTTACACAACACAAGCTAAAACACATATTTGTAGATAGTTAAATATTTCCGGATCATGGTATATATTTGTGGATTGTCTTCTGTAGGTTACAAATGAAGAAGTCCAATAAAAATTTCCATACAAGTGTCATATCCCATGTGCTTGGCATGTAACACTGCAAACCGTCATCCAAACAATGAAGAAATGTCGCAGCATCCAGTGCATTCTGCGACACCACGAAATAAAAGATATGAAAGGATACATATTGTCATATCACACACCCCTAATTGTTGTTATAATCCAAACTCAAAAAGACACAAGAAAAAGCTGATACTTCTTTACCCCAACGTATTTAGACGTCAGGTGAAAAGGTCACCATTTTATTTGTGATGTTCATATTCTCCCCATGGGAATTTGAAAGGTAAGTAAAGTTGTGAGGAACAAGAGTTTTGCTCTGGCCTGCAGCCAAGCCAACAAGAAAGGCCTCCAGGGTAAATCAATCCTAAGCGAAAGTCACAGCTAATGAGCCACAGCTGACGGTTAAACAAACCACACAGCACTGCCGCTCCCATGACCTGCAGACTGGGAAATTCTCACAGTTAGACCCAGCTGGCTCTCTTTTTCCAGTTAAGAAACCAAACTCCATGGGAGCAGATTGCCAGTTACAAGCACTAGCAATAAACAAGGCCTTACTGGTAGGCCAACTGCAGCGCTTCGAAGCCAGCTGTGCCCGTGAAGAGCGTCACGCGCCACTGTGTGACGCACATCTGTATACCCAAGAACAGCTCTTCAATAAACCGCTGCAATGCAGAATAGGGAATGAACTGACGGTATGGAAATTAAACTACGGTCCAAAAAGCCACCCATTCTTGTAATATTAACTTCCACTCACTGCCAGCCCATTCCTGCACCTTGCCCCCCACCTAGCTGACCTCCATACACCCCAAAATCCCACAATGATTAAATCCAGCTGGATCGCCTCCTCATGACCGGGCCAAAGCCCCTCTGGCCAACAGAGCTCATTAACTGGGACTACTTCTCCTTTTTACGTGTGATAGTAGTTCTGACCTTCCCTTGTACCTCCTGCGGTATTGGTGGAGATCTGCTCTGTGGTCTACAGTTGGCAGCAGTGCAGGCTACAGCTCAGCATATGGCCCCGGAACAGGCCAGGCCTCCAAGGCGCAGCTCCTGCAGAACGGTGCTCAACATGCCACGGCATAGCGACTGCCTCCTAGCTCGCAGCAGTACAAGTGGGGGGTTTTATCTTGCACAGAACTCCAAAGCTGGGAGCTTAAGAAAGGTCATTCATGGGTTCATAACTCACCACAGAAAACCATTCTGTGGGTTTGCAAGTGTTTTATTAAGGGGGAGATTTTTTATATATTGGCTGGAAATTCCAAAACCTTTTAAAATATGCACTCATGAATTTCAAATTGTAGTCCCACATAAAACTTATGCACAACGCACAAACTATTTTAATCTCCTTAGTTTGGTGACATAAACTTGATGCTTGGGAAGTATGTCCTGTCTTGCTGGTTAGATTAACCCACCGCTGCTATCTGACCATGTTATGTTGACACAGGCAGAATCCAGGGTTTGCAGAAGCAACATGTGATTACTCACATCTGGTCCAAACATTTATATTCTGGTAACATCCAATTACTGGTTAAAAATGAAATCATAGCTCTGTAAAGATTGCCCGAAAATAAGAAATATTTGCCAGGTAAATATATAATCCATACAAAGTGCTCTTGCAGGATGAGCGTCGCGTTATTTGACATACGTCACAGAACTCCGTTCAGGATCGCTGATGAATGTCATTCCGACTGATGCATCCCGAGGCATGCTGGGTAAGGTGCATGCGACTCATGGACCACTACAGTCCACCTCTAACAGTTGTATCTCACATACATAAAAATCAGATGCCGTCAGCATTTCCAAGAAGTGTCAAAAAAACTCTTTTTAGAATGTTTATGGACAGTGAAACCGGTGACATCGACCTTCTCGTTTAGTGCAATGATGTCACTTGACCATTAAAAAGTGCTCTGCTATAGGAAAAACTACACCCATGAGAAGAGGCGCGCCTACCTCAAGTTCAGTTTCCCATCTGTTGATTTCATCCGTGGACTGATTTAATTTCTCTAGCTCCCCCTAAAATGTGGAAGTGGGGGATGGGGAGAAGGAGGAGGAGAATGTTACATACGGGTACGGAGTCACAGCTGGGGCTTGTTACAGAGCACATTAGTCCAAAGTTTGAAGTAAAATGAGAGCCATCTTTAAATGCTTCCCACACCCAGAGCCGTCAAAATGCGCTGCCGATTAGCAATACGCCTGCGCGCAGCGTGAGCAATTAAAACCGATAGGAAAAGTAAGTTTTATATCCGTAACGCATTAAGAGATGCTTCTTAAAACGGGATATAAAACTAGTAATTATTAATCAATAAAACCATGAAAAGGGGTGTGGTTGACGGAGGGATGTGTGACCGGAGGATTACTTTGTGTTATTCAGTTAAAAAGATATTCTTGTATGACACTTGTGCAAAATGACCGACAGATATGTGTCATAGCAGATCGACCGGTTCCCAACCGGCCACGCAGCCCTAGCCAGCTGGCATAGGCTTATGTTCACCTCCAACTTTCGCGTTGTCAAACGTATAGGCTATAAATGCTCGACTTCAAGAAAAAAAGACTGCGAAAAATGGGTCTATTTCACGCCGTTTTCCAAGGTAATTTTTTTTTTTTTTAAAAAAAAGCTTTGCTAAAAATTAACGCGCAGTACATTCAGGATTTCATCTTTCATTTTTACATTGGTCACTTTTCCCCTTTACCTGAATTCTGGGATCGACTTCCTCCTCCTCTTGTGATTCGGAATCGCCTCCGGATTTATTCCCTTTTTGCGATCTGTCCATTTTGTAAAATCACGCTCTCGGGTCTGTGCGGTTTTGTTTTCGCGGACAATCCGACCCGCAGCAACTACGCCGAAGGCAAATTCATGCGCCCGCGGATCAGGCCATCGCTGTACGTATAGTAAAACAAGGGAAACCACGGCACTTTAAATGGGGAAACTATCGGTACCCGACCGAAGAGGCAACTTAACTACCAGCAAAACCCAGACCGAAATTCCGGTGACACGCAGTCGGTAATCTATCAGGCTGTTACAGAAATTGAGTCGGAGTCGCAGATTTTCGGCTCGCCCGCCCCCTTCTGAATAAAGGCATTACGGCAACTTTACATATTTGCATAATATCATCACTCCCAACTATACAGTGCTGTATTATTGTATCTTGTAGCCTACACTTCGTGTTTTATCCTCTTTGAAGACGTTAAAAACACGACTGCGCGCTTAATCCGATTGGCAAGTTGTCTGTTTACTTCTATGCATTGGCGTACAGTAATGAAAAGGGGAAAGCCTTACTTGACTTATGAAGTATGGAATTTCAGGGCTGGATCACTTGACCTACTTCTCCCCAAGAAATGCAAGATCTCTCGAGTCGGTGAAGCATTCCTTTAAACGTCCGTACTTTCCCGTTTGGTTAATTTTGTGTCACTGACAGAAAGTCCTGCATACTTACAGCCGCAATGACAGCTCGATCCTCGGTATCGCAACGGGACAAGTAACGACCGTCCGTTTGGTCAAAGCCACAAAACCCGCGAGTGCGTCTAAAAAGCCCGTCAAAACAGTCTGTCCCCATTCATCTACACCCTGGATTCTCATAAATAATAGTATTGCATCACCTAAGCCTTCTGATAATTGGCCTAAAGCGATTGTCTAGACGTCCCAGGCTCCATCCCCACGCATGTATTGTTCGTTCTGTACAAGAAATGAAGCGTGATAAAGTGGTTATTAAAACTCCAGATATCACTGACCAAAAAAAGTTTTTAGAACACTATCTTTATAGCACTATGCTTTAATTATTATGCGATGTTAATTGTCGTTTTTAAATAATGCTTAGATATTTGCTGTTCTTGTTATTGATCATGCACGTAAATGGGCGGTGCTACGTACTGTGTAATGATATGGGTGCATAACTTATGTGTAAAGGTGTGAATTTGGGTATGGACAGTAGGGAGATGTCCATATCAATATTATAAGTGTACTGTTGTTGTTGGGGGGGGGGGGCTGACTTGGTCCCTAATGATGTTGAAACCAAAACTGCGCCCTTCCTCATGTGTAATATTTGGAGACTTTTGGTTTGCTGTGATGATATGTTTTTTATCATACGTAGATCTTTGCGAGACATTGCTGTTCCAGCTGCACAGCCATAGCCTGACTGGGTGCTTCTCATCCTGGTGACGAGGGAGAGTGATGTTTATGTAGCCAACCTGAGGCCTGCGAGTTTGCAGTACAGGTCTGAGGCTGAAGATTTAAATAAGCTCTTATGCTGAACTTTAAACCTCCTGCCCCCCAGATCTGTAAATTTGCAAGACTGATAGAGAGAATAAGCAAACAAAGAAATATATGCATAAGCATGTAAGCTGTGCAAAATTGTTTTTATAAAGTTGGGATCTCTTACTCAAATAACCCAGGAAGGGGGGGGGGGGAGCGGGGTGCCTGGGTTATTTTTTATGAACTGAAAGAGAAACGAGAGAGAGGGGAAAACAATACAAGATCTATATTCAACTAATCTGCAAGAAAACCAGGTCTATGCTGATCACTTAATGAAAATTATAAAGTGGAAAACGGAAGATCAACCTGTAGGCCAGATTTAAGGGGGACCTATTACACTTTTCTGTAATTTTTTGAAAGTTTTCCCCTTTCCTTTAGTGTGTTACGTGGTTTTATGTGCATGTAAATGGTCTGCTAAGTCTTATGACCCAAAATACACACCAAAGTGAGTAACTCTTATCACAGAAACCACTCTGCTCTAATCTGCCTGAAACACCATGTTGGAATTCCAGCCCTTACTTATGTGACATGGTGAGGTCACCTCATAACACAATCATTATTGGCCATCTACCTGTAAGGATCTGTCTGCAGACTGCAAGACGGATGGAACATGTAGGGCAAGCTGGCCAATCAGAGTACACTGTGCTCATCGGGGGTGGGGCTGTAACAGAGTTCATAGTCATGGATATCATACACATAGATGCCGCCTTGGTCACGGCTGTTCATTGGAGTGATGCGTTAATGCAGCCGCCATCTTGGTATGAGGTAGTCACTCTTTATTGCATGTCTGTCTATAGAAGCAAAGGTTTATCCACCAAAACCATCATAAATCACTGAATTTTCAACCAGTTTTCAAGTGCTTAGTTACGAATGTCAGACATGTATTCATGATACAGAATGCTTGTAGATAGTACTTCTATTCCAAATGAACTTACCCTATGTAATCTTTTTTTCTTAGGATTTTCTGTTTTCTTGTTGCATGTATAATGGCTACCATGGTATAATTTTATTTGTCATTTTTAAAATAAATATTATTCATTCTAAATGTATACAGTGTATTATGCACTAAAAATGATGTGAAATGTTATTCCCTGTTGTTTAGTTTTATCATTTCTTTCTTCAGAACATCCATAAGCAGCACAAAAGTCCGGCATCTTCCATTTGTGGTGGGTACTAGTAGCAGTCAGTACTGGTCAGGTAAGATGGCAGCGGAGTTTACACATGCTGACCAGCTCAATGCCGCATTCCTGTGTGTGATATCTATGCTTACAGGTACAGACAGAGTACACTGTATAAGAAAAATTATGTGTTTTGTATCATGGAAGCATGAAAATCTGGTCTAATAGAACACAAAAATAAAATAATGAGGAGTGAAAATGAGCATAATAGTGCCCCATTGATAATGAACTAAAAACATACCGGGTCGTATAGAGTTGTCTTGTGGGCTGGATCTCCCTGAAGGACCGTTGTTCAGACCACTGGTATAAGCATTTGATAAGAGGCAAATATGGTGTGTGAATACATATGTATGTGTTATACATGCCAGCTTAATCTGAAGTGCTCAATTTCCTCATGAAACTGAGACATTGAAATCAGACTTTTGCACATTTACTCAAAGGAAAAAGGTTCTGAGGAAGTGACCAAAGGCTGAAGGTTCTGGTTCTCTGAGGTTCTCTTCGGAAGTTCCTGAAGAGCTCTACACGTTCTTACAGCGTTGGCTTTTATTTATGTCTATTTTTTTGTCCTAGAAACCCAAAAGAAGGTCCTAAACTAAATAACTCCTGTGCTCAGGTTGTTGAACGCCGCCGGCTGACTCACATTAAACCTCTATTAGTGCTGTCAGGGTTAGCTACAGCTGTCGGCAGAGGACCAAGTGATCAGTCGCCATAGTAACCCAGCCACACGCCGTCGCTTGCGCTGCACACACAGTCATACACATACATATTAGATAGATAAATGTTTGCGGGGACGCTCCACTCATTTCTACGGCCATAACTTTAATCCCAACTATGACAAACATTTAACCCCTACCCAGCCCTATCAGTCCCCACAGTGTGATTTATACATTTCAGTTGTCAGAGCTCCACAGCTTATTGTGCTGTTAAAAAAAGTGATCTTAGTCAAACAATGAAGACTTAAAATGGAACAAACACCAGCTACACCAGTGAGTCAAAATGACTGGTTTGTTCCGGTGAAGCCCCATGGTTAGTTACTGTTGGCAACGACACCAAAAAAAAAAAAAAAAAAAAATCAAAAAGAACAGCCACAGGATAACATGGTAACTCACATTTAGGTGTTGAGGGTTCGAATCCCACCCCTGCTGTTTGTGAAGTTTGTATGTTCCCTGTGTCATACAGCAGTCCTCTGGCTAAATCCAAACACATGCAGTTGAGTGAATTGGCATCTCTGTAATGCCTGTAATGTGTGTGTGTGTACATGCTTTGTAAAGGACTATCACGGGTATTAATTCCCCTATGCTTCTTGGTGTGGGCTCCAAGCTCTCAATGACCCTAAAACCACCAAAGACCCTTGCACACCAGTCACGAGGTCTTTCATTTCTACTATTTAATAATATTTAAAGTTTACAATTTAGTCTTACAACACAGACCCTTCAGATCTATATCATGTATGTATTAATTAAGCTCACTTAGCTTTCAATAGTGATATAAAACCCAAGGGTGCATACTGATCCGGCAAAGCGGCTATTACCAAACCCAAGTTTATGAGAATTTCAGTAATCCTTAGATCCCAGTCGTCAAATCGTGCCCCATAATCAAGGATTTAATGTTGTCGTAACTTTAGCTCCACGGACTCTTTTTAGTTCCGCCTGACTTGGCGGCTGCCCTGCTTTTCCAGACGTTCGCGTGTGATATGGGCGAGTCCCTCAAGCGGAAATGCAGGGTGATGCCCAAGCCTGACTCAGGGGCTGTCAGGGAGATACGAGAAGTCCTTTGTTTTCACGGGCAGAGAGATTTCAATTATTCTACTCTCAAGTCGAGCGAATAACGGCGATTATGTAACGCCATAGTCTCGCAGCCCTCTTGGGAGAGCTGCGACTCTCGAAGGTTCATTCGAGGTCAAACAGCGAGAGGGGACAGCGGGGAACAGCGGTTGGTGTGGCACCGTAATGAATCAGGCTTTATTTCCAGACAGGAATTTTACAGAAGATTACTTCCGAGTTAGACTGCAAGATCAGAAGAATCCTCCGGTTCGACGGTGATGGGTGTGGTTCAGCTGAAATGGAAATAATAATTTAGCATCGTAAATTTGACAGTTAAAAAGCATGTGTGCGATTTACATTTAGATCACAGAAGTCTCAGTTGGACTGCGCATGTATAGCGGAAAGTGCATGCAGCTGTTTGTCGGACCATCCCACAGTAAGTGCAGTTTATTCTCCTCTAAGTGACTATCACCAGTGCCCCCACCCCCTCTTTGAGAGTGGACCCCACCCTTCAAGATTCAAGATTCTTTATTCGTCACATGTAGTTATAGCTAGTACAACATACAGTGAAATGTTTTTCCCTGGCTGAAAGTACTCTCCGACTGTGCTAGACATACTAAAAAAATGAGAGATAAGAAATAGGTATAAAAAAAGAGAAAAAATTATAAGTGTAAAAAAAAAGACAAGGGAATAAGTACTAACAGAGGATAAGTATAAAAAAAGAAAGAAAGAGGGGAAAAAAACCGAATTTATATACATATTTATACAGGAATACAGATGTATTTACTATGTAATAAGAAATAAAGTGCCATAAGGTGCAGACAAGGTAAAGTGCAGATGTGCCATGAGGTACAGATATTTTTATAATTTCCAGAAGGTAGAAATTAAATTAAATCATAGTTGATTGTGTGTGGTTGTCCGTTATGTGCTGTGGTTGAGGAGTCTCACTGCTTGTGGGCAAAAACTCCTCCTAAAAACGCAGAAGTCAAGGCCAGAATTTATTCCTGTAGGTTTTTGGTTCAATTCCCCAAAGCCAAGAGTCCTACATGGGTTCGGGCACCTGACAGGTAACCCCAAAGTTATTATGGACCGGGCGAAAAATATCTAACTTGCGGGTATGGGTGCACGTGGTAATGAATAAGCCTCTAGTGGACCACGGTCCTAAATGGCAAATACGTACTTAAAAAGACATTGCGTACAATTTTATGTATATTTTTTGAAAACATAAAGCACCCGAACCTATGAATAAAGTACAAGGGTGTGTGATGGGGGGGGTTGTTATTTGTCAGATGTGCTGCAATTCCTAAATCCGAAATAGATATTTCTTTTCTCCACAATTCAGTCAAAGCTTTGCATGAGCACCAGTTAATGAAAAATATCCTCCTCTAGATTATTTGGAATTACAGGATTTTTTTCCTGTTTTCTGTTGTTCTTCGTCGTTCTAATAGGATGTACATGGGCATAGGGCACAGGGTGGGGGCTGGCAACAGCCCTTCAGTGGGGGACTGTCCACTTCCCTACCACTGGATGGGCAGGTCCACACCATCGACTGGAAGTCTGGCATCAAGGGAACAAGCGAGAGAGAGAGAGAGAGAGAGACAGGAAGAAGGAGAAAAAGGAGAAAGGACCTCCAGGATACTGGGTCACCATGGGCTGTGACCCAGCATTGGGCATCATCTGATCAGGAAGATGTCTGTTACAAGAACTGGGAGGGAGCTGACAGCTAGTTTGTTTTTGTGTGTCTGACGGAAGAGGGAGTGGCCTGGCAGCCTGTGTTATCTTTAGATGCCTGTGGAGGAAAGCATGTTACATTGCACCACGGGATGCCTGTCCTGACTGCTTTGTTTGCTCTCCCCGATGGTGGTACGGTTGCCGGGCAGCGGTGCTGTCTGCCAGCTGCCAGGGTTGTGGATGGTTGCCATGGAGTACTGCCGTACCACAGATGTAAAAAAAAAAAGTCTCTTTACTGGAAACCTCCTTCCTTTAACTTCCTGGGATGAGCTCAGGGCTCCGAGACCCTGACAGGATAGTAATAAATTACACTGAACAAAAATATAAACGCAACACTTTCGATTTTGCTCCCATTTTGCATGAGCTGAACTCAAAGATCTG
>JAODLC010000050.1:3510340-3524933 GCA_026781145.1 Hippopotamyrus pictus
CAGTGGAGCAATGCCGAATTATTTCCACTGCCGGCGACTCCCGAGAAGTGGCAGTCCTGATTAGAACCGTGAGCCGGGCAGGTGCGCAGGAAACGCTGCTTGATCTGGGGGCCCTTGGAAAGCCAGGAGCAGAGAGATTACCTGGTCTTGTGAAATGACCCCCCCCCCCCCCGACAATGTCCCTGCACGCTGATTCGAACACTCCACCTCCATCACCCTGGCCCACCGCTACGTCCAGAAATAACTCACAGCACGAGATCCAGTTACGGCCCTGGATCGATACTAAATTATTACAGGGTAGTTTGCAAGCGGGGTGGGGGGGCGAGTGTCCAACAGAAAAAGATGGAGATGTCGATGATGGAGTGTCACCCCACTAGGTATGCAGATTGGCATCATTTTTAAAGCCCTGCGGAAGGTAATGAACGTCAGCTCCAGAATATCCTGAATGCATGAGCTCTTGATCCATCAAAAAGGGTCTGGAGAGCAGGTAACTGGAAACAAAGGGCCCCCTTCTTCTGCAGTCAACGATTTGATGGGACTGATTTGAAAAATTTTGCTTGTTGGGTCAGGAGGACCAGGCTGTACATGGAATCAGGCATGGGACACAGTGCAGGTTACATGGTACAGTGCAGGAGCGCAGGGGGCATGCTGACATGGGACACAGTGCAGGTTACGTGGTACAGTGCAGGAGCGCAGGGGGCATGCAGACATGGGACACAGTGCAGGTTACGTGGTACAGTGCAGGAGTGCAAGGGACATGCTGACATGGGACACAGTGCAGGTTACGTGGTACAGTGCAGGAGTGCAAGGGACATGCTGACATGGGACATACTGCAGGTTACATGGTACAGTGCAGGAGTGCAGGGGACATGCTGATTGGAGGATTGGATATCTTTCGCGGCAGGCAGCCTGCAGCCACCCAGGAGGCCCACGGGGGGCCTATAGTGGCCAGCAGGGATATCTGTCGGATTTTAAACACCCCAAGGGATTTGTTTTGTGTCTGTGTGGCTCAGAAATCCGAATCCATGTAGCAGCTCATCGGATTTATGTTTCTCTGCTGGAGACAGGCAACCCGCCCTGAAATGTGCCATTGTGCTGGAATGAAACACAAACCATCAAAACCAGTGGCTCGAGAAGCAAAACTTGCGACTGGCCATCGCTGGATGAGGTCCACCTAAACCCAGTGCTGTCAGGCTAACTTTGTTATGGAGTGAACTTCAGTACGAGTTTTAGTGACCACAGTGATGCGACGTTTATATAAACAAAAAATCTTTTTGTTTTCAGATGGCTGCACAGCTAGTTATTTTCAGTTATTTGTTTTCAGGTCCAGAAAGTAAAAATCCAAACCAGGATTTTGTTTCAACCAACTAGTTGAGCATAAAGAGTCACAGTCACAGAGTACTCAAGTGTTTGGTTGAAACAAAATCCTGGTTTGGATTTTTACTTCTCTGGTTAATTAGCAGCATGTTTACAATTTTGTTTATTTGATTTGTGTAGAAACCCCAGTGATTAATGAGGTCATGTGATAGCGGGTGGGGCCGCTGCATGAGATCTCTCTGGTGACACTGAGGGACAGCGTTGTGAATTTTTTAAAAAGTTGCTAAATAAAACAAATCTAGTATTTTTATAATGATCCCTGTCAGCAGGATCGAACCACCTCATTGAAGAGCTAGTCAAATTTAGAACAGTCAGGAAAATCACGCCGCTCCAACATCAAAACCACTGGAGATTTTCCTGCTTCATAAGATCGAAATTCTGTATTTTCGTTTAGTAGGTCAGAAAATGTGGTACAAGGAGGGAGGTGGTGGGGGCGGAGGGGTGTGCACATTGTAGCACACAGACAGGAACGGTGTTGCTTTCAGGCGAAAGTCGGACAGCCCCAGCCTGATGCTCACTTTATCTGCTAGATAAAGTGATATGCTTTAATGGCATGAATGAATGAGCTTATTTGCTCATGAGTCTGTAACATGATTAGTTGAGCACTGATAAGAATGAATTACACTGGCATCTGAGCTGTGTCAGGCTTTTTGGAAGTTTCCATAAACCCTCAAAAGTGTTGCATTTTGGCACGTTATTATGGCCTAACTCAGGATTTGTGTCGGTCCTGCAAAGGCTGGGCTCAGACCAGATGCCTTTCATGGGGTTGATATTGTGTGTGTGTGTGTGTGTGTGGGGGGGGGGGGGGGGGGAGGTGGTTGACACTGCCCTTTCATTGGTCACCTGCCAGTGTCAGTCAGTGTCGTGCGCATGCTGATTGGTGCTCTTGCTCCTCCCTAGCACGTGTGGAGTGAGAGCGAGGATTGCCTGCCCTTCCTGCAGCTGGCCCAGGATTACATCTCCTCCTGTGGGAAGAAGACCCTGTTGGAGATCCTGGACAAGGTCCTCAGATCCTTCAGGCCGGTGAGTGAAGTGGCCACGCATCACCCATCCAGCCCAACTCCCTTCGTCAGATTTATGACGCATGCAGACGAGGGCCCGTCGCCTGGATCATGGCAAATATACAGTTGTTTAGCATCTGTCCTTCTAGCCATCGGTTCAGAAACAAACGCCACAGTTAAAACAATGCAGGTCACTTATGTCTGTAAAGAAGAGGAAATCGAATCAAGTGACTAAGGCAGATTCTACAGCTCGCACTCAGATCAGAATGCATTACTGCTTTAACTTAGTATAAATGTAATAGATTAAGGATCTGGGTCTGCTGCAGAAGTTTATGGGGTCAAATCCCATGGCTGGCAGGGTTATCGTCTGACCTTTAAGTATGGCTTTTGTTGTTGCTTTGGGCAAAAGTGTCCACTAATTGTAAAAAGTAAGATAGAAACGTTGCAATACATTGCCGGCTTCTTGAGTATGAGGGAAATTTTTTTTTCCCAGAGCACTGCCTGGAGTGAACAAGCAAATCACACTGCTCGCTCTTGATGTTCTGATGTTATTTTCAGCACCTCTGAAACGACGTCCTTCTTTTCTTCTCTGTGGACATTCCTGTCAGTCTGAGGTACATCTCAAGCTTCTAGGATGAAGCTTTTAGAGATGTTACGTGCAGAGTTTAAGCTGCAGAACTTGGCGAGAGAGGAGGTGATTATGACACAGCTCTTGCGGCAGGGTGCTATCCTCCTAAACCTGCGGCATCTCACCCCTTTTCCACCCCCCTCCCCCATATGTTGGGTGTGTCCCCACAGCTCCTGGGCTTACCGGACATGGAGGACGATGCCTTTGAGGAGTACCAAGCCGACGTGGAGGAGGAGCCAGAAGCTGATCACCCGCAGATGGGTGTTAGCCAGCAGTAACCATATCCGTGCAGGGCTGGGTGGAGGCAGAATGCCTTAGGCCCCGCCCCCCAATCCCCCATCCCCCCCCACTCACATCCACACCCATACAGACATAGAACAGACCCAAAATCCCTAATACGCTCAGTTCTTTGAGTTGTTCACTCCATTTATATTTCACTCTGTCCTTTGCTGGGATTTCGGAGGAACAATGGATGCAGCTCCCATTATTCCCATTAACTGGTCACGTGTCGTGGTACTGGCAGCGGCTGACGGATGATTGGTGCTTGTCCTGCATGTGACTCACAGATCCATTCAGCTGTTTGTTCTGGTTCTAGAACATTCAGCTCTTTGGGTGTGAACAGCCGAGCACTGGAACATGATTTTGTGGCATTCAGTTTGTCTGGCTGGGCTGGTCGAACAGAACAGCTGAAAAACACTTTGAGGTGTATTGAATTAAATAATATGTCGAGAAACTGAATAACTAAGATATTATTCAGTGGCCACTGGCCTTTTGTTACCTGCCTGCAGAGAGATGCATGCTGGGTAATAAAGGCGTCATTCCAGTTCCCCCTCTGCATCACTTCCTGTTCTGCTTTGTAGATGTAGTGCTCAGGAGCCCATCTCCATAGTGCCATGGCTTTTGATGCCCTGCCACCAGGGGACCTCCCACCTAGATTCAGGTGTCCATCCTGGGCACCCACCCTTTGGGGCAGGTGGAGAGTAGAAGGTATTTACTTGGTCATTCAGTTAGTGACTCGTCACTTTGAGGAGCCCACGCCTGGAACTTCTGCCAGGGCCCCAGCGTATCTATACCGGTGGATGCTCGTCGAGCCCTGAGGTGAGCGCCGTGGCCCCCTTCAGGAAGATTTAGGAATTGTCCAGCTCCGCTTTCATCTCTTTTCGCCATTTCATGATCAAAAACTCCAGATTCAGAGCACTTGCTATCAGAATTTTAATCAGTCTGAGAGCAGAAAATGATCAGTAGAGGTTACTGTCATTTGACTTTGTAATGAGAGACCCGCCGGGGTTGGGGGGGGGGGGGGGGGTTGGTCCTGGTTACGTGGATCCGTGTCATGCTTCTGCACAACTTGACTGCAATAAACCCTTAGGACTGGTCCCCCCCCCCGCGGATGCCAGTGTGTCTCAGTACGCCTCAGTACAAGACTGTCCGCATTCCTGGACACTCATATTCCTTGCGCCACCGTGCCCGGTACTTTGATGCCAGGCCTGAGGTGGCGCTGTAGAACAAAGTGTCTTAGGTTTATGAAGTGTGACATGGATGTTATACTGAGAATCACTATTTTACTAAAATTAATCATGCATTTTATGCTTAGAGTATGCAACGACTTGGACAAGTATATGGTGTTGGGGTTACAATCATTTTATTTTAGTTTGCAGCCATCTGGGAGTCTTAATCCCGTAACGAGGAATCCTTGAGTCCCTCACTGAGCCTTTCTTCAGATCCATTAGCCACAGTTGTTTTCAGTCTGTCCAAAGAGGGTAAAAAAGATGTTCATATACAATCTTTAGTCTGATCTCATTTCTGATTTCCTGCTTAACCTGTCCCCTGGCTAATTAACGATCGGGGCACACTGACATCACAGAACGGACCATCCATGTTATTTCAAATGTCATCCCTCAAATGCGGTGCCTGGCTTTTCTAATGAGAATTATATCACGACTGCCGCTTGCTCTGTTGCACGTCCTCAGCAGGTGGAAACCAGCCCTTGCAGTCCAGAAGCTACATAAGTGGGCCTGAAATCTGACCTCTGACCCCATCTGCAGGCTGAGAGCCTGCCACTCAGCATTGGGTGTACGTGAGGAGTAAATCTCACATGTCGGCATGTTAGTGAGTTGTGGGAATGACCAGGAAGAACAGCAGATGGCATTGAGGTTAAGGATGCAGATGTAACCAAAAGGTTACCAGTAGAAGTCAGTAAAATATCCAGCTGGCTGCAATAAAACTGAAAAAGAAAACAAGAATAACTGCTTCACATGTGCAGGTGGTTCTGGTGGTTGGTCCATCTGTCTGTGATTTGGCATGGCAGAACATTCCGGCTCATGGGGGCATCGCCCTGCCACTGCATTACTCTCTGTTATTCCGTTCTTAGATTAACCTGCGGTTTATTGTTTTGTCAATCAATGAAACGCCCCAGGTTTCTATATTTTTGTTCTTGGTGGATATTAGGCCGTACCCCTCCCCGCATTTACAAAAGCTCCTGCAAGGTCAGGTGACTGACACTCAAGCACCGAAGAGCTGCACCTTCATTGTTCCTCTGAATATACCTCGGGGCGGTGGACTGAGTCGCTTTGCAATAGTCGATAACAAAGAGAAACACGATTTCCAGCATTCGCGTGATGTCAGTTTCTTTTCTTTTGACGTGCCACAGAAGAACCGCTGCGAGAGGATTACATATACGAGTTCAGCCTTAACAGATAAACCAGTTTAGAAAAAGAAGCAAAACTTCTTCGTCAGAGTATTTTTTTCTTCACTGATCGACTTGAATGCCACTGTTCACAGGCAGACAGATTCCTCCTCCTGGAGGTTGCTAGGTACTCACACCATACATCAGTCAATCTTCCACACAATAAATACACTTCAGCTGCTGAGAAGAGAAGAGTTCCCGGGAATGTCGCAGTGATGGCAGAGCGATGCCACCAGACTGTCACTTGTTATCTGGGACACCGTGTCAACCTCCCTGACCTCGTCACTTGTTATCGCTTAAATCCCAGGCTCCTGACCCTAACCCTGCCCCGTCCTCCTCAGCTCAGATCGTCTTCCCTGTCACGCTCGCTGCACTTGCACACCAGAGGCACACCAGATCTGCTGAAATCCGCCACGATTTCTCTCCGAGCTGCTGCCGCTGCTACGTCTTTATTTCTCCTTGGGTTTCCAACTTTTGCCGTGGGATTTTTTCCGGGAGACGCCGCCGCTCTCGAGTCAGGCGTCTCCCCGCAGCTTTCGAGAACCTGAACAGCACTAGGGCTCATCTGTGCGATTCAACCTGCGTTTGCTTCCTCAGATGTTTCTGTTTGTTTGTTTGTTTGTTTTTCCTTGTGCATTTTGTTTTCTACAACAGTGTGAATCTCAAGTTTAAAATACATGTTGGAAAAAAAAGTTTGGTTTCCGTGTGTGTGTGTGTGTGTGTGTGGGTGTGTGTGTGTTTTGAGAAGGACTTCCTTGCTTTGATTAGGCTGAAGCTTGAATTAAATCAGCACTGCAATCCGCATGACTTATGCCTTATTCTTGCTGCAGCTGCTCTTTTTACTTATCTCATTATTTGGCCACCTCATTTCTCCATGTCCCTGCAGCGGGACTGGCCCTCTGCTAACTCCACATCCCTTTCTGGCCTGATGACACAGGCAGCTGATTGAGCCAGTGCCATGCAAAACTAATTACCCTGGACCCCAGCAGTCTCCCCTGGCTTCATCCTTTGAGTGTTCTTACAAAAATGGAATCAGTTATACAAAAGCATCAGGATTGCTATGCACATAAATGCACAAATTCCTCTTTGTAGGGGATTCAGTAAATGTGTCCCATGTTTTAAGTGCATATATCAGATTCTTTCCACTTTCAGGTACAATATAGCATTTCACTGGAGGGGTGTATATGTGAATGGGGGAAATGAAGTTCTGACCACGTGGCAGGCGGATTTGCCGGCCGATGGAACGTGGATAAACTAGTACCTTTTACCTTAGAGTAATCTGCAGTTCCTACTAAAAACAGCAGGGGTCGGCATTTCGTCTGACGAACGTGCAGTTCGGAAAATCTACTGAAACCTTGGAAGTATTCAAATATTAAAAACTGAATATAAATGCAAGGCTGAGTCTTGATGTCTAAGAACTGTAATCCTTAAAAACCACGTGGCACACTAAAGTATTCACAACTATACATACTAAGTAATCGATGCTGACGTTTCACTTGAAGTTGACGTTCTTATTCACGTTTGCTCTGCCAATGTAAACCAAAAAAATTCAAAAGTTGGCCTCCAATTGCAAAAAGCGGCTACCCAAAATACAAGTGATGACGCATATATTATATTTTATTATATTTTATTTTATAATCTATATTTTACAACCTTGGTGAAGCAAACAGGATGTGGTATGTATTTGTTACATTGTAGGAAGAGAACCTAACCTATAACTCCACGCCAATGGACAAGAACAGCCATATACGCGGTTACATTTGCAAAGCAGATAGCTGACAAATAATTAAGCAAATACTGATGCAATAAAACACAGCGCACATTTGGGTTAAACATTAAAGTAATAATGTAAGTCACTCCACTGGATAAATCAGCATGTATTTTAAGGTCATGTATATTCTAATTAACGTTCCTAATTAGGGGGATAAGGCCATCAGTTTCCCTTCCTTTATAACCCACTACTGAGAACAATAAATACGTTCAATTCCAATGTGACGCTCCTTTGTTGTGTTAAGGTTCAGTCGGCGCTGTAATAGGCCTTATTTGTAAATGGTAAGACCATTGTGTTCCCCCTTTCAAAACCTATAGTAGGAAGCACTGGGTGGCACCTTTTAACTTTTTTAATGTAGGCCGCACATTAATAAACTACGGAAGCGTATTACTGCCACGACATAATAAGAAAAATATTCTCACTATCACGTTATAACGTGAAAATATTACATTATAACGTGAAAACATCACGTTATAACTACAGTAAGAATATTTTTTTATGATGTCGTGGCAGTAATACGCTTCCCTAATAAACAGTCTAGTCGTTTTGAGAATGTGATACGGGAGACCCTGAAGAGCGTTTTTTGCATGTACCAAATCACACCTCCACACATCAAGCACAACTTGTTATTCCGATATGTGGTATTTTAAAAGTGCGAAATTTATTCCAATCTTAAATGTAGTTTAAATCCGCGACATTACGATAAGAAGCCAATGATGATTCACATTAAGATACTGTTCGCAATATACTTTAATTTCAGCTGCTTATGTTTACGCTACGTCAAGTTTCTATGCTCGCCCATTTCTTTGAAAATACCTTTAAAGAGGAAACAATGACGTAAAATAACGTAACGTAAAATAAGATTTTGGAAAACCTTAATGTCATCAGGCGCTTCTAGCAATACAATATCTGGTCTGTTAACTTCAGAGAGTGTTTTGAGGAAGAGGACGTCGTGCCCCGAAATCCTGCCAGCTGATATATGCCCCAGGATCGCCCTGCTCGTCTGCTTTTGACAGCTTGCTGTGACACTGACGTCGCCTGACGCGCAGTGAGTGGGAGGCACCATGTCACTTCAGCCCGGCCAGCAGCTTAGGATGGCCGCATTTTCACTCGGCGGTCCGACCGGTTTTTGTCCGTTTGCCCTCCTCTCCTCCTCCTCCTCCTCCCCCCTTTCCCCTCCGCCCTCCCTGGCGCTGCAATGCTTCCACCTTGCTAGAGGTCTGTAGTCGCTCAGAAGAGACCCATGAGGAGGCCTTCTTTCACTTTGTCGCTTTCAGGAAGCGGCTTTGTGGCGGTGGACGGGCTTCTGGGATCGCAAAGCAGATTCCACCTGGAAACCATTTAGACATTAAGAGCCGGAGTTCAACAAGTGCCACCGGGAGATCGCCGTCTTGTTTTGAGTTTTGAGCGCTTTCAAGATTTTTTTTTTTTTTGGTTGCCCGTCATCGTCGTTTCAAACTTATTTTTTCGTTTGTTGTTTATTCCGTCATCTGCGATTGTCTGATATCAGTCGGTTAATTATGTGCGATTAATTAGTGTAGTCTATCGTTTTTCTTTTGTAACGCGTTGTTGTTCTGTCCATTATGCACCTTGTGCCTTAAACGCAAAATATTTCGTATGACTGATTAGCCGCCGATTCGCTAAAGCTGGTATCAGGTGTAACAAAGATGGGGACGAAGCAGAGTATTCCAGCCTCGAATGGCAGGACCCGAGCATACTCTAATTCGGATATGCCTTCAAGCGCCCCCAGTGCTTCTAGTAACAGCAGTGGCAGGGCTCTAGCCATGAGGTACCAGGCGTACAGCGCTGCAACGCACGGCACCCCGAGGGTCGCCTCTGCACCTGGATCCGTGGCCAACGCCATAGGGGGATCTGGGTTTCGACCTCAGTCTGTGCATCCAGATGGCCTGAATATCGCCAGGCGTCGGGAGTCCGACAGCACTGGTGCCTCCGAGGAGAGCGACGCCCCCCGAGTGCCGCGTTTCCTGATTGGCTCGCTGCCTGCGCACCTTTCGCCTCACGTCTTCGAAGGTAAGAAATTACGTCACACTGGTGACGTCAGTATTCATGGGGTTACCCCCTTACTTCAAACGAAACTTATAATGAGATAAGCAGTTTTGCACGTTAACAAGCTGTGGTCGCAAGACAAAGGCACTGTAGAAATGCAGTGTTAAATGTCTTCAGTTCATTGTAGTATTACTTAATTTTACCTGGATATGCTGTTGGATTTGAACCCATTCTTGGTTCAGACCTCAAAACCGAGAAAACGACAAAATGGGAAACTGCAGAAGGACTTTGGCTGAGCCCGCTGCAGAGTGTTTACGTTGTAATTAATAGCCACGGCTGTGAAAGTTTTCCAGTAGCAAGTTTTGTGTTTTATGTATCAACAGGCCTGCCAAAACTTTCAAGTACACAGTCTTTCCATTCTTGTTAAATACAGCCTTTCTGGGATGTGTAGCCTGCAAATTAATTTGACTTGATTCCCTGACTAAACAAAGGACAGCTTTTTACCTTTAGGCAACACAGAGGACCACTGTTTATCCAGAGGCACCCAGAATCCATCCCTTAAATGGTTGTGTTGTTGACTTTGTCTGTACTTGGGCTGTCCACCTTGCTTCTGATAGTCAGAATGGTAAATTATTAAACTCATTGTAACAGTGATTGAGCCACGTTTAGTCATTTTTATTAATGTGCTGAGCTCAGATCTGTGTACTTTAATTGGGGAACTAGACTTAACTGATTATTAGAGTGTGTTAAGCTTTAATGATGCTGGGTCATTATAATGCCCACCTTGTGTATACATTTCGCCTTTAGGGCCAAACCCCGTCTCCAGTCCGGTGGGCCCTACTGCATGTTCTGCTCATTTCCCGATACCTGGGGCTTGTTATCGTGGTCTGGATATGCTAACAGTACAGCTTGGGGCAGAAGCTGTTGCCGTGGAGATTCGGGCCGCCATGTAGCCTCTGCAGTGGTGATGGCGATGAGAGCAGGAGGGCGGCGAACCGGGCCACGTGATGGCTTGTGATTTTTGTTTTATTGACATCAAGAATAAACCTTGAACAGCATTCGGTCCATTCCATTAGACCTAGGAGTTGGGTAGAGGGTAGGAGTTTTCCCTCATTCTCCTGTCGTCCTTCTGATAACCGCCATGTGCTCGGCGAGTCCCTGTGGTGGGAGGTGGAGCAGTGCATTATGGGCGGCTTAACCACCTGTAGGGGGCAGGGCAGGGTAGGGCCAACCAAGAGGTCTGTAAGGTGAAGAAGCAGGCCAGGTGCTCTGGGCTGACGTGGGAGGTCCAGGGAGGCCGATGAGGATCGTGCTGAGGGAGGAGCCCGGCCTCCCAGGCTGGGGTGAGACCTGATCGGTGTATCGTGTAGTCAGGCCTGCCAGATGCTGGACCACACCCCATCTATTCATACGTCAGGTGCACCACAATGCCTCGCTTTGATCTCCTCCATTGTATCCCCGTGTTTTTTTTGTTTTTTTGTTTGTCTGTCTATCTGTCACATGGCTTTCATTGGAGTGTTGCGCTAGTTCAGCTTCACTTTTCACCCAGATAAAAATCATCAGCAGGTTCACTGACCAGAACTGCACCCCCCCCCCCCCCCCCCCCCAAAAAAAAAAAAAAAAAAACGAAACTCGGCCATTGTGTGAAAACAAGCGCTTTGCGTCTGCTGTAAACATCGCTGACGGGCGCTCCTGTCACCGCAGCACACAACGCAGCAAGACCCCCCAGAGCGTGTCACATGCTCTAAATTGGCTTTCTAACGTTAAGGACAGCACTGCAAGAGCACTGAGCAAAGAGACTCCCTGATCCTACACTGAAACAGTCCCACAGCTAGAAGATGAAGCCAGTGTTGTGAGACCATCATCTTCCCATGATCCTTTATCCTGGCGTTCTTCAGTAATAATGACCATTTCTGTTAATAATTACTCCTCTACAGCTTTGGGGGGGGGGCATTACCTGTGTTATTAGACACCCACTGGTGTCAGATGCTGTGTTACCTTTAAGGAGATATTCGTAGTCCTTCAGAGAACCTCAGTGATCATCTAGCCTTTTCTTAGAGAAACACCCTAATTTTCTTCCTACTCTGCTCGTTTGCTGTGCAGGCTGTTCTAGTTAATAAGTGTCTGCCTTTTCGTAATATACCATGTGGTTTTAATGCTCCTGTGGTCTGTAACGGCGTGACTCTACAGCTGTGTTTTTATGGTTTTCACCCAGGTTTCCCCGTATTTGCTGTACACAGCAGCCGTGACAGGTAAAATAAGGTTATGGGGACTGCACAGAAATCTGACATGTTGACTGTGGTTCATACCCTAAGCTGACGGCTTCAGTCGTCCTGGGTGGTGTGTTTTGTAAAATAAACTTGGCTTTTTTTGTGTGATGAGGAGTGTGATGTGCTGGAGGCAACATCACGCATACCATGACCACCAGGCCGTGAAGGACCATGGGCTGAGGGTGTAACTCAGCTCTACTCTATTATGCTCTGAATCTCCATGGTCTACAGCATCTGATTAATGAATGCTAGTGCCAGTGGACTGTAGTGTATGCACAATAAAGGAAGCCCTCTCAGCCTTGACAAAGACAATGCCTCTTAAATAAGAACAGTTACTGACTCTTTCTGTGTGAGAAACTATCCTTTGCAAAAGCCAAGATTCTTGTAGGTGTTCTTGTTTGCGGGTCAAAAGGCTTCCATGAATCTAGACAAGCTGAAATCCGTGGATGGACCCCAAAGCTACTCCGCTGTTTGTGAGATGTTTACTAAGCTGTCGGTGAGGTGATTTTTCTGATCACCTTACTCTATTGGAGTAGTTTCTATGCTCTAGGTTAGGGATCTCCAAACTCCAGTCCTGGGGACCCCCAGCCTCGCACTGCTTAGTTCTCTCCCTGTTCCACCAAACCTGATTCAGCTGAAGAAATGGGTGGTAATTAGCAGAGAAGGTAAATCAGGTGTGTTAAATGAGTGGAAACCCATAAATGTGCAGACCCCAGTTCTAGGTCTTGGGGGCAGTAAGTGGCTCAGCAGGGTGATCCTCTGTGCCTGTGATCGGAAGGTTGCTGGTTTGAACCCCAACTTTGGCAGAATAGTCACGTCTAGGGGCCCCTTAACAGGGCTCTAAGCCCCGGTTCCAGGCGTATGGCACGCTGGCTGACTCTGCACTGTGACTCCCAAGCCTGTTCTCACCCCTATATGTGTCTGTGACTCATGGCGCACAAGATGGGGTAGGCCGAAAAGAGAATTTACTTAATATACTATAATATAAGTATCACTAATATATTCTATTATTCTTAAGGTATACATGTAGTTCCTGCCTTGCAAAGCAGTATTTTTCCAGTAGTAATTGAGTGCCAAGGTATTTTGTGGAATTCTACTTCTAGAACCAGTACCTGCATGGACATGTAGCCAGTGCCTTTTCATTACCCTCAAAGCTCTTAAAAGGCCCCTCCATCCTCGCCTTAAGGAAATCTCCAAGCTCTGTGTCACCTTTCCTCAGTCACGGTGCATCCCGTCTCCCCCAGGATGGCCTCGGATGAACATCCCTGCATCTGTTCCCATGGTCTCATCCAGTCAGCCTCCATGCGTTAATCTCCGTGTGCTGTGGGGGTTCCCTCTAAACTGGTTGCCATTTAAGATGCTTCTTTAGATGAAGCTGGAGGCAGATGTTTGGTCAGAACACAAAGTCCTGTGGTCTTTTAGAAATGACTTATCGGTTGTAGTGGCGCAACAGAATGGTCTGTTGTGTGTCATCTGATTGTTAGTTATTGCCCATGAATTCCCTGGGCAATTCATCGAATTTTAATTTCAGTTACAATTTTGGCTTCCAACAATTATCAAGGCAAAATAATTGAGATAAAATTATGATCATGCTGCAATTAATTTCGCAATGATGCTCTCATTTTGTCTTGTTCTTGTCCCAATACGCTAATTCCAAATCCTTTTTTTATTTCTCAGTTGAATTACATTTAGAGTTCATTTAAAGGTCAGTAAATGCATGATATTTCTGA
Organism: Hippopotamyrus pictus; assembly: GCA_026781145.1. Classification (NCBI taxonomy): domain Eukaryota; kingdom Metazoa; phylum Chordata; class Actinopteri; order Osteoglossiformes; family Mormyridae; genus Hippopotamyrus; species Hippopotamyrus pictus. The sequence continues at coordinate 3,523,811 of JAODLC010000050.1, forward strand.
AGTCAATGAGAAATTGTGTAATTGTGATCTTAATGTTGAACTAAATCGTGATTTTTGCCATGATCGAATAACCCTACCAGTAGCTGCTAATGTTTTGTGTTTTGGCTGGTCAAAGGCTTTTAACTTGCCGGAATTGCACAGCATTATGACAAGAATCCCAGTAAACCCCACTGTCCTCTTCAGACACCAGTAGTCAGGGTGTGGGACTGATTTCTACCTGAGAACCTATCTGGTGTCCCTGTGTCACCTCAGGAGTTCAGGACCATGCGACCATACATCCCTATGTCCATGTCCCACGTGGCACAAAGCAGGCGGTCTTTCAGAGCATTAACATCCCTGTGTCCATGTCCCACGTGGCACAAAGCAGGCGGTCTTTCAGAGCATTAACATCCATGTGTCCATGTCCCACGTGGCACAAAGCAGGCGGTCTTTTAGAGCATTAACATTTCTGTGTCCCATCTAACAAAGCCGATGCTATCAGTTACCCACACACACCCCCCCGTGACATAAAGCAGCATTTTCACGGGCAAACAGACGTCCCTGATGGAGCCAGCGTTCTCATTAGATGGTGTCAGTTTGCTCTACAGTCGTCTATCCTCTCGAGTCGTTTACAGAAGCCGCGGAGGTTGGTGCTCGGGTTACGGTAAATGTGAGGCATCCAGGCTTGGGTTACGCCGCTGAACGCACAGCGTTAAATACAGATATGAACCACGGTGCCGGCCACTGGCTTTGGGTTACGCTGCTTTTCATGCGTCTGGCAGTTCTGGTTGACCGAATTGGACTTGCTGAGCTGGGGAAATCGTGGGGCCAATTTGGTATTGATCCTGCATCACCTCCATGTATTTCTCCTTTGAGGATGGATTCGGAAGAAATAGGTTAATTCTGGTCACACTTAGAGAGTGTCGGGGGAGGGGGGGTAGATGATTGAGTGCTGTCATGTCCCATCTCATACACTGCCTGGCCAAAAAAAAAGTCTCCTTTTGAATTTTTCATTGGACCGCCTTTAGCTTTGATTATCACGGCATTGTTTCCACAGGCTTATCTCTCCCTTTATTTTCATCCAGATTTGCATTCATTTCTCACCGAGATCCTGTATTGACAAGTGAGTTGAACCACTCCATAA
>JAODLC010000050.1:3525033-3555092 GCA_026781145.1 Hippopotamyrus pictus
TAATGATCCAGTCATTGGCTCTTAAGTATTTGCTGATATAAATTCAAATGGCGACTTTTTTTTTGGCCGGGCAGTGTGTATCAAACTTAGGACGTTTGCTGTGGGGGGCAAAGCTTTGATGCCACCTGACAATGATTTAGATCAGGGGTAGGGAGCCCTGATCCTGGAGTGCCTGGTGTCTAGCAGGTTTCCTGTCCTACCTGACAAGTTTATCTGCCTGACATCAGGTGTGGTTCACTGGAGACCAGGTAGGACAGAAAACCTGCTGGATACTGGCACCCCAGGGTTGCCTACCCCTGGTCCAAACCATACTCTGGGTAATGACTGGGTAATCAGAACCTTCACCTCATCTCAAACACACACACACACACACACACAGACGGACCTGGAAACCCCCTCCAAAATGTCCCCCACATTGTATTATTTTTGGCTGTGTTTCATGTATGGGAAGGAATTATTATTTGCATTAAGATAAGACTCAATGGAAAGTCCCCACAAAGTTGTGCGGATGTGTGTTCACAGTCTAAGAATCTGGAAAGGCAAGATCTTTTACTAGCCCGTCTGATATTGGGAAGAAGAAGCACGTGGGTTAGTCTGCCACAGATACTGTGAACAGCGTGAGAGCCTCTGTGGTGACTACAGGAAAAGTTGTAGCTCACTGAGTCCCTGGTTAGCGTCCTGCAGCAGGCCAAGTTATGACCTGTATTAATGTGCAAGGACATGTGGTGTTTGGAAATAAATGCAAAAATTTTACGCAGTTGATTTAGGTTCAGTTATGGGCAGTAAGGGACAGGATTTTTGGTCCTGAATTGGACTTCCAGAGCAGTACTGCATGTGGAAAGCAAAGTGGACATGTCGAGCTTGACACAAATGTGCTTGTGTGTGTGTGATGTTCTCATAATTTTCAACAGTGTTTCCCACTCCAATTTTTGCAGGTTTCAGGTGTCCCGTCTGCTCCAAGTTTGTCCCCGCAGACGAGACGGACTTCCACCTCGTCATGTGTTTCACGAAGCTGGGGGTCACCTATAATGGTGAGCCAGTGCCTCCCTATCAGCCCCACAGGGAAGAACAGGACAACGATGCTGGCAGCAATACTGGAAATTAATCTTGGTGTTTTGCTGAAGTAGCAAGTACTTTAAGTGATGTCATGTTTGTGTTGATTTACCCGTCGTAGGGAATTACTGTGTATTTTTGTAAGACAATCCCGATGTTCACCTGACCAGAAATTTGAACCAGGGTTGACCTATTCTATCACCTCACGTTTTGCACGCATTTATCAAGTCTGAGCATGCTCAGTGCCAGCAGTGAGTTGACAAGGTCAAAGTCACATGTTTAGAGAGGACTGGCGGCTGGTTTGGATTATAGGAGTGCAGTTAAAGAGGCCTATGATCAGGAGAGTGGTCTCCCTCACAGATTAGAATGTTGTCATTTGGTCCCAAATATAACGAATTTGTCTTATTCCATTACCAGTACCCTTGTGAGGTCGGCCAGGACAGTCAGCTCAGGAAATGGACCCAGTCTGCTTTGGTTTACAAGTAATGGGCTAATAAAGTATGATATCAACACAAATACCCATCCCTGGTCTAAGCACAGCGGAAGCCAATTATTAAATGACGACAGGAAGAGAAAAGGATTCCAAACAGTAGGGGGCAGTGTGGGCTGGATAGCATCTCTGTCCTGGATTCAGTCTCATGGCAGCATGGAACACCTTTTGGACTTCTGTTAAAGAGTACATGCAGTTCTGATTTCTGCGTGAACAAATGCTGCCAACTGCTAACTAACTGGAACCGTTTGAAAGGAAGGAAGAAAGTCGAAGATCACATGTGCTGGACCATCAGTTACCATTCCAGGGTTTTACCGTAATTCAGTTCCAGTTTGCCCTGCTTCATTACCCTTAGCTGTAACATAGCTTTTGTCAGAAACATGTGCTTTCTTGGAAAACGTCAACTGTGCCCCAGTGGACGTGGCAGCCTGTCGTGAGCTAATTGTTTAGTGCTGACTGTCTCCGCAGAGGATGTCCTGGTGAAGGATGCTGGGGAGTGTGCGATATGCCTGGAAGACTTGGAACAGGGGGACACTATCGCTCGCTTGCCCTGCCTCTGCATCTACCACAAGGGGTGAAATAACCTTCGTAGCACATACATACACACATGCATTTCCTGGTTAGCATTCACGCTAAATGCTAAATGACGTCAGAATTTACTATGGGAGCTCAATGGGGTCCATCTGCACAAGCTTACATCCTGTTAATCACACGGTAAGCTAGCTCTCTCTCTCTCTCTCTCTCTCACAAACACACACACACACACACACACACACAAACAGGTTGGTAATAATATCTTTGTGGGGGGGGGGACTCTTCATTCATTTCTATTGGGAAAACTCTAATCCCAACATGACGACCTTAAACCCTTCCCAGCCCTAACCTTATCTATAAGTAACCAAACAAAATATAGACGCTCCTCTACTTACGAATGAGTTACGTTTCGAATGGCCGTTCGTAACTTGAAATGTTCGTAAGTTGTTATTCAACATCATTTTAAGGGTTATACGCAAGTACAAAGAATTAGGATGCTGGGAGTTCACACGCTACGCTGCTGCGTGGCGGGAATAGCGGCCAGAAGTCGTACTAGGCGGAACTGGTGTGCAGAAAAAAAAAATGTTGTGGACAGGAAACGGGAGCCGAATGAACACAATTTGGACTTGCGGTCCTCTTCGTTTGTATGTCTGAAAGTCTGTAAGTTGAAAGTTCGTAAGTAGAGGAGTGTCTGTACCAGACTTTTCGTATTTTTACTTTTTTGATTGCATTCACAGATATTTTTGGGGACCTGAAAAATGGTCCCCACAACATCAAACACACACACACACACGCACCTGGCCTGGTTCTGATCATTCTCTTCTCCTGCAGGTGTATAGATGAGTGGTTTGAGGTAAACCGTTCATGCCCAGAACACCCCTCTGATTAAGGGCCCCCCCGAGGTCTTGGCCATGTGCAGGTAACCTGAGTCCAAACCCCGAAACGGAATTCAAATACCTAGGTTTTATTTTCCAGAATCATTTACATGGAAGCTCCCAAACAATGAAGGATTTCATTCGTTCTATTTTTACCACAGGTTCCTGCTTTTCCTCTGAGGCATTAAATCGTCCTTCAGTACCAAGAGAGAAACAGTGTCTCTTTTTTTTTTTTTTTTGTTTTCTTATGTTGCCAAGGAGGAAGAAAAATTCTGGTGAGACCTTTGTTGCTTGGATGTGCCAAACTTTTAAAGCAGTCTTCAGGGAATCACCCTTGCATGAGTTCACATACACGTTCTCCCTCAACGTCAGCGGCCTGAGGGGTCCATGGCAACATCAGGCGTTCAGTCATTTCACTGTTTATGGTTTGCTAAGACTCCCCTTCAGCTACAGCGTTGACCAATCAAGGAAACCTCTGTGGAGCTCAGCTGCTTCTACCCCTGGTTGATGGACACAGGCTCCTCCAATGAGCACTCATCTGAGCGTGCTTCAGCACCGCCTCTCCAGGAAGTGTCTTGCTGCCTAACTTCTCACTGTTGTGTAGTTCCTGTGGCCAGGCTGGTCACAATGCAGCTTCACAAGTGCCTTCCCAGTGCAATCTTCAAGAACCCTGCATGTTAGCAAGGCTCAGACAGACAGCACTATGGTGCTTTGTGGAGTGAATTATTCTATCTGGGGAGTTCTGGTGGGCAGGAGTTCCCCCTAGTGGCAGATGTAAGGTAACGCATCTGCCTGTGTGAATCTTGAGGAGATCCTTGGCTGGACATATGGCCCAGAATTTCACCTCGTCAGAGGCAGCACCAGCAGTCCAGGACAAGCAGAGACCTTCAGAGCCACATCCTTGCAAAAATGTAGCAGACTTACAGCACATCAAAGCCTTAACAAATCCCAAAGAGTTCTGGGAAACTGTTATTGTTTATGTGCAATACTGCGGACCGGTTATTTCAAAATCCTGCTTTAACGAAACTGTGTGATACACTGAGTGATGTTACAGTGGTAGTGGGAAAGAATTTGTTGGATTTTAATTAATTAAAAGTGTAACATTTCAAGTTCTGCTCTCTCTTCAATACTTGAAACAATGCTTTAGATATTCTTGGGTTTCAATTTCTGATACCAAAGAAAATAAGATGCGTGCTGTAGAAATGTTGGATACTAGATAGAACTTCCCGTTCTCATACTTCCCGTGACCCTCCCTGTAGTAGAGGCCTGCAGATTACTTCAATCCCTGTGGGATATAGCACATTAAGAAGTGCCACCACCTCAGTGTTACGTAACGTGGCGGTGGTCATGTGATGGGCAGTCCTGTTCAGCTGCTCCTCCTGATTCATCAATGCTTTTTCATTCCATCAAGTTCAGACGGAGACCCTTTGATCAGTATCCAAACATATCAAAAGCTGTGCTAAAATTAGTGACTGTTTGTTGTACAATTTGCATCAGAACCAGCCCATTTCAGCTTTATTTCCAGCTGTATTCAGTGTCATGGAGCTGAGATGTTTGCTGCCAGCATGAATCTGGAGTAGCATGCAATCCCCCCCCACCCAGCAGAAAGTATCCAACTCCCTTTGACTCGTAGCACATAATTAGGCAATCAGGAACGTTACAAACATACAAACACATAGAATATTCTATTTGTGGTGATTAAATATTTCAGTTTACCTAGATGTGTAAGATAAATGTAAGAAGTATGACCAGGATATTTCATTAAAAATTGTGTAAATTAAAGAAATGATTAAAAATGATTTTTACCACCTCTTGTTGTTGGGAAGGTTTTAATAATAGTTTCAAGTTTATTCTCATATACAGATAACAATGAAACATCATTACCTGTAATGAAATTCCTTGGACTCGGAGTCCAATCAGAGACTTCAGAGCATCAGTTCCAGAACCTTCCTTCCTATTCTATGATTGATACAGGTTATGATTTTAATGTGTCTACTTTGAAGATCACATCACTGTTACGTGGATGACAGTGGAAAAACGGAACCAAAGCGTTGTTAATGTCTTTAGTTTCAGATATCAGCTCTGCGAAACAATGGTCAGAAATATCTAACCATAGGTCTTGTTTGTAAGTATTACATTATTTTTCATATATAGGCGTTCCTCAACATGGGGCTACATTCCGATTAACTGATTGTAAATTGACAATATCCGTCGAATATGAATATGATATGATGACACACTAGCATGTTTAGTAGACATAATGGGTTGGTAAATTTGGTTAAATACAGAAACAACACTGCAATATGTTGTTAAATGAGATGTTCGTGCTTGCGATCGCTACAGAGACTGGAAGCACATCCCACACCCGGAACAGATCAGAACTCAAAGTTTGACGACTACTAAATGTGCACCATTGTGAGGTTGAAATACTCGTAAAGTGAGAACCATCTGTAATTTACCTGCTTCTTTGTGATTTTTTTTTTTTTTTTTTAAATTAGGACAGCATATTTACATGTTTCAATAAAAATTACTCATGTAAAAGGGATTTACAGATAACCAGAAAACTGGCAAGTTAAAATTTTTGTATGAAAACAAAGCTTTCTGCAAAAAAAAATGTGATCCAAGTATCTTCCGAATTAATGATTGTACTATAGGATTCTAGTGTCTCTGTGTGGACCTATTTTTACAGTTCAGTCACAAGAAGCTGAAAAGCAAACGGACGATTGGATTCTCAGACGCCCTCACCCCATTGGCTGGCTCAGACCCATTCTAGCCAATCAAGGCGACACATTCGCTTCCTGTTTTCACTTCATTGCCTTTTTGATTTCATCTAAGATGGAGGGCCCAGCGTAGTTGTTGGTCTGCGTTGCCTCCAGTCTCTTGATGTAGTCAGGGGGGAGTCCATTCTGTTGGGCCCCCAGGCACACCACCTAACATGAGAGTACAGGACATCATCACACACGTCACAAGACTGACACACTCCTTTGCTAAAGAGAAGCCTTATGGTCATCTGTCTACAGGCTTAAGTTTCTACTCTTGAATGTTGCTCCCAAACTACAGTGAAACTCCACACTGCACTGTCTCAGCTTTTGCCTCTAAGCCCCTTTATGAGGAGGGTGGTGGTCCTCACCTCCTTGTACTGTGGAGATGGAGGGGAAGCTCTGAACTTGTTCATCCTGTATGTCCGACAGAGGATCGCCCCACTATCCGTTTCCACCATCACCTCCAATGGGCTGTACATGCCGATGTCGACAGCCTCCTGCCTCCACAAGGGGGCGCAAGACCTCATGAGCCATGGGAGTCCGTAACAGTACATGGACATGGATGTGTCCATTTCTAGGCAGTTGCTACACTTACTTTAGAACTGGAATTCAGGCATTCATCCTCTACACTGACATTTTAGACTGTCAAAAGTATATACATATACACAGTTTTAATGCTTGTCCAGGGATGAGACAGTTAAGTTCCCATTCTTGTACATTCTTGTAACATATCATGCTACACTGTGTAATAACTTGACATAATATAACAAACTGAATGATAACGATGATTATGATGATAATAATAATAACGTTGCAATATCAAATTATAATGTAGTCTATATATTTGTAACATTTTGTCATTATTACATAATGTGCTGTTCCGTGGTGTGTGACAATGCATTATGTAATAACATCATAATTTGTTTTTGTTAACATGACAATTTGTTACATTTTGTCCAGTTATTACAAAATGCACTGTAATAATTCCTGCTCTAATGACACATTTTAACCGGGGGGGTTCTACCTATTGAAAAGATCAGGGGCTAAGTGGGGCTTCACTTTTTTATTTTTGAAGGAAGATTGACATCAGGACTAGAATACTCGGGGCTCGACTTAGAATACTGTCATCAAAATATGGGTGAAAAGAAAGATTCTTAATCTATTTTCATAAAGCAGTTTTTAATTCTAATTAAGCTTAAAAAGCTTATTTTGCTCATGCTAACACTGTTGCCATAAAGCGGATACCTAAGAAATAACTATTATGCATAACTTACTTATCCAAACTGTCGAGGTTGTCTTTGCTCATCTTCCATATCACCCCCCAAACGTCAGTCCCTTTGCTCTCTTCAATAGTGGCTACGCCCCCATGCCACCTGTTGTCAAACTGCTCTTCCGTGAAGCCGAAGGTAAGGCAGTAATCCTGCAACAAGAGGGTCCAATCGGCACCAGAAGTATTACAGTCTATGGGCACATCCTGTCACCTAGTGGTGTGACATGACTACAGCAACACCGACGGTTTCGAATGACACGGTGACTCAGTGGGTAGCCCTGTCTGCTCTCACCTCCCGGGTTATGGGTTTGAATCCCACCTGTGTGTGGTAGAGTAGTGTGGCTTATGGGTATCTCTACATCATTCATAGATATATGGCTTGAAAACAAAATGTTGCCAAAACCGAAAAAACCATGATCAATAGAATGGAACAAAGTACGAGAAACGGTTAATTAACATCAAGTCATATCATCGTCCTTACATCAGATGCCGTATATTTCAATATTTACATATTACTCTCTTTTTCATTTATCTTAATAACATTACCGTTAATGCATCGTGTTCCCCGTTACCTTCAGTCTGCCTAAGCAGTGAAACACCGCCGACGGATTCTTCAGCTGCAGTCTCTCCTTCAGCAAATTACTTCCAAAAGCAAAGTACATGAAGTGACCCGCATTTGACATCCTGAGTAAAGGCACTTCGACAGAAATGTCGTGTAAAAAAATAAACAGCAACGATGCACTATTACTAGACCGCTGGGTTTACAATGCAAGAAATCTAACAAAAACTACATCTTAAAGGGACACAAAATATAGTAGTCGTGGACCTCGTTAGATCACTGAATAGTGTGAAATTTTCTAAAAACCGGTAATACCACGCTGGTAATGACAAGAAACTAAGCCTCAAGGTTCCGTGATATCGCCGTTCTGGACGCCCTCTACTGTACGGGCAGCCAGGAGGTTCAAACTTATTATGCAAACGGCGTTTCTCCATCCTAACATATTACAGCAATAAGACATTATATAGGCGCTGGTACTAAACAGATGCGCATCAGGCATGTAGTATAATTAAAACATACCTGCATCTATCGCTCTCTCCCTCTCTCGCTCTCTCTCTCTCTCTAATTATCAATGTCATAAATAAAAACATACGAAGTCACGCAAAACAGAAGTCATAAAACTACAAACTGCAAAGAATGAGATAGATAGATAGATAGATAGATAGATAGATAGACAGATAGACAGATAGATAGATAGATAGATAGATAGATAGATAGATAGATAGATAGATAGATAGTGAAAGTGAAAACAAGAACTGGACTTGACCCCCTGCTGATCCCAACAAACTCACATAATAAGCAGCTGCCCCCCACAGGAAGCCCCTCCAATAAAAGGGGGGCCCGGGCCCGCCCCGCCCCCTCCTCTGACCCGCCCTCCGCTTTACAGGGAGTGAGGCCGCTGGCTGCAGAGCGGGAGCGCCCACTGAGCACGGAGAGCAGCGCGTGCAGCCCGATGGAGGCGGACGGCAGACCGTCGTGGGACAACCCTGCGCAATTCATCCTGGCGTGCGTGTCTTACGCCGTGGGGCTGGGAAACATGTGGCGCTTCCCATACCTCTGCCAAATGCACGGAGGGGGTAAGTGGTTCCTCACCCGCAGTGCTACCGAACCCCCTCCACACCCAGGCATTACCCTTTCTTACCAGTAACAGGTAGTTGCATAATTTCTTTTTGAGAAAATAATTTATAATTAAGCACACAGAAACGTAAATGTCAGTAGAATTACAGGTTAAATATGTAATTTACTATATTTTTCAAAGTAACTTAAAAATGTCTGGGGTCTAAATGTTTACAGAATTGGAATGCGTGTGATGGGGTAAATAAATAGTACATAAAACAAATAGCATTTCCCCTAAAAGCAGTGAGTTACATTTAGGATTAAGCAGAGACCAGAACTGGTTTAGAATGGTTTAGCTTTAAGGGTGGACGTCTCATGAGAATAAAAGCAATATCTTTAAAAAAAACAGCTTACTCTACAACAAAACTCACACATTCTCCTCTAAGGAATTTTAACACCGTTTAATTCTTCACAGTGGGGGTATTTCTGAATGCAACGTATTCACAGTAATCCTTATCCGACTTAATCAGCCATTTCTATTCAGGTCGTTTGGCTCAGGTCGTTAAAGTCAGAAATGTTCTAGCCACTGATGTATAATTGAGTACAATTACGGCCCTGAGTCTCCTACTGACAGAAAGGCAGAAGCTCCCGGCACTGAGGGACTCTTTTCCAGACACGGGGGCGGCATTAGTCTCTCTGAGGCCCACAGCAGCCCTCAGGGTCTGGCCTTGATCTTCATCTGAGAAAAATCCAAGGTGACATGGCATAAGCCACCTGGGACAGTGACATTGGCGTGGTGGACTTCTCTAGAACCCACAAGCTTCGATTCACAGACTTTGTGCCTTTGTTGTCCATACGTTGAGCAGTAGATGCACTCAGGAAAATGGTAAAAAAATTGTGCCTTTGCTTGTCACTGGGTCTGTACCCTGCCAATTATACCCTTAGCTGTAAATGTACAAAAATGGACTCTGAGGAACATTTCTGTACCATTGATGGTACATTAATGCTGTTTATACCTTTGGGGTGTTCCTCAGAGTAAATTTCTAAACCTTAATTAAAAGGTACAATTACAAGGGTACAGCCCCGGTGACAAGCAAAGGTATAACATTCTTTACCCTTTTTTCTGATAGTGTGGAACAGCAGTTAAGGAACTTGTGATCAAGATATTAGTGACCAAAATGTGGAACTACTGTAAAATACAGATGATCCATCCATTTTCCAAGCACTTATCCAGTACGGGAGTGCATTGATCCAGCATTAGTCATCAGGTAACTAGCTGAGCTGGATTTACATCTACCAAGCAGCGTATTGGGGGTGTATTCTGTAACTGACCCAGGCTAGCACTGCCCCTGGGTGATTTTCCTGACAAAAGATCATCACATCTCTCACAGTATTACATACATACAGAACAAAGATAAATGATTGGGACATAGCACCTCCTACTGGTCAGCTTTGGTCAGGCGTTGAAGGGTCGGTGCGTCAGAAACAGTCACATCACTGGAGCATCGCTTGAAAGAGTCTGTCAGGCACAATCCTGCTATCTGCTGCTCTCTCCAAGGTGGGTTTCTGATCCCCTACTTGATCATGCTGGTCTTGGAGGGAATTCCCCTGTTCTACATGGAACTGGCCGTGGGGCAGAAGATGCGACTGGGCAGCATCGGAGCCTGGAGGGCAATCAGCCCCTACTTGGGGGGGCTTGGTGAGGAAGACATGGTGCAGGAGGGGGGTGACCATACAGTGATACACATACAAACTGATGCCGGGGGGTGGCGTGTTACTTGCTGGGTTGGCATGTTAGCATCAGTTGGCATGTTAGCATTAGTTGGCATCAGAAGCTTGGTTACTGGTTTAAACTTACTGGTTACTGAGTGATTTTACCATTGGGACCCTCAGCAAGGCCCTTAACTCCCCAGTTGCTCCAGTTTGACCCTGCTTTCCCAAAATACAGACGCTCCCCAGGTTACAATATTTCATCTTTATGATTAGTATGATTTTTCATACTAATTCAGCACTTTATTATAAAATAGGCTTTGTGTTAATGATTTTCCCCAGCTGCAGGCTAATGTAAGTGTTCTAAGCATGTTTAAGGTTGGCTAGGCTAGGCTATGATGTTTTTTAGTTTAGGTGTGCTGCATTAAAATGCATTTTTGCTTTACGTTATTTTCGCCGTACGATAGGTGTATTGGAACGTGACCTCATCGTAACCCGGGGAGCGTCTGTTTATGTCGCTTTGAATCTGCTAAACAAAATGTGAGGCTGTTAGATGCTAAGAGAATAAATTGTGTCTATACAAATACATTTAGAGAAATTAGGATGCAAAACAGCTACTGTTTATATAGTGACTGAGGGCATAACTCAGAATTTCTAGCACTGATGTTGCTCTCTGTGTGACGTTGGTGTCACTTTGTAGGCATAGCGAGCATGGTGACATCCCTGTACCTGTGTATTTACTACAATGTGGTCATCGCCTGGGCCTTCTGGTATCTTTTCCATTCTTTTCAGGTGAGCTCATCACCTTTTGCCTTTGTTCAAGCAGTGGTTCACTATTCAAGCAGTGGTTCACTATTGTGCTTCACTATTACGAATTGATATGTGCCAGAACTATACTGCTAAACTGGTCCTTTGCCCTGTAATTAACATTAAATGTGACACATTCTGCAATTCCAGTCTTCAATGTTTATCTTTCCCAGAAGAGCTACATTAATATAGGCTAAGCCAATGAGGTTTGCTCTGATGTTTTTATATGAATGTGGATAGGTTGAACTGGTTCAGCCTGTGTTAGCCTGGGCATGCCAGTGCTATTACACAAATGCAGTCTATGTTTTTGTACTTAATAAAAAGATAAAATGGCCTATACTAACGTATCATATGCTATGGCGCCTACTGCAGGGTGTCCTGTGTTGCCGTGACCTGTAATTTTAACCTACCCAGTGCTAACACAGAATATAATATAGCTTGCACTAGTGTCCCTCCTGTTAGCATAGCCTGCCACAGTAGGACTCCCGTAGCGTTCACTGTCTCCTAGGCCAAGCTGCCCTGGGCGGTATGTCCTGCTAACAACAACTTAACAGAACAACAGGAGTGTGAGGTGAGCTCACCCACGCAGTATTTCTGGTACCGGGAAACTCTAAACATCACCTCCTCCATCGAGGAGGGTGGCGGCCTGCATAGGGGCCAGACTCTCTGCCTGCTGATGGCTTGGATGGTGGTCTACATCTGCATCGTCAAGGGAGTTAAATCCACTGGGAAGGTATATCTCCTTTAGAAATTATACAAAGAAAGACTTAAGCTGAGTAATCTCTAGCAAACAGCAGCATAAATTTCATATGTTCCAAAAACTGTAATTATTTCAGTAATTTTGCCGTCATTTTCACAAATTCATCATTTGGTGTCAGCCCCCCACGCCATAGCTAATTTGCATATCCGGTTTAGGTTATGCTTGCTTATTATGTGTTTATAACTGATTTCAGAAATAATCTGTCCCTTGGTACAGGTGGTATACCTCACCACTGCCTTCCCCTATGTGGTTCTGCTAATCTACTTCATCCGGGGAGTCTCTCTTCACGGGGCCGCCACTGGCATCAAGTACATGTTCATGCCGAAGGTGAGGAGACCTAGTCACCGTCACGCACATCTTCATGGTCTGTTTCCATCCCGATTGGTGATGTTTCCCTCACGTTTGATCTCCGTGGGCAAGTCCAGCCGCACCAAATAATATCTATTTTAACAGAACGAGTGTCAGACCGTGTTTCCCTATTATCATTTGCATTCTTGTGTGTTGATTTCTGATGGATGGATGGATGGATGGATGGTGCTCTTGTGCTGCGTTTGGGGCCTGTCAGATGAAGGAGCTGGCCAGCCCCACCACGTGGATCAATGCGGCCACCCAGATCTTCTTCTCCCTGGGCCTGGGGTTCGGGTCCCTGGTCGCCTTCGCCAGCTACAACCAGCCGCACAACGACGTCCAGCGGCAGGCAGTCGCCGTCTCCCTCATCAACAGTGGCACCTCCATCTTTGCCAGCGTCGTCACCTTCTCCATCTACGGCTTTAAGGCCACGTTTAACTATGAGAGCTGCCTGGACAGGTGAGGTCTTTCTTATCTTCAAACATCCGCCCTGCACCATGGCTAGGAATGCTAACGGATCCACTTGTGTCCAGAATGTCAAGAATGAATTCAGTCCCAAAATCCATCTATCACACCCAGGATGATTGTGTTCAGTGACTAGCTTTCCACCACCACAGGGTGAGGATAAACCTCCTAAACTCCTTCGATATAGCAGAGGACGCCATCACCAATGAAAACATCAGCAGCTGGGTGACAGAGCTGAACAGCACCTACTCCGACCAGTTTGCAAGCTTGTCCCAGCAACTTGAGAGCTGCAACTTGGAATCTGAATTAGACACGGTAAATCTGACATGTTATGAGGTCTATTGCCAAAAGCAGCAGAATCTTAAACGCATGCTAAACTAACAACATTAAAATACCAGCCTTAATCACACGATATGCAGATTAAGGCCCATTAGCTGACCAATGAATGTTCTTATGGATGTTCCACAGGCTGCAGAAGGTGCTGGTTTGGCCTTCATAGTGTACAGTGAGGCCATCAAGAACATGCCAGTTTCACAGTTGTGGTCCGTGCTCTACTTCTCTATGCTGCTGATGCTGGGCGTGGGTAGCATGCTGGGAAACGTGATGGCCATCACCACCCCACTGCATGATTCCAAGTTCTTGTCGCGGCGGCTTAGCAGCGAGGCCCTCAGCGGTGAGGTCGTCTCTCTGCATGTCGGAGTGGGGCTCTTTAATCGTCTCCATGGGGTGAGCTTGTTCTTGCTCTTCCTGCAGGCCTGGTCTGCATCTTCTGTCTGCTTGCCGGCCTGGGCTTCACTGCTCGCTCCGGGAACTACTGGTTCACCATCTTCAACGACTACGCCTGCACCTTCTCCCTGCTCTTCATCGTTTTTGTGGAGATGATTGGCATCTGCTGCATCTATGGCCTGAAGAGGTATGCACAGTGGGCATTTGCCTTTCTGCCCAACAGGGGGCACCAGATCAGTCATATGATTAGAGCTCAGACAGAATGTACTTTAATATAGATTCACACACTGAACTTTTGGTGCAACATATTATCATTTAGTACTAAGATTGTCCTCAGTGTAATTTTCATGCCATGACCCACTTTTTCAACATTGTTTAGCTAAAGGATTAGCTCCGCTGTCTTGCTCTTTTTTTGCAGGTTTGAAAAAGACATAGAGGATATGATTGGCCATCGGCCCAACTGGTACTGGAAGATTGTGTGGGCAGGAGTGGGCCCCATCATTCTTATTGGCCTGTTCCTTTTCTACATGATTACATATATTACGGGGGGAACACCCACCTACCAGGCTTGGGACAAAGACTTGGTAAAAACGCCGTGTTCATGTTTGTGACACATCCCCCCCTAAGTGTCATATGATGGCCCTTACAATTTAAAAAGCCATACGGTGTGTTCAGGTAGTCCCTGTTGTCTTCCACTCAGGTAACTTCCCCTTTTTTATGCATTTTCCTGCAGGGTAAGTCCCTTCCCAAGGAACACCCCCCGTACGCACAGGTCTGCATCGTTCTACTCCCGCTCTCCTCCATCCTCTGCATCCCCTTCTGTGCTTTTTACGAATACGTCCAGAGAAAGAAGAAACGGGGGCCTGAGGAAAGAGTAGTTAGTTGCCCTTTAACGCCTAGAGAGGCCTGCTGAAGGTCAGGCTGGGCAACAGCACCCGCTTCTACTGGGACCTGCAGCGTCATCAGTGCAACAGGCAAAATACCATCCTTACAAATAAATTTAAAAAAAGAAACAGAAGTGCCACAGTAGGTGAAAAACACCTATAACTCTAAGTGCTGTTACTACATATTATAGTGCTGCAGGGATGTGGGCAGTGGTGGCTTAATGGTTAGGGAAACACACTTGTAATTGAAAGATTGCAGGTTCGAATCCCTGACCAGCAAGACATCACTGAGGTACCCTGAGCAAGGCACTGCTCCCTGGATGCTGAATTAGCTGCCCTCTGCTATGGTTTAAATGCAGTGGACACATTTTGTTGTGCCCTCTTATGTTCCAACTAATCACTAAATTCTAATTTAGTCCAATGCTACAGATTTGAGAATCATAAATGTACTGTGATCATTTTAAATTTGATATTTAGTTCAAATACCTACATGAAATGAAAATTTATATTTGGGTCATGAAACCCAATTAGCTTCATGGAAGTTGCCTAAACACTTCTTGTGTCTGTTTTTTTACTTTCACCTTTTTTTAGCTGTGAACATTTCCTCAACACTTCATAATTTTTTCCCCCACGTTTTTATGTACCCTAAGCTTCAGTTATACATCCAGTTGTACATGTACAATTGGACAAACGGACTCGGTGACATGAAAATAAGGGACACGAATCTGCCCCCCCTTCATAAAATTAAATCATTAAAGATCATCCAATTCTACATTGAATTATACAAACCTCCTTAAAAATACACAGATATACCCAATGAAACAGTATAAATCACATCATTTTGTGAAGAAAACTGTTTATTATATAAAAAGAGGATGGGGGGGGGGGGGACTTTAAAATCAGCAAAGGTTTCATGACAAAATTACCAAAAACAAAAAAACTGTACAGTGAGACAAAGCTGGTGTGGACAGTGCAGTGAACTGGGCCTCATCGCCGTGGTCCCCCGCGCCCCCGCCCTCTGCCCCTGCCTCGGCCTCGGCCCCTGCCCCGCCCTCGGCCAGCCACTGGAGGTGAGAGACAGAGGAGGGAAACAATCATTAGTTTTTATACCAAAGGCCCCCAGATCCCACAGCCCCGTTTAGTATTTATCAGACCTGACTGAACTTCCAGACTGACATTTTTTTTACAGCCAACCCCAAAGAACATAAACTCCGCTGACACAGACTAAATCAGAGGGCAACCTAATTCTTGCCGGCTGAATGAGATTATGACATTTGTTTCACGTCTTCCATTACGTTTAAACATTACACTCAGTAAATTTTGGCCAATCTTAGAGAATCTCATGGATAAAACCAAAGGTCTCAACTTTGTTCTAAGAGAAGACACCAGATTACATCTGACTCCAGCAAGAGAGTTCATAGCCTACTAGTAGATTATAGTGAAGTCTGATCTCACCACCTCTTCAATCCTAACCACCAAATTCCATGTAGAACAGGTCTCTGCTGCACAGACTCAGATTCTCACCTGCTTCCCTCTTCTTCGACTTGATTTTTGGCTCGATGTCCACCAGCAGCGTGTCCAACGGCAGGCTGTCGGGCAGGATGAAGTAGCGGATGTTGTTGCCGCGAATACTCAGGGACTCGAGCTGAGTGGGTTCCCGGTTCTTCAGCGTCATCTTCACGGCCTTGAGGTGTGTGTTCATACTGACATCCACGCCTGCAGCCAACACAGTGTGAACACACGCAGCACTGCACAGGCACCCTGTACCTGGTTACTTGATGCGTATTTATGTTCATTCATATTCTTAATCTATTTTCTGTAGTGAAAGGAGGATGTCCAAAGTCAGAATTTCATTGTACAGCGAAACTGCTCGTATGACAATAACTCTCCGCACGGCATACCTCACCTGTAATGGTGCCGTGGACTTGGGTGCCGTTCTTCAGCTCTATAGTGACCGTTTCGTGGCTCAACTTCATCAGAAATCTGCCCAGAGGGAACAACTCAGATTCGAGGGGCGGGACAAAAAGCGGCCACTTTTAGGCTACAGTGAAGAGCAGCTCTGATATAGAGAACCACAGACCTATACATGAGCAGAGAGACGATGCGAACAACAAACGGCGACACACAACGAACATGATTCGCACTTTCAAGTCAAACACACAACCGAGATACCGATTTCCTGATTTCCAAATAATAACGATAATAATAAAACTTAACTCCTGAATTTTTATGATTTGCACACATCCAAGATAAGCAGTTTCAAAGTGGTAAAGATACAACATATTTTAGATGTGCAACTATTTCCCCAATTTCCAACTTTAAAACGACAGAGCAGGTAAATGTTTTGCAATAGAGACGCATCAAAAAACAAGTCTATATACAGCAACATGTATCGTACCAGACTGTTTAACAGCCAGCGAAAAATACGCGGACAATAAAAAATAATCCATTCATCCCTTCGTTCATTCATTCGTACTTCCCGCCCCAAACATTAGCTCATCAACTCCAATCTAAATCCATCCACCAGCAGGTAATAGCTTTTTGAAGCCTCATCAACAATGTGTCTAAAACACAAAGAAATTAACAAACATACCGCACAAGTTTCATGTTTGCAGATGACTTGATCAAAAACTCTCCGACCAAAATAGGGAAAAAGTGCAGATCACTCCAACTAAGCCGCCGGATCCGTCGTTCGAGTTATGAAAAGAGGAAGCGACTCCATCGTGTACCGGAAACACGGAGGTTAAAAATAGTTCCGCGACGAAACATCGCCACCTTCAGGTGGAGGATCGGAAATAAATGGTCGCATGTATTATTGAATTTCTGCTTAGCAGTGGTTCTCAAACTTTTTCTATCATTCCTCACTTGGCAGGAAGAAATATTTTCACCCCCCACCTCAACAAAACGATGATAGAAAAGCCTAGGTGTAACTTTTAGATAAAATCAAACTCATTAACATTATTTTTTCCAGTACCCTTTGTTAAACATTCTGTGGATACACTGCTTCAATAGTCTGCCCTTTTCTTTTCTTTAAAAAAAGGCAAATTAAGCAGAATTTGCACTTTTCCGGAAATACAACAATAAAATTCAGTCTTTATAAACAAGAACAAATGCAGAAACGTGTGAAGTTTAATATGCTGGGTTTCATACTGTCAGCTGCCAAAATTTTCAAACATAAAATAGACCGGTCTCTCCTCATCTCCTACCACATTAACAGTGAAACCCAGAGCAAGATATGCTTCATCATATTTCCTTTTTGGCTTGTTTATTTTTCCCTCTCAGAAGCACCACCTGTTTTCCTTTTCGTACCTGTTAAACATCTGTCCATTGTGACCCTTTAAGGCTCTGATAGAAGTGAATGAGCTATAACGGTGCCGTGAAAATGACTCCGATGTAACGGCGACGTTAAACATCAGTTCTGTATAACTTTCCCCCAGGTCTCTTGCGCCCCACACTTTGAGAATCACTGGTTTAGTCCAACTTCTGCTCTTTAACTCGTTAAAACTGACGTACATTGTATCAAGGAATAATTAAGCACACACTAATAGTGTGCAGTGTTCATGTCCATAGTACTGTACGTTGTTTAGAGGCCATAATGCAAAGTAATTACATTGTTTCCTCCTATGCTGACCTATTTTAAATTTAAAAAATGAGCAGTGCGTTAATTACTGTGTGATTCGGTCTGATGGTACATTTTCCCTTGAAATCCGAAATCTGATCCACTTGTGATATTTTGTCGTGTATATGCGATTTAATTAATACAAACAGCTCTAGATAATGGCTGATAAGATCACACGAGCATCTATTAATTCATGGAAAAAAAGTCAGTTTTGACTTCTGGGTCACTAGACCCACCAGTCTTCACTTTGGCTGTACTAATCGGCAGTGGCATTCTAAACATTAATTCCAGCCTTTTCAATGGAGGATTAAACTCTGAAGTGTGATTGGTAAGCCTCATCCCAATAATGTTAACACTCCACGGTTACCGTTCAAATTGTTTGATGACCTTTTTAAATACTACCTGCAGGGAAGATGGATGCATAAAAGTTGTTCCTCTTGCTACATTCAAAAGAAACTACCTTTCTTAGGATCTTAAAACAGGCTATACCTATATACATATGCCTGCTAAATAATAATCAATGAAATATTCACCGTCATTGCAACCACATGCAAAAGTTTAACGATTTAAAATTTAAATAGGTTGAGAACACTTTTCGCCTGACATAATGGATTTTATTGAGGTTTTTCGAGAAAGGAAAAAATAAAATAAAAAACCAAATGTTTAATTAAACTGGAAGAAAATATAACCCAATCTCTACAGTTGAAATAAGCCGATGTACTTCAAAATCCCATAAAAAAGCGGAACATTGTTTCTTATATAAGCGACAGACTCCCTCCTCCGTCATGAAAGAAATAAGACCTGCAGTAAAAGTCCAAAGCAGTGTCATCATAATGATTCAACACTATTGGTCGACGTTACTCCCGTAACCTTTTAACGTGATTGGACCATAAACTATAAAAATAAGGTGGACAAGGAACCCTCGTAGCTGACATCATGTCCCTAAAATTTGCATTCTAAATACAAATCTCCAATGTAGGATGTACAGTGGCTAATTACAAGGACTAGTTATATATAATATAATATATAGATATACAATACATAGATCACCTAAAAATATACATTGTACAGGTAATTTATACAGAGGACAGAATGAGGCAGGCTGAAGATGGCTTCTTATACAACCTTCAGCGTGATCCTATGTGATACAAACACCAAAGGAAGATTCCCCCACTCCCTTCCTAAGGGCAAATGTTTAACTAGAGGTAAGAACAGCATAATGCCCCCAGAATCGGCACTATCAGTTCTATTCTCAAGGCTACGGGGCACACAGATGTCGCACGGTTTAATAGCGTGGTGTTGGGTGTGTATGATCCACCATACATTTGTACTTTGGCCCTCTAAATCAAAGATTTAATGGTGACGACAAAAGGCATAATTAGTGATTTGAGATTCAGTGAGAAACGTAGAAATACCCCAAGGGGCAGTATTACTGATGAGTGACATCAGTAAAGGGAGTTAATAGATCCCCCCCCCCCCATAAAGATGTAAGGCAACAATTGAGCCAGAATCTAAAGCAGACATTGCTAAAATCAACTGGGACAGAGAGACTGTGGAGGAGGGGGCAGCCATTTAAAGTAGCCACTTCTACTGGGAGTCCAGTATAGGTTCCACAGATCCAGCCGTGTTTGGGTCTCACCTGTCACCCCAGGACACTGCTGACCCACATGCCATGGACTTCAGGCCACCGTGGCTCTGCAGGGCTTGGAATCTGCGAGTTTCTCTTTCTTTCTCCCATCTATTAAAGTTATGCCTTTTGAATCGTCTACCATGGCGCAGTTACGTAAGGCTCCAAACGTTCCAGAGAAAGCTCTCAAAAAAAAAAAAAAGAACTCACTAGCCATGCATCTAGTAGTTATTATTTTGGATCTTCACAAGCACCTTCTGTACCACCCCCCCCCACCCCAAGGGGTCTTCAAGCAGAAACAAATAAACACACACACAAGAACATTAAACAAGCAGTAACATCAACACCGAATTGTGTGAAGCAGCAGCTGGACCATCCAGTGTGAATCACAGAAACCGTATCTGAGATGAATCGAGCAGCTCATGAGATTCTAATTCGGCTTTCCCATCACGTCAGAAGACATGCGGACAGCTTCTCCCATCTGCTTTAAAAAGAAGATTAACCTACACCCTATTAAGTGCCACGCCCCACAAAAATAACAGTAATAATAATAATAATAATAATAATAACAAAAAAAAACACAAAAAGTTCAAAAACTATCAAGGGAAGAGAGGTGCTGAAAACGGTTCATACAGGTAGGCAGAGTGAATGGTGGAGATTAGGCGCTCAGCCCTGACGCCGGGTTCGGGTTCGGGTCGGGAGATACCGGGGAACGGTGCATGGCGTGCGAGTTAGTGCATACACCCGAAGCCTGCGAAGGCCGAGCTGGGAATCACTGGGAAAGCGTGACACCGGAGACAAGTGGTGTGGAATAGGGTGACTTGTGCGTGGACAGTGTGGAGAGCAGGTCAGTACAGGCTCCAGGTCTGGGGGAGCTGGGAGGGGTTGCACGCGGGGCCCGCGGAGCTGAGCCGCTTTCCACACACACACATTCAGTCCATCTTCTCCTTCTGCACCAGCTTGGGGGCGTCGACGAAATCGGGGCCATTGAAGAGGATGACGGCGGCGGTGACGGCGCTCGCCGAGCCCCAGAAGAGCACGTAGGCTAGGGTCTCCGTCCACGTGTCACCTGGAGAACATGGCGGGACGTCACCACAATCTCTAAGGGTCACGCTGAACCGCTCTACAGCCTGGGCGTCACGTTCCCATGAGCTCTGACCTAGCGAGTTATTATTGAGTAAGAAAAACATCAAGATCTTTCAATTCTTCTAAAGGCATTTTTGAAAGGTCGGTCATTCTGAATATTCTCATAGTGAACGGAGAAATGAGGGTAAGCTGAATGCTCTTCATTACAGACCAAAAGTACAAATCTGAGCAATAATAAGGTGACCAATGGGAACTGGGAAAACTACCCATGTGACTGACACCAAGCCCACAAAAGCTGCTTTCTGAAGCTTGAGTTCTTCCATCGCTAATAATGATCAATAAGTTGAAAAAGGAGCTTCTTACCCGCCATAAGGAGGCAGATGATGCACATTGCGAAAGCAACCAACATGATGATGGGAAGCTGGGAGAGATGGGAATAAAGTACGACTTTGAAGTTGTGGGGAATTAAACCCACCACATGTAAAACCAGTATCTCAAAAAACAACACCTGCAGACTGACCAAGTTAATTCCTCCCCATAAGAATAACATTGGTTGCATCCTGCCTCAGACCACCCTGCCCCCTAGGCCCTATGACTCCTCCCCCAAGCCCCGCGCCCCCCCTAGGGATAAAACTCACAGTGAGGAACTTCCAGTCCTTCTGCACATGTAGGGGTGTCGACACTTCCATCTCATCCACAGCGTAGTTCCCAAGGAAGAGGTCAATAGAATCCTGGGGGGGGGGGGTGGTACATCATGAAGGCAGCTGAGATCCGAATAGCCTCCCCCCAAATCAAACCTGGGCAGTCACTGTACACCCCCAGCTGCCTCCACCACAGTTAGGATTGCCAACAATATCTTACAGGTTCCGCAAGAGCCCCTATTTAACATTTGGTGTTTGAACTTGGTTTGGTGTCACGCCGAGCCCAGATTTTCTAGCACGCCTGTTATCACGCAGCCCCTGGTGCACCATGCGAGAGGGTACCGTACCTGTCTGAAGCCATCAGAGAAGTTGTTCTTGTAGTAGCGTATCATGGAGTTCCAGCCATCCATCAGCAGACCCCAGTGGGTCCTCTTTCCCGTCCTGGGTGTAGAGATGTCATCCAGTGTCATGTTGCTTAGGAGGCTATTGGGCTCAATGAACTTTAGTGGAAATCTAGCCCAATCATAGGACTGAGTCTGGACTTCAAGAGAGAACTAGTAGAGTTGAGGAGCACCTTAAACCACAGACTCATCTCTACTCTGGTATCTCTGTAATGCCACTTCCAGTCTCCACATCCGTAAGCTCATAAGATCAGACGGGTCCCTCACCTGGTGAAGTCAGTCTTCAGGGCCCCCGTGCCGGCATACTGTTTGGCACACGCGTTGGCGTTGTCAGCCCACCCTGGAACCAGGGACAGAATGCAATTCAGAAGCTGTACGGTTAATGGTGGAGGGGAACTGATGATCTCATCAGCAGGGGGGTGGGCTCACCATTCTTGTAGATCTTTTCAAAATCAGCTTGCTGTTCAATCTTCTGACCTACGTGCAGGACGCCCAGTCTCTGTTGTATAATAGAAACCACAGTTGGAGGGATCTTGGAGTCAGATGACCATCTCTTCCATATAGGGCATACAGTTTACTGCCAGATGGCCTGTGAATCTTCTACGCCAGAGGCATCCAGTTTAACAGATGCCCAGGACCTCCACACTGAGAAACTAACCAGAGCTTTGCTGGAACAAACAACCAGTATCAGGGGAGTGAATTTATGCATAAGAAAAAACACCTGCAACTGGGCCTGTAGGGAACGACGAGCCAGCAGACTCTGGATGACGTTGGTCCGGTCCAGGCAGTCCATGCAGTTACTACGGAACGTGCCATCTTGCTGCAGCATGACCTTCCCATCCGAGTCCACCAGGAAGTAGCTATAGAGAATATTGTCATGTGACAGGAAGTAGTATAAGCCCAGGAGTGCCTTCCCCCCCGGTGTACCACCACCAATCAGGGTCACTGGAGTCGGGGTACAGCACCGCCCAGAAGCCTACAGTGAAAGGGGCTCTGGAGGTGGATCTCAACAAACAGACCCATAAAGTGGTCACGCTTTATCTTACCCAGCGTTAACAAAACAAGACCGTCAACTACTATTAAAACCACTAAGTTCAGGACCCAATCCAGTTACCAACAATAGGTATCGCTTGCAATTCTTGTACTTCCCCAGGACTTGGTCACTGGCTTTCACAGACACAGACTGACCCACATTCATTTACCCATAGTCATCCTGCATCTCTGCCACCGTGTCCACCAGGATTTGCAGGCGGTCCCACCTCATGTGGCTGCACTCCTTGTGGAAGTCAAAGGCTATGTACCTGTGGGGCGGTGGGGGAGAGTGCAGGCTGAGACTGACGTGGATTACCAGCAGCAATCGACGGAAAGCTCGCCGTCCACGAAGCTCCCCAAACACAGGGTGTTATAATGCTTCATGGTTTACGCTAGGCCCGGGTGTAAGGTAATCATTTCGGCTGTTTAGGACAGCACGAGGTAAGTGTGAATGGTAGGAGGGCAGTAACCCTTACTTGAGCATGTTGTTGCCAAAGCTAGTCGCCATCTTAGCAAAGGCCTCTTCCAAGGGCTTCTCTGACCCCTTCTGGTTGACCTGGGGAAGGCAGCACGCGGAAATGAATAGGAGCACAATGCTGACAAGCAGCACGAATTCAAAAATCCCCGACTATAAAATACCAATAAAGGTCAAGATACAACTCCTCAGATGTAATAAAAGATTAAAAATGGAAGCATACCAAGTTTAAGATGACCTGCTTTCCGTAAAGAATGCTCTGGGAATCAAAATGCCTCTGGAAGCCATCCATCTAGGAAGCACAGAAAGAGGAGATCTAAACATGGAAACAACTGCGGACCTGACTGGCTGCAGGGCTAGCAGTAAAAGCTCACGTGATTGCTGGTTTTGCTGATCTGTGGCCTCGGCTTGTATTTCAGATTGGGCCTCTGGGACCAAAAGAAGGGAATGGAACCGCGGGTCTATGGGGAGAGCGGGAGACACCATTTACAGTCAGTATGAGGACCCACGGATACAGACCAGTACGGGTCTTATCGTGATAGACTGACTTGCACGAAGGAGGCCTTTCCACTGTTATACTGGACGATCTGTTCAGTCTCCACAAAGTTGGCGGCATGTCCGTCTGAGTCAATGCCTGAAAAATGGATGTGTTACAGAGGCAGGGGTGGGACGGACAGCCCCCCCCCCAGCCCCACCCAAAAAGCTACAATCAGGAAGGCTGGCTAGGATGTATGAGGGGTCCAGGCTCACCTCGCACATAATAGCGAACCCCAGCACGGAAACAGCTTCTCCTAGAGATGAGAATCCAGTCAAAGACCTTCCCGTTGATGCAGCCGGACGTCATCACGATGACTGTATGGCTGGCGGTTCAGGATTCCAACCAGCATCATGCCATGTCCAACATTATGCAGCGGAGCAGTTCCAATGCGCAGCCAAACACTAACTGCACCTCCTAACCCTGTCTGCAAGCTGCCTGCACTGCAGCCATATCATTTGTTGTTTGGAGATGCAGGCTGCTCGTACTGACAAGCAAGTGTAATGAATCAATTGACCAATCAGTGTATGTTTGTCCTACTAGATATATGTTGAGGTATGCTGCCATCTAGTGTCGGTTCCTGGACCTGCCTCAATTTGACACTCAGTCCAGATGATTCCATGTCTAAGGCAGACTACATAAACTCCCTGGTGTAACTTTTCCATGCTACAGGTTACGGTTTGCACTACAACCGAGAGTGCCCCCTGTGGAGGCTTCTCACTTAACACCATGCACTGGCCTGCAGTGACCGGGCTGACCTATAGATGGCACACTTAGAAGATCCAGCAGACTCCACTAGGCCTATTTAAATATTGCCCCTAGGGATGGGATCAATTCTAGCCCAGCCTGGTTTCAATCAGGTCAGAATCAGTAGCCAATTTGACTCTGGGTGGAATTAGAACTTAAAATAATCCTTCTCTTTGTATACTATACAAGAGGGCTGAAAACGGGCCAACAGATGTTCATCAGTAACGGGATCTCTCACAGAAATACTGACAGAAAGGATACATCCGTGGATGACCGGAAAAGCGAATCTGTGAAGCTGCAGGAGAGCGAGAGAGCGTGAGAACCCAGGATGCATGAAGGAGGGAATAAACAGGGAAACGGTGTGGGACTGTCAGGACCAAAGGCAGCACAGGCGATGCCCGCCGCCCCCCCACCGCCAGCCTCCTCACCTCCGGCTGCGCGATGATCTCTCTAAGCAGGTGTCCATTCCAGACAAACCTCTGGTCCGCCTACAAAATAGAAAACAGGGGGGGGCAGATTCAGCAACAGCATCTTCCCTGAGGCTGTCAGGATATCCAATACGCTGCCGGCCACATAACCCCCCTACCTGTTCCTGCGATTACTGACCCCCCCACGGATAAACACTGGTCCCTCAAACTAAGTACTATTTGTCTACTTATTCGGTTGCTCTATATTTATTCCACCCTTTTAAGCTGCTGTATTTATTTTTACCTGCGCATAGCACTATGTATGTAAACCCCCGTGTCTGGCCCCCTGTTTCACACTGTCCTGCGTTTTACACTTTGCCGTGAAAACCCTCCCCTCGTCACTAGCTGCTGTTTGTATGTTGCTCCGGGGTCCCTGGGCAGCGTTCTTATGTCTCTGTATGCCTGCGTATGGATGGTATGAAAGTTGAGCACACTTGACTTGATGGGGGGGGGTGGGGGGGGGGGCCCAAAGTGAAAGGGTTTTCACATCAGCCACGGAGGAGGAGGACAGAACTGGAAGACTGTTTAAGACAGGCCCCCCCTGAAAAGAAAAAGGGGACATGACAAGGTGTGCTGAATGTTCCGGGGGAGGGACATGGATTTCACAGCACTGAATCCACCCCCCTCCGAAAGGGAGACAGGAGCCTGCCCAGCTTAGGTAATATTTACTAGGTGTTTCCTGGTTTAGGTGTTTTCAGAATGCGCCTGTAACGATACCTGTGCCTGTGCTGAAGGTCAGGCTGTGCAGATGCTGTGTGTAAGGTATCCGCTTCGCTGTGGTAACCCTAAACCTAACCCTAAACCTAAACCTAACCCGACACCGTGACCATGCCTGTCTGCATTATTTATAAGGGAAAGTCTGAACCAGCCTGCAACGCCTCAGAGCTCATCCTCACTGATGGGGGGTTTGTAGGCGTGTCCATGACATGACCCACCCCCTTTACGCAGAAGCCCCTACCCCACTCACCCGCTCCAGTAGGCTCATGTCGTGGAAGTCAGGGCTGGTGTTGGATAGGCGCTGCAGGGAGTGCGTCAGGTCATAGTTGGTGGCGTAGTAGAAGCCGTCCGTGGTCAGAACGTTGTTGATCATGGCCAGGAATGTCTTATTATCCTGCATCTGAAGGGGAAAAGTCACAATGGCGGGGGCTGGATCCGTCCAGAGGAAATACCCCCATTACAGCATAATCACGCTGACCTTTCTGAAGCTACTGAAGCTATTTTAATATCAACAAGAATGCTCACTATGGGGGATGATGCCACATATCCTTAGGGTCTGCAAGGAGCCAGGGAGATACCAACAGTGAGATCATTGGAGGAGCTAAGCCCCTCCCCCTCACAGCCAGGCCAGGGAGCTCAAGGCTAACCAAGATTGGCCTGTGAGGGTCTGTTAGCAGCAGTGTATCACTCTGATGTTCCCTTCCTACAGGCTACAGGTGGTATGAGGAACTTATCTACCAAAATGTGACCCTTATTGCGATAATCATTCAGTACTGATTGATAATTATTAAAAAAAATAATAATAAAAAATGACTGATTGAAATGAATGAATCTGAATGAATGAAGATGTAGCTAATCTGCAGATGTAAAAGGAGTGATATTTCAAGGCAATTATGAACACAAGGGCGTTCTCCATGTCATAAAAATAAATTACCTACTGTAATACATTACTATGAAACAGTCAACCTATTTTATTTAAATGCTTTAAGGGGTCCATCTAGCTTCCGGTTCAAGGTTATTTTTATCATACAGTTATCTTACACTTTAGTGTATGTCAGAAACAGACATTCCCTGTTTCCTCAGGGACAAAGCCACCCCCCTCTTGAGTGACATTACCCTCTGCCTATCACAACAAAGGTTGCTCTTCCAACGAGCATTGCCCCTTTGATTAATAATGCAAACTGTGTAACGGTAAGTGGAGATCACGTTTCTCAGAAGTTCTCAAGACGAAACGTCAGTGTTTTCCAACTGGAGGCAAACGCAGAAGAACAGCGGGTTCTTGGGACGCAGCGTAGGATGACTCGTGAGTTTGGCCGCAGGATGGAGACAAGCATCAATCACCTGGTTATCAGTCAGGTGCAGAATGGTCTTTTTGTAGGAGATCACATCAAAGTCCACCACCTTCCACACATTGTGCCCAAAGAGGGAGCCCACCTTCTTCTTCTTGGTAATGACAATGAGGTACATCCCTGTGGGAGGACGCCAAGGTTGGTGATCTGAGGAAGCTTGGAATCTTAGACATCAGCCCAACACATAACCAACACAGTGACCTGATGTTTCCAGGATGCTATGACTCTTGGACCCATGACAACCGAACATCAGATCTCGCAAAGACACTAAAGTTAACCAGGACTGTCAAGTTTCAATATGTTCCTCAATAAGGCCAACGTTAGCCCTGGGACATGACTAAATTTAGCCTCATGCTCCGATTTCCTTTCTTGGAGATATTTCGCCCTGAACTGTTTTGTAGCAGTCCGATCTTTCTCTGAGAGTAACAGCTTCACGACTCCATGTCAGATACATTCAGTTTTTTTATGCATTACCCAGCTAGTTGGTGTGATGTGCATCGATACACCAGGAAGCTCAGCATGAACACAGAGAAATGTCTCCAAGGTAGCACCTACCTGCTACCAGGCGGATGGTTCCCATGATTCCACAGATGGGCCTGGTCACCGCCGACGGAGGGATGTCCTTCTTCCCTGAGGAAATGCAAGGACACAGCCAAGTCAACATTAAAGACTTTCCCTATCACGGTAACAAGCGTCCTTCGAGAAGCAGCACCAAGTATGAACGACCCTGTACTTCGTATAATCATAGTGGTACTGGAAACTGTGACTTTCTCTTGAGAAGACAATCACAGTGCCATTGAGTGTGACAGCATCTCTATGATTACAGTGGGCAACAGCTTAAGAGGCACTTTAAGCCAAACACACACTATATCCACCACAAACGATAGATGACTCTGACTAACAAGGCGCTGAATTATTCTCTACGTGTACTAGACCCAACATAGAGGAGTTGTTGACCCAGAAAGGGCTGGCAAGCTACATGAAGTCATAGGGGCAGAGGTACAACGTGCGGGTCCATCAGAACCAGACTGTGCATAACCAGTTTCATCAATGGCTGCTGTCATTTCAGGATACTTAGAACCGCATATACCGCAGCGTTGGAAAAGCCATGAAATCACACTGCTGAAATGATTGAGAAATGAGGAGGTATCCTTCCTGAGGTGTGGACAGCTCACAACACCGCAGATAAAGAAGAAATGTCTCAGAAGAAGCTGCAGAACATAGTTCCTCAGTTCTGGTTCTACTGAGCTGGTATTTAAAACTATGCCATTTAGTCATTACACACAGTGAGAATGGAACACGGCATTTGCATTTATGACCATCAATTTTACACGCAAGACAGCTACACAGAAGCCCACAATTCCACCAGTGACGTTACAATACTTAAGATCTTTCTTCTGCTCTGTATAACGCTAGTATGCTCTGGGGCAGTTGGCCTTAGATTGCCCCCCCCCCCCCTTAGGCTGAAGAGGAACCATGAGCAGCACAGTCACGGTACAATCTTACCTGAGAGAGTCATCTCTGTCGACACCCTATCGATGGCCAGCACTTCAGTGGCGCCATCATCACGGGCCTCGATGTAGAACTTCTCAGGGGTTGTGTGCCTGTGCAGGAGCATGTGACACGGTGAGGACCTCCTCTTACTGCAAGCATGACCCTCAGAACGCTGGAGGACCTCAAGTGACTAAGTATCTGGGCTGAAGGTTTTCGGATTCAAGTTCCACAGGGTAAAAGTCACTTGAACCAAATACCTGTTGTGGCAATCCAATAATAACGTTCAGTCATCAGACGTGTGTAAGCGGCACAGAGAGCCTACAAATAGCAGTCCCTTGTCCCTCCAGGTCTCTTTCTAAATAGATAGACTATGACCCCATCTGGTTCCATTACTTGACAACAGAGCGAGATTCATTCAATGTTTGCAGCAGTCCGTTCGATTACTAAAATTAGCTAACATTTTAATTACTCCCGTTTTCACAATGCTTAAGAAGAACCAAAGACGGTAATGATATCAGGAGGCTGGATCAGACAGTTGAACCATTTCCGCTGTATATGCGCAGAGGCGAATAGTAAAGTTCAGTCATTCCACACATGGTCCCACCTCCACCTGTTCTGCACAAACATGCTATGGCAGGGACAAGCCTTAAGG
This sequence comes from Hippopotamyrus pictus, assembly GCA_026781145.1. Taxonomy (NCBI): domain Eukaryota; kingdom Metazoa; phylum Chordata; class Actinopteri; order Osteoglossiformes; family Mormyridae; genus Hippopotamyrus; species Hippopotamyrus pictus. Next base: position 3,554,175 of record JAODLC010000050.1, read on the forward strand.
TTCACACTGTAGCCATCATAAATATCGGCTGCACCTAGATTCCTGTGTTCTACACCGTCATTCCCTCTTGCTAACAACAAGCAAATAACCTGAGGTGTGAACAATACAGTTACAACTGTCAATAAAAAGCTGGCAGAATTTTATGAAGTAAAACTACAAGAACACCAACTTTATCGTTAGTAATGTGGCACACCTCCTCCTCGCAAAAACTGGGACTATTTAAATATACTGTATTTAGCAATCTGGATAATTACTCAGTCCAATGAAGTGTACAGCCAGCTCCAAAACAGAATACTGCAGTATCTACTGAACAGCTTTGGAAGAAAAGGGCTTGGCTTCTCATCTGATCTGGACGAGCCGAATGAACTCTGGAAAATTTCGTTCGAGGAGCGTTTACAGGCAGGTCTATGCGTTTAAACACTGGACCCACAGCTTAAATAGACCTCAAACCCGGAATCAATTACTGGTGATTTCACCGTATGCCCCGCCATGGTGCAGAACAGAAAGCATGAGCTTAGAATTGGCTCACACACAGCGGTCTGGAGAACTCGCTGCCCACTAAACTGTTTATGTTCCAAGCTTAAACCAGAAGATTGATCTGACGACCAGAGGTGTGAAGGTAAACAGGAACAGTGAAACATCCCGTGTACCAGCGATACAAAAACATGAGCCACGTGGAATTTAAAAAGAAACAGGAAGCATGCGTATCACCTTCGTGAATAAATAACGGCATATCAAAGATCAACCGCTCAGCACGGCTTGGTCATGTTAAAATTTTTAGAAACCCTCATCACATTACCTTAAGGTAGGTATGTCACTATCACCAGTTCTGTGCCATAGCGGCTTTGGCAGGCAGCCTCGTTTTCAATTTGGTCGCCATTCACCAGAGCCCCAGGGTATCCCAATAGTTTTTGCCTT